>CAJHNH020002648.1:397115-452115 GCA_905116865.2 Candidula unifasciata | reverse complement strand
CATTAGACTGTGTGAAGCATGAAGAAGTAATCAAACTGTTGGAAAAATTGAACATTGATGGGAAACATCTACGAAAAATAAAGAATATGTATTGGCAGCAAACAGCAGCTATAAGAATTAACAACTGTTTAGGTACATTTCAAAGCATAAAGAGAGGCGTACGACAAGGGTGTGTACTGTCACCTGATTTGTTTTCAATATACAGTGAATATATAATGGGATCTTTAATTCATATGCCCGGAATTGTGGGTGGTGGGCACAGTATAAACAAAATTGTGGAAGAATAGGCCCAGTTTGAATTATGGGAAGACAGAAGTAATGGTGTTATCAAAGAAACAAATTATTCCTAAATGTGTAATAAAAGTCAATTGTGTTATTTTAGGACAAGTACAGAAATTTAAGTATCTGGGCACATGGATAACATCAGATGGAAGATGTTTAACTGAAATAAGAAACAGAATTGGACAGGCAAAAACTACATTTTACAAAATGAAAAACATCTTGTGCAATATATCCTTGTCATTGAGAGTTAGAAAAAGAATTCTTGCTTGCTACATTTATCCAGTTTTAACATATCGCTGTGAATCCTGGACAATCGGTAGGCAGGCCAAACAATTTTTAGAGGCCTCAGAGATATGGTTTTACAGAAGAATGCTTAGAATACCTTGGACAGCCAAAAAGAGCAACCAAGAGGTTTTAAAAGAGGCGGGAGCCCGAAGACAACTTATCACATACATCAGAAGGAGACAGTCATCATTTTTCGGCCGTGTTATGAGAAGAGAGAAAATAGAACATGTTGTGAGCACTGGAAAGATCTGTGGAAGGAGGTATAGAGGAAGACAACGAGAGAAAATGCTTGACAGTCTTGTTGCATGGCATGGAGGTGTGTCGGCACACGAACTGATACATGCTGCAGGAGATCGCAGATTATGGATAGGCATGATCGCCCACGCCAGTCGTCAAGGCACCTGATGATGATGATGTATGTAGATGCGTGTATGTATGTATTACTTATGTCTGTATATGAGTGTGCATGTATGAGAATGTAAGAGTATGTTTACGCGTGTGTGTGTTTGAGTGTATAAGATTGTGTACACATGTGTGTCTACATTATTCCATAATGTATATTTCTTTATTACATCCATAACATGCATTATTGATAACAGGCATTGGTACTCTGAAAAATTGTATTTGTAGCTCAACATCACAGCGAGCATCTGTTTTTCTGTGCAAGTCGCTGCCGTTCTTACTTACCAGAACAAAATCGTCTGCGAAAACGAGACACCCCATCAGTAAAAACGAGACACCCCATCAGTAAAAACGAGACACCCCATCAGTAAAAACGAGACACCCCATCAGTAAAAACGAGACACCCCATCAGTAAAAACGAGACACCCTATCAGTAAAAACGAGACACCCTATCAGCAAAAACGAGACACCCTATCAGTAAAAACAAGACACCCTATCAGTAAACACGTGACACCCTATCAGTAAAAACGAGACACCTATCTGTAAAAACGAGACACCTTATCTGTAAAAACGAGACACCCTATCTGTAAAAACGAGACACCCTACTGTGAGTGCCCACCTAGTCAATGCTGATATATCCGGCAAATTAAAACCCAATCAAAAGCTATACTAGTTAGTTTAGACAGTGGTACCGAGAGCTGACCGTTTAGAAACAATGGCCAAATTTGCCTAGAAAAACCACAACTGCCAGAAAATGCTGTGGTTGGTTCTGCAACGTCCGGCAAAGGATAAGTGACTAACTTAATGTATTACTTCTGGCAGTTATGAAAGAAAAGTCTGTCCACTGCAAAAGCATCATCATCAGTCAGCATGTTCCTTAAGAAAACGTCGCTTTCGCCACGGCAGGTCTGAAAGTCTCTTTTTTTTTTTTTTTTTGTAGCCGATTCTTTAGACCTACGTGCTTTCTTTCAAAGCTAATGTATTTTCAAAGTCTTCTATTTGCCTTCGCGGAGATTGGCATTTGCTTCGTTTTCCGGAAAGGATACCCTCCATCATCATTTTCTTCAGGCCACTACAAGGTTCAGCATGACCAAGACACCCCAACTTTTGGGACAGGTTGTTGTTCGATTTGATTTAATTTGATTCAAGAACCGACATCACAGCAAACTTGGCATTCCCATAAGCGTTACGTCCCTATCTTCAGCAGCCAGCAAAGAGTTCTGATACTAATGGTGCCGGTAGCATTCTGGTTAAACGTCCGTCTTGCATTTCCTCTGAGCCCCTGCATAGGTTGTTGTTTATGAATCACTTCTCCTCGATGGTCTGATTATATAGAGTGTCGATGCTTTTCTCCTCCATTGTCCAGGGTACTCCAAGAATGTTTCTACACCATTTAACTTCAAAAGACCGATTTGTTTCCTCGGTGATTAAGTGTCCATGACTCAAATCCATATGTTGCTCCGGAAAGAATAGATTATCTCAAAATGTAAAGCTCTTGCAGGTACTGTTTCATATTGTTCTTCCTGTTGTTTTATCTGGGTAGAACTAAAGCAAGTTTTCTTCACCAGACTTTTTTTTTTGAACAGCTACCATCGACTACCTGGCCTATATACGTCATCTACTGTTGCCTCTACATGCCTGTTGATAATGTGCTCTAATCCTCTCAGATTTCTAATAAAATCACATGAAGTGTGCCGGCTAGCATTGTATTTTTCTTGCCTCTGTCAGAAAAAAAAACCTTCAGAAACGAACCGAGGATACGAATCTAGGTCTCCTGCATGAGAGCCCCAGACGCTTATCAAGTGCCCCAGTATAACTGTGCTAAATGTCTATACTGTAAATTTGTAACTGTTTACTTCTCATCCTTGAGACCTTAATGTTGCAGAAGGCAATCCTGGTGGGATAACACTTTAAAAACCTGCAGTCAGTAAATGTGTCTTTTCTTTGACTAAGGCACACGGTGTAGTTCTAAAGTGGTAAAGACAAATGGAGAGTTGAATAGTTATGTGATCGAAATTAAGTCAGCCGCTCGTTTTAACTTCCCAGAAGATGTTTTCATGTATAACAGTGGCTCTCAAACTTCTTTATGCTGCAGCCCTTTAATACAGTTCCTCATTTTGTACTGACCCCAATCACACAATTACATTCGTTGCTACTTCATAACTTCAGTAAAGATGTGTTTTCCGATGGCTTAGGCGACCCCTGTGAAAAGGTCGTTCGACCCCCAAATGAGTCGCGACTCAGAGGTTGAGAACCGCTGATGTATAGCATGAAGGCCTGGTCGGTTTTAACAACAAACAAACAAACAACGCATCTTGCGGAAATCGATCACAACGGGCAAGCCAATATTTTTTATACCCACAATGTTTCTTGTTTAGATTCTTATCTGGATAAGGAAAAATTTTTTTTAAGAAGAACCATTTCTTGGGTCCCAAAAGAGTTTTCTTTATCAGGTCTGCGCCGTATATTAGAAACCACCCGATTATGTTTTCTGCATACTGGCAAACACGCACACTTTACATTATGCTAGATGTCTATAATATTAGTCTCTAAAGATATTCTAAACACATACGGCTGTTTACGTTCCTACAATGTAAGGCACTTTTATAGATATAGATAACCGCTCGGTGAAATTTGTAAAGTGAGTCATCCGTGAATCAACTATTGATCACTACTTCATTAGCTTTCTCATACAACATTATCGACGAGTTACGTAATGACTAGTTTGTGTCTGCAATTTAATGTCCTGGCACTTCGTCGTCTTCTTAGCGTTCTGCCAAATTACTGACAGTTACTGCCTTTATTATACCACGTTTGCGGTGTTGGCATACGGATCTTGGAGCCTGAGGAGTTAGGATCGTATGGCTAGTGCTGTCGCCACGGACTGTGCAGGTGATAATTTTATTTTGCCACCGACAGAAAACAATTCACAACCTTACCGAGGATTCGAACCCTGGTCTCCCGCATGAGAACCCAGCGTGCTAACTGTTCAGCCAGCCGCTCATCTTAGCGTTCACTGGCTGTAAACTCCGACATAAAGTTCTGGTTTTTCGTCCACTCTTGGACTTTAGCCTTGATCTAGAACCTGGGTTTCGCATGCATATCCTGTTTACAGATCTGGCTTATTTGTATTCGGGTCTTTGCCTCTTGGGCAGATGTAATCCGACTATGAATGAAATATCTGTAATTAGTCGCTTCTTACGACATGTTTGTTCGGGGGAAAAAGGGAGGGGGGAATTGGCCGATTCTTTTTTCTTCAAAATGTTCCCCGAAACCCAAGCGATCAGTGACATTGATATATTGGGAGATATAAAGACATATATGTATAGATAATTATAATATATATTATGTTCAAATGCTTTATATCATTAACTAGAGATTATTGGAATTAATATGAATATTTTATAATGTTGCAGGCGGCAGAGAAAGATATGTTGCTGACATGGTTTGTTAAAGTTCTCATTCTTGGAGTAATTCTCAGTTCTGACACGTGTAGTGGGGCAGGTATGTGTAATACATGTACCCGTTTTACTAAAGCATTAGAGTTGTGCGTGATATATGTGTGTGTGTGTGTGTGTGTGTGTGTGTGTCTATATATATATATATATATATATATATATATATATATATATATATATTTTATATATATATATATGAGTGTCTGTTGTGTAAAAAAATGTCAAAAATGACCAGACTTGGCAGTTATGATCCGCTCAAAATTGGTGGCAACCCTATTCCGGAACTCCGCTACGCAGATGACACAGTCCTCCTTTCGAACAGCGTAAAGAGAATAGAAAATTTAATATTTTCTGTCCAAAAGCACAGTGAGAATCAAAATCTGTTCTTGATTTTAAAGAAAACAAAAATAATGTCCACAGATAAAACTGGTTGTCACCCGAAAATAACATAAATGATGAAGAAATTAAAAATGTCACAAACTCTGAATATCTAAGCTCTGTAATAAATAACAATGGAGACTGTTCGACAGAAATTAAAAGGAGGATGGCCACAGCAATGCAAAGATTAAACAGCCTTAAAAGTCTGTGGTTAAGCACCAGCAAGGAGATAAAAATTATAATTTTGAGAGCATGCATCTTCCCTGTAGCTACATACGGATGTGAGTCGTGGACTATCTCTCAGTCCTTAAGAAGGAGAATAGGGGCTTTTGAGCTGAAATGCTATAGAAAGATTTTCAGAATATCTTGGACAAAGAAGATGAGAAATATTGACATCTTAAAAGATCTGAACATCAAGGAAGATTGTCTAATAAACAGCATCCTTTCTCGAAAGCTGAAATATTTTGGTCATATCAAGCGCCACGACGGATTGGAAAAAATTATAGCAGAAGGCAGGGTACCAGGAAGGAGGGGCAGGAGCCGACCGACACAAAGATGGGCACAGGATATAAGTGAGTCCTTGAGTGTGAAAGTGCATGAGGCGGGAGAACTGGCGAGAGACTGAGTTTCTTTCACGCAGACTGTGATGAGAGCGACGTTCTGCCAAGGACCTGCTTCATGATGATGATGATGATGTCTGTGTGTGAGTGTGTGTGTGTGTGTGTGTGTGTGTGTGTGTGTGTGTGTTTGAGTCTATGGCCTTAATTGTATTTGTACATGTATTGTAAGTGCCAAAATGGGTGCGTTCTTTATCTTTAAATAAAAAACGAAAATTGTTTCATCTAACTTTTTTTTTTTTTTTTTTTTTTAATAGCGCTTGTAGTAACAAATAATTAAATCATTTAAAAGCAGTTATATTTTGATAAAGCACATAATTAACACAAAGAATTCGCATGCATTTTTGGGAAGTCTCTCCAGATTTACAAATCTTGAGGATTTCACATGGTAATGTCATTTCTTTCCATTTGTTGGTTCTATTTACACTTTGGTTTTCAAACTGTCAGTTTGGTTTCCTAATTCCTGTTTTATGTGAATCTCATGTTTTCACTTCAATGTAAAGGATTCAGAAGCAACGCCATATTACATATTACGCAGATGCCAAATATAGAATTTAGTTCATATTCAAAACTGTGACGAAGCTTTTTTAATAGACAGTAATCAAAACCATAAACACTTAACATCGACGGCAAAAGCCTTTGTATTTAGTTTTTTTCCCCCCATAGAGAACATTGAAGATTATGAGCCAAAATATGCCAAACATTCATGAAAAATAGCAGAAACTAGGCATACGACCGCAACATTTAAGATGTGCTGCGGAAATGCCCATGCTACATAATCGACGAGTTACGTAATGACTAGTATGTATCTGCAATTGAATATCACGGCACATAGTCGTCTTCTTAGCGTTCTGCCAAATAACTGCAAGCTACTGGCTTTATTCTACCACTTTTGCGGTGTCGGCATGGGAGTCTTGGATCCTGAGGATTGTGAATATAAATAATATATTTAAAAATATAATAATATATGTGATAATTATACTACGAAATCTGTAAACAAATACTCAAGCAAAAGAATGTCTAAAAATACTCTGGTGGACAACTTAATCCGCTAAACTGATATTCTAGTATGGAGGATGTCTCAGCCACCCCCTACCTCTCCCCCCCCCCCCAAACCCCCACTCCCAGGTTGGGGACTGGTTCACCCTAACCTTCACTAATAACACTTTCTTTGCAGAGGTAACAGGCGGCGAAAACGGGACTTCGTAGTGCACCGCAATAGTATCGTTCCCATTGAAAAAAATATATATCTTTCTGGCAGCAACCTTGTTATCACTTCTCTTTTATGGGAACCTAATTGACAATAATATATGTCCCAAAATATTTACAATATCTTGTTCAAAAATGTATTTTCCCCAATCTTCATACATGGAGATAGACTGAATCTCTTAAGTGGCGGAATGTTATTTGAAAAAAAAAATATATATATATATTAATATATTATATCTTGTAGTCTAATATTAATTTAGGATTCAATATTTCTTCGTTACAAGATCCAACATGCAAGGCTACGAGTAACTGGTTCGGAACAAAGTGTCGGTTCAAATGCCACTGTGTTAACAACACTGCATGTGACAACAACGGTGTATGTTCGTCAGGGTGTGAATACGGATGGTTCGGTCCATCTTGTCAGTACGGTAAGTGTTGTTTAATTTATTGTCATTTTAGTGTTAAACTTTCGTTACTAGATAAGAGTAGAAACTGCCTGCTCATTTGAAAATCTCGCTTTCACGTTTTATTATCAATGCACGTAGCCAGCTTACTTATAAACGGAGACACTGTTGAACTGTTCTTATAGGTGATGTCATTGAAGAATAATTGGTATTAGTTGGTAATATTTACTCCAACTCTGTGCTACCAGTGCCAGACATGGTCACTCACAACAAACCATAAAAGAAAATTAGTAACCATGGAAATGAGATGTCTGAGAAGGGCTGTAGGAGTGACCATAAGAGATAAGATCAGGAATGAGATCATAAGAGAAAAACTCGGCACAGAACCAATTCTAAATTACATACAAAGACAGCAAGTGAAATGGTTTGCCCACTTAGAGAGAACGACTTGTGACACCATACCATACAAAGCATACATGGAAAGAAAAGAAGGACGTAGAGCAAGAGGTAGACCAAGAACAACATGGAAGGATAACATCAGAGAAGCTCACTAAAAAAGGACACAAATGGAGACAATAAATGATACTCATATGTGTCCCTGGCGAAAAACTTCGTTTAAGAGGATGAAGAGGACATGTACCAGCCTATATATCGCCAACGCGCTGACAGAAAGCGAAAAACTTGGTCAATATACATAGGAGATTAGCGGAGTAGACGCAAACAGACACACCAGCGTACACTAAATGTCTAAAAGGGGAGGGAGGGGTTGGCCATTATAGCCTAACCAGGGTTGTGTGGTTGGGATGACGTACTAGTCTATATATCGCCAACGTGCTGACAGAAAGCGAAAAACGGGGTCTGTATACATGGGAAATTGGCGGAGTAGACGCAAACAGACACACCAGGGTACACTAAATGTCTAAAGGGGAAAGGAGTGGTTGGCCACTGTGGGGTAACCAGGGTTGGGTGGTGGGGATGACATCCGTTTAGAAAAAAAGTGGTGCATGTGCTAGCGAATAAATACCAACAGACAGATAGGCAGGCTGGCAGACAGGCATACTGATAGATAGATAGATAGATAGATAGATAGATAGATAGATAGATAGATAGATAGATAGATAGATAGATAGATAGATAGATAGATAGATAGATAGATAGATAGATAGATAGATAGATAGATAGATAGATAGATAGATAGATAGATAGATAGATAGATAGATAGATAGATAGATAGATAGATAGATAGATAGATAGATAGATAGATAGATAGATAGATAGATAGATAGATAGATAGATAGATAGATAGATTAGATAGATAGATAGATTAGATAGATAGATAGATAGATAGATAGATAGATAGATAGATAGATAGATAGATAGATAGATAGATAGATAGATAGATAGATAGATAGATAGATAGATAGATAGATAGATAGATAGATAGATAGATAGATAGATAGATAGATAGATAGATAGATAGATAGATAGATAGATAGATAGATAGATAGATAGATAGATAGATAGATAGATAGATAGATAGATAGATAGATAGATAGATAGATAGATAGATAGATAGATAGATAGATAGATAGATAGATAGATAGATAGATAGATAGATAGATAGATAGATAGATAGATAGATAGATAGATAGATTAGATAGATAGATTAGATAGATTGATCGTGGATGGTTTGGTGAATGGATGAGTGGGTGGTGGGATAGATCGGCGGGTAGACAAATAGACGGAATGATGGATGGCTATACTCGTGGATGGATGGAAAGTATAATGAATGGATGGATCAGCTATATGTGTGCTAATATATGAAATTAGGGGTAAAAACTGGGGTCTCGTGACACGATGCTTCTCTCTTACTGAGCTATGAAATAGAAACAGTTAGGGTGATTTTTATACAAATTATCACTCGAACCGAGCCCGGAACTGATAAACACCAGAATGTAAGGGAGCAATGGAAAAATAACATGGGTGGATGGTGGGGTGAGTGGGCGAGATAGATGGGTTGGTAGATGAATGGGTGGCATAAAGGATGGCTATATTAGTGAATATATGGAATTGTAGATAGATGTGTGGATCTGCGTGTGCTAGTGTATTGGGATGAGAAGGTATCACAACCGTTTCCTAAAAGCTCAGACTTTAACGGCTTTAATGTATACGACACACACACTCAGAGGAGACAGGATAGTAGAGTATCTGAATACGTCGTTTAGGCTGAATTACTGATTGATAGACCATATAGGGGTGAGTCAGTTAGTTAGTCGGGTTATCACCATTGCACTCCGGACAGACAGACAGGGGTGAGTCGCTGTGGCGACATTGGCTGTTTATGATTTATCAGACAACTTTACGCTCAGTAGTTTGTCATTGCTTTCTAAATTATCGACGTCTATACTTTTATCAGACAAGCAGTGTACGAGTGAGAGAGGTACTGGGGTGAAATTATGTGAAAATTCCTGCAAGGAAGAGACAGGTATGAGAAGGAAAAACACAAATAGGAAATTAATTTAGACTGTTAAAAGTTGAGTGTCTGAGAAGATACATGTCAGATTAATGCAAAGGCAATGATAATCCTGAAATCCTTGGCCTCTGTTGTGAAAGACTTTTGCTAACGCTGGCTGGTCGTATTACTCACAAATATATATGCTCAGGAAGATAGAGAAGGGCTGGGTCCGAAGGCAGTGGTTGGTGGCTCTACATAATTCACGGCTGACAAGAATTAGTTTCATTTTCGTGCCAGGATATGTAGGGGTACAAGGAAACGAGCAACCTGATAGGCTTGCATGGAAGGCTACTGTGAAAGCCGGACAAGTCTTGGACCAGGCTGATATACTTCATGCTCTAAGAGAGTTAAGGCGTTTGCATGAACCAACTGAGAACTGTGAATCGGCAACCATGGTCAGACTGCAAGAACAACATGTTAAACGGGGTTTTCTCAAACAAGAACATTACGAGGGTAGCCAAAGAAGAAGAATAAACCAAAACAGAACTGGTGTCGTTAGCCGATACACGCTGCGAGATTTAGTGAGGAGGGGATCCGAGCACTTATGTACTGAGTGGTTCGACGAGCAATGAGGATAATCTGTCGACTAACTAACTATTAGTTAAATAATTCACTCATCCCTAATTTTAAACTCCAATTATACTGCTATTGCTCGAACGTAGATTTTTTTTTTTTTTTTTTTTTGAGTGACGGATTGTTAGATTTGAATGAGTTAAAATAACACCTACTTGTTAACGTGAAAGTTAATAAGTGTGTGTAATCTTTCAATTACTTTGCCCTATTTTTAATGTATGTGCATTAATTGTTCCTCTTCTAGTGGATTTGGTGTCAACATATTCAAAATCGCCAACGCCATCTTGGGTTTATGACTCTCCAGACACGAGCTGTAGTCCAGACCAGGATACGGTTACAGTTTCCTTGAACAGCACATTCTATTTTACCTGGCTCAGATTGTATTTTAAGGAATCAGGTGGGGTAGAATCTCAGTACAGAAGTGTCAACGTTCATTACTAACAGAAGATGGTCTTACTACGCTGCAGATTGGTTACATGTTTATCTTTTAAAGTTTGGAGCCCCAGGTTTTCTTCTTCTCTTCTCGCAGTTACCTTATCCAAGTGTTTAGGGAGATGTAATGATCTTCCGGGTGCTACTTCCAATCTTTGTAATCGATCTTCTTTTCATTAAGGTTATTCTTGATGTCGTCTTTCCATCGTCTCTGTAATCTTTACCTTGCTCTGTATTCATTGAACGTGTAGTTCTTTAGCAGTGCTCTTTGTGGCATTGGGCGACGGGTATAATTGTAGCATACAGGCTTGAAAATGTTCAGAATATATATTAGAAGAAGAAGAAGAAGATGAAGAAGAAGAAGAAGATGAAGAAGAAGAAGAAGAAGAAGAAGAAGAAGAAGAAGAAGAAGAAGAAGAAGAAGAAGAAGAAGAAGAAGAAGAAGAAGAAGAAGAAGAAGAAGAAGAAGAAGAAGAAGAAGAAGAAGAAGAAGAAGAAGAAGAAGAAGAAGAAGAAGAAGAAGCAGCAGCAGCAGAAGAAGAAGAAGAAGAAGAAGAAGAAGAAGAAGAAGAAGAAGAAGAAGAAGAAGAAGAAGAAGAAGAAGAAGAAGAAGAAGAAGAAAGAAGAAGAAGAAGAAGAAGAAGAAGAAAAAGAAGAAGAAGAAGAAGAAGAAGAAGAAGAAGAAGAAAGAAGAAGAAGAAGAAGAAGAAGAAGAAGAAGAAGAAGAAGAAGAAGAAGAAGAAGAAGAAGAAGAAGAAGAAGAAGAAGAAGAAGAAGAAGAAGAAGTAGAAGAAGAAGAAGAAGAAGAAGAAAGAAGAAAAGAAGAAGAAAAAGAGAAAGAAGAAGAAGAAGAAGAAGAAGAAGAAGAAGAAGAAGAAGAAGAGAAGAAGAAGAAGAAGAAGAAGAAGAAGAAGAAGAAGAAGAAGAAGAAGAAGAAGAAGAGAAGAAGAAGAAGAAGAAGAAGAAGAAGAAGAAGAAGAAGAAGCAGAAGCAGAAGAAGAAGAAGAAGAAGAAGAAGAAGAAGAAAGAAGAAGAAGAAGAAGAAGAGAAGAAGAAGAAGAAGAAGAAGAAGAAGAAGAAGAAGAAGAAGAAGAAGAAAGAGAAGAAGAAGAAGAAGAAGAAGAAGAAGAAGAAGAAGAAGAAGAAGAAGAAAAGAAGAAGAAGAAGAAGAAGAAGAAGAAGAAGAAAAAGAAGAAGAAGAAGAAGAGAAGAAAGAAGAAGAAGAAGAAGAAGAAGAAGAAGAAGAAGAAGAAGAAGAAGAAGAAGAAGAAGAAGAAGAAGAAGAAGAAGAAGAAGAAGAAGAAGAAGAAGAAGAAGAAGAAGAAGAAGAAGAAGAAGAAGAAGAAGAAGAAGAAGAAGAAGAAGAAGAAGAAGAAGAAGAAGACACGTATAACTACTAAGAACTGGAACACATATCACAAAAGAAACAAAAACAGTCGAGCTAAATGAAATGACAGCAAATACATCATGTGCATTTTGGGATTACTGAAAAAAAGATAAAGACCAATCAGTTCAAAACATTTTACGAAGGGGTTTTTTGTTTTGTCTTTTGTTCGTCCATCACAGGTGATGAAGATCACTCTTACTTTCATCCACCATCGGAAGGAAGCATTAAGCCCAGAAACGGCGCAAATACTAGAATTTAGTCACGAAAGTGACGCAAATAACCCAGACCACAAATATAGACGGAGACAGTTAGCAGCCTCGGCTAGCAGTCTGAAAGTGGTCAACCTTTTAATGTTTTTTCTCAAAAGGAATCGAAATCGGAATCATCCAACAGGAAACGTTAGTTGATTATCTGAGAGATCGGAGATGACATGTAAGCCCAGCACGTCCAGTAGGATCTAAGACAATGATGGCAGGAAAACACGGTATGAAACCCTAAATAGAACCAAGGGTCACAGACTAAAAAGTGGAAAGTCTTGCCCTCCCGCAAGCAGAAGACACAATAAGAACTTTGTACATGCTTGAAATAGCTGCGAGGAGATAAGTGGGTGAAAGTGGCAGAGCACCAGTGAGACTTTTGTACGGTTCTAATTACTTCTGGTCACGAGTGCAGGCACTGGCCATCAGGAGCTGCAGAATGAGAAATTCAACAATGGATTCATGACAATACCCTCCCGGATGGTATAATTATCGATACCAATGGCTCTCTGTTGAGAAGCAGAAATAGTGCATGTGGGTTCATAGCTAAGACGAATGGACGACCCTTCGCAACCAAGAATGGCATATGATATCACAACATCTAGTTTGAGAATGGGGGGGGGGGGTGTAGGCGGTCACTGCTGCCTATCATTGGCCTGAGAATCAGCTGCACAAACATGACGTGATTGTTACTGACTCGCAAAGCACGCTGAGATAAAGACTAGTGTGCTCCATAGAGAGCGGTACGCAGATTGAGTAGATGAGTTAGCGTCATTTTGATGTTTTCTCCAGCTCAGGCAGGTGTGTTGAGAAATAAACAGGTAAATCAACTGGCTGGTTCTTCACCACTCTGTGGTTTCCTGAGGATTGGCAAGTTAAATGTTATCAAGGCATTTTGGGAGCGAGTGAACAGTGCAGAGGCACAATTAGAATATATTATGGTCTGAAGAAAATGGTGTAACTGGAAGTAATCAGGGGATCTGCTCGACACCCCACACAGAGGCAAGGCAAAACGGACATTCAATCGGACAGCTAGTGGTGCAGTCGAAGTTGGAACTCTTCGTTTGCTGCTGAAGATGGAGACGAAGCACATATGGAAGTGTCCTGACTGCTGTGATGCTGATTGTTTAAACTGAATCAACTCTGAGGGCATGGGACAGTGGTATGAAAGAGTGACTTGCGCGATAAAGTGGTTTAAAGTAAGCAAGAATTGCACAGTTCTCTTCATTCTCTCGCTTCTCTTTACGTCTGCATCCAGTAAAGTCAGGTTCAGTGAATGACCAAGCTGCTTAACGTCCTCGGCGAGCTCTTTGCGTTTCACAGCGCGTTGATGGTAATTACTGTCATATCTGTTAAATCGAGCATTGATTTCCTCCACACATTTAGCCGAGTCCAAACTGCATGCTTGGACAGGTGGATCCTAATTTACCGACGCTATTAACCATTGGGCTACACTCACCTGGGTTACCTGACCTGTCAAAATCATAGCCCCGCAGGTGACCGCTGCCACATGCAAAAGTGAATACATACTTGGCGATATGCCGACGTGTGCATTGATACTTTACTCCAGGTACTAAAAACAAATTCATTGAACAGTACTCAATCAGATCACCAGGCACAATTACGTTTGCATCTATTATTACGCAAATATGTATGTAAGAGTGTGTGTATATGTATGTATGAATGCATGCATGTATGTACGTATATATGCTTATGTGTGTGTATGGATGTGTGCATATACATTATGCCTGTGTGCATGTATGTTTGCATGCATGCATGTATGTATATACGGATATATGCGTTTATGTGCATGTATGCACGCATGCATACGTGTATCTACGCAAATACATTTTGTGTGTGTGTGTGTGTGAGAGAGAGAGAGAGAGAGAGAGAGAGAGAGAGAGAGAGTATGTGTGTTTGCGTGCACATGTTTGTGTGTGCATGCGTAAACTATCACAGATCGTATGCAAGATACCTGACGTTTGTTTAATTTTTATTTGTCACGTTCGACAGTCAGTTCTCAAGACTTCCACATTCAACTGATGCTCGCTAACCAGACCTTTGTAACGTGTAGGAACATGTACACATCCAAGATCAATGATACAATACTGGACGTTAATTGTTTACCGGGGCAATTTTTTCAGGACCTCGTTGTTAGCGGGGATGGTGTCAAATCTTTGTGTACAGTATTTGTAAGTGGAGGTAAGTGTGTACACAGTACATCGTTAATCATTTAAATAAGTCGTGTGAATACAGTAAATAATGTTAACAGTGTTCAGTGTCAATAATGATATGAATCTATTTTTTCATTATTTTACTGTCTAATGATTTATTGCTCCTAAGAAAATAATTTTAATTATTGCATTTGGAAATCTCAATACGTACTCAAGTCTCTACGTAAAGGTAGGAAGAATATCAGCATAGTAAAGGTGGCTAAGGCGTTGCGAGTCTGACTCGTAAGCCAGCATACCGCGATCGAAACCCACTGCAGGCTGCGTGGATTTTTATCGTGGTATGGGACGTCGCAGGTCGACCCAGCCTCAAATGGGTACAAGGATGGGCTGTCCTGGGAAAGTAAAGACAGCCGGCGTAATGCTGACCACATTACCCACAGAGTGCTGATGGTCTGTAAAAATATGGGACGCTCTGCCCATATGCCCGATGCGCCGAAAGGCGTGAAAAGGGATCTTTACTTTACTTTACTTTTACACTACGTAATACTGAGCAAGGATTCAAACGAATGTACATGTCATAATCACGCAATCTATAATTATTATTTGCTTAGGTTTCTTCCAAACTTTAAAATTTACCTTGTGCAAAGACTACTCAAAGCAACTGCACTAAGGCTGTAATTTAAGTTATTGAAATCAGGCGTTACCCTCTTGACAAAACTTTTGCCAGGCCACTCAACAAAGTTCAACGAAAAGAAACCGAGCAATGTGATATAATCACTATGCAATAATAAAGTCATGTCTTTTCATTTTAAAATCGTATATTTTGTAGAAGTATGCTGATCTAATGATTCGAAATTATAAACTTTTGGTTTCTCTTAGCTTAAAGGTGAAAGATAGTTACATTCTTGAGCTTCATTTCCCCATTTTTGTAGTCTAACTTAGGAGATTGACACGATTTTGTTATTCTCAGAAGATTGACTTTTCTCAACTCTCCCTCCTCTTCCCATATATTTTCTGTCTGTGTCATTCAAGGAGAATCTTATGCTGTCCTACCACACTTCTATATGTATTGTTTTTACTTATTTAACTATATGTAAGCAACCACACCACGAGTACACAAGTAGTCCAAAGAAAGCCATGCTATTTTGATTGAGTAAAGTACAGAAGAGTGACTAAACAGGCTCCGGTGGACCAAGAGGTGAGGAAAAGACGCTGGCGTCGGATAGGACACACACTGAGAAAACAGGAGAACAGCATAACTAGAATGTCTTTGCACTGGAACCCACAGGGGCATAGGAATAAAGGAAGGCCAAAAAGCACATGGAGAAGAGAGCTGGAGAATGAATTTAGACATTGGGAGAGTTCCATGCAATAGCGAAGGATAGAACGACTTGGCGTGAGTTGGTTGAGGGCCTATGCTCCATTAGGGGATAAAAAGACAGAAGAGAAGAAAAAAAGACAGAAGAGTGGAATTAAGTAATTCGCATAATATTCCTTTTCATTAACTCTATTTATTTTAAGCCCTAACAACTCGACACCCTCCCCCCCCCCCCCTCCCCTTTTTCCCACAGAAAAATAATTAGACTCACAAATAGTGTTAGTTTATATGGATTATCTTTATCAGATGTTGGCATATCTGGCTCAAGGATTATGTAGTCAGAATAATTTTTGACGTACCGGTCAGCTGCAAGCGATTCAGAAAGAGACCAATTCGAACTTATTTAACAACTGAATGAGGGTCAAGTGCTGTTAGGGTAAAGGCAAACTTCTTTTCTTCTGTTCTGTTGACCGACTCAACTCCCCTAGTACACAACAACTCTCAAACCCGCTTGGACAAAGCCTTTTTTTTTTTATTTCCCCCCCGAGTTCATGGCTTAATCCACAGCACTCCGTGTCGGCTGAGTGAACTCGAACTAGCCTCTGACACTGACTCACTGCTTCCCGTTCGGTTTAAAAAAAAAAAAACTCCACAACACTTAACCTGCTGTTACCTAGTTAAAGCTGCCAACAGTCTACGATTATATTTGTGGCCTGATTTATTACGACACTTTCGTGGCTGAGGTTCTGGTATGTGGACCAGCTCCCTGGCTTAGTGTCCCTGTACTCAAAGTGCGTTTCTCCTGTCCTTATCTTCGTGATGTTTTATTTCTGGATCATCCTCCGTTCTAGTTTGGCCAGGCGTACCTTGTAGGGGACCGAGCTAGTTCTTCTCAACGTCTTTTAACCACAATTTATAGTTTTGAAATTTTTGAGTTTCTTAATTTGCCAAAAGTACTAAACACAGTTTTTGGGGTTGGATAGATCCGAAATTGTAAAAATATTTCGCTTTTGACCATAGTGATCTCATAGTTGTCTTTCTGTACTAGGAGAGGGATAGGCATGTCATGGTGATGTGTACGAAAGGAAAGGTGAAGTCTCACAATAGTTCTAGCCTTGATTTGTCGTAGTGCGGTCAGGTTGTCGAGGTTTGGATTGGTGGATGGGCTCTGGTGTACGTAAGTAACTGATCCCCCGAACACCGACCTCAAGTGCTTTCCGCTAGATGTTGTTCAGGGCTGATGTGGATGGAATTCTCATGCGCTGAAACTCATGTGCCCGGCTACGAAGGCTGCTGTGATTTCTGGAGTGGGAAACGTGCAATCAAACGCATGTGCTCACAGAGAAACTTTTTCCCAAACCAGGTGGAGAGGACTAGCATCATGTACACTTGGCATAAAGAAAGCAAAGGTTGTTTTTTTTCAATACATCGAGGATAGTTTATATGAGCGTGGCCCAATAACTGTTCTAGCCCACACGCGATTACTGATAGAGGAGTGTGTGTGAATCAGTTATGAAAACTATTTTCAGGACGCAATGTTGCACTGGGACAAGATACTAAACAAACATCTGTATTCGAGGGTATGAATTCTTCGCGTGCTGTAGACGGGGATAGAAGTCCCGAATATAAAGATAATAGCTGTGCCCATACTAACAATTACGACAGCACACCAACGTGGACACTGACTTTCGGATTGCCACATATCATAAACAGATACCTCTTATTCAACAGAAACAGTGAGTTAACACGGTCCTAATGTTTGTTTAACAAAAAGTGTGTGTGTTTATGTACGAATGTCAGTCTGTGTTTGTGTGTGTCTCTTTTGTGACTTTATATATATATATATATATATATATATATATATATATATATATATATATATATATATATATATATATATATATATATATATATATATATATATATATATATATATATATATATTAATAGGTACATTTTTCAAAACCAGTGTGGGAATGAGGCAGTGCTGCATATTACCCTTTGTGTTGTTCTGTTTGTACCTATAATGCATAATGATACAAACACTAGAAAATCATGAAACATCTGTATCTCTTAGCAGAATATCACTGTGTAATTTACGCTTCGCAAACGACATTGGCTGGCCCCGAAGCAGAACTGCAAGAGCTTACTACAAAACTAGAAACAATATGTAGTAAATATGGCAGGACTGTCCTGGGGAAGTCAAGATCACAAAATAGAAAACACTGATAAGACCAATAGCCCTAATTTGTTCTGAAGCTCTGACTACAAATAAAAACGACCAAAGCCTTGTACACTTGTGAGAACAGAAACGTAGACGAATGCTTGAGCCCATCAGTGGTAGAAATGGTGAGTAATGGAGAATGACAAGCAACGGCAAAATTAATCATATGTTTAAATTGATATTATTTAATGCCGTTATGAGGTTTAACTGCTGCTCTGGCAATTCCTAAAACGTCTTCGATGCCAAGCTGAACTGGCACTAGCTCTATCCTTGGTATTACTGTCGACGTAGAGAGGGGGTACCTGCTGTCTTGGCAACAGCATGTACTTCAATTCAACATACCTAGGCCTGTACCCCAGAGAGACTACACCAGGGGTAAATTTGGCGTCTGTGGTTTAGGGGTTGCGATTGTGATTTGTAATCCTAAAATAACGGGTTAGATTCCAACTACAGACGATTTGGTAGCAGACCTTTCAGGGAGCAGGGGCGAACTACTGGAAAACCACAAAGGGACAGAATAAGCTAGGTTTTTTGAAGAAGAAGAATGAGCGCTGAAAGAACAACCATAGTTATGGCAAATAGAGAGAATGGCACGCGACAGAGAGATGACATCGTCTTTCACAAAAGAGCTGACTTGGAGTAGCACCCGATTCAAGAGAAGGTTAATCAAAGGTGAATGGAGTAATGCATGCAGCAATGAACTTTAATTGCTAGAAAGGCTAAATTTAAAAAAAAATTGTATATATGTATATCAATGGGCAAATTTTTCAAAACCAGTGTGAGAATGAGAGCTAATAGGCTTAAATGGTTTTGACATATTGAAAGAATGTCAGATGACAGAGAAGTAAAAACTGTATACACAAGGAAGATGAATGGTCGTAGACCACGAGGCAGACCAAGAAGTCTGTGGAGACCTGCAAACACTTGGTGTCACCAACTGGAAAGTGAGGCCCATCCAGAAAGATGAATGGAGGCGGGTGATATCTGCAGCAATAAACCTCAAGGGCTAGGAATGCTGAAGAAGAAGAAAGGTGGGAATGAGGCAATGCTGCATATTTGCCATTTTCCGTGATAATTTCTGTTTGTATTATTCAGTGTGTGGCACGATCTAGCAATATATTATAATTATCTCTGCTGGTATTCTTTTGATAGATGCTTAGATTAGTTGTTTCAATCCGTTGGATGTTATCATTATCGCTAAAAATATTTTTATGCTTGCTTTCGAGACACAAGAGAAGTGGAGAAAAAGACAAAGTTTTAATTATTCCAACTTCGACCCCCAGAACAAACGAAAACGTGGAATTAGTTTGTCTGCAAACTTTTTAAAAAAATCTGTCCATTTTCAAAATTATCGTTTGACTACTAGTAAGCAAACCACTATCGGGACTGTTACAACAAATTTTAGGAAAACAGGATCTGTGCGAGACTTTCCACTCACATCTTGACCACAAGAAAGCGCAACTGGATTTCCGTTCAATTGGAAAAGCGTACGTTTTAGGGAAATAATATGAACTTAATTATAGCTAGTATTTCGCTTACAGTTTTGCAGGTGAGTATGACCCTATAGAATGCTAAACGAACCGAGAAAGCATTGACTGGAATGACCAGCCAATGTCACATTTCTTAAACATCCCGATGTGAAGTCCGAAATAAAGTTCTTTAGGCAGAATTTTAGTAAAACCTGATGAGCCTCAGCTAGGTCCAAGAAGCAAAACGTGATATTGGAAAGGGGAGCGAGGGAGAGGGGAGAGAGAGAGGAGGAGAGAGAGAGAGAGAGAGAGAGAGAGAGAGAGAGAGAGAGAGAGAGAGAGAGAGAGAATCCAAGAATTTAAATTCCTGGCTTTCCAAACAGAAACTTCTCATTTTCTCCCACCTCAGTATCATCTAAGCATTCGACTCTTCTCAGGAAGGTCAAAGAGAGGTTAAACTTTCATTCATTTCATTTAACTGTTTTTGTATTTATGTATTTCAGGACTAGGCAGTATATGAATTATTTTATACAACCACCACTAACGTATAATAAGTCGTTGACAATTGAATATTTTCTTCGTGGGAACGGATTAACTATTCTCCCATTATAACTTATGGGAAAGTTCTTGATATACGTAATTTTTAGTATGCGTCCAAGTACGTATACTGAGGTGCCCGTTTGTGTGTGTATGTGTGAAACGATTACATATCATTTTCAATGACATAATTAAATATTCACTTTCTGTGACGTTTCAGTTCTACAAGAAAGACTCCGAGGATTTTTTCTTGAAGCCGATCAAGAGAACGGAAATGTAGCATTTACTTACACTGAGCCGACCAACACCGACCAAAGCCTGTACATAGTCCAGTCTGATTATGCACAGATACCAGTATCAAGCGTCAAAATTGTTGCCAAAGACAAACAGTCCTTCCAAGGCTATACAATCTTGACCCTCTGCGAGGTGGAGATGTACGGCGGTAAACAAAAGTTTTAAAATAATGTTATGTTGTTGTTTCAGTCATTGCCTTAAACATTTACAAATATCTGACACATGTAGGTAAATAAGTTGTACCCCACCAGGACATCATACAAGCGATAAACAGCTGGTGACACAAATTGCCACCATGCGGATGAGGATCACCCAATGGAGAGATCCCGAAAACCTCGTCAGCCGCCATGCAACAAATAAGACCCGGCTATATTTGGGCCAGGGTAAAACTTCCTAATAACTCAAAATTTCCTTCCGCATTTGGATGATAAAATGGTTAATCAAAATATGTGACATGTATATATGTGTTTACAATTGTCAGTAAGTATTTATACAATAAATCACAAATGATTTCTGTATTTCGTGTGTTTATTATAAATGAAGTGTTAACTTCTCCCAAACCATGACAAAGCACGAGTTAAACTTTCTTTTACCATTATGAATACAACGTTTAATTTAACAGTCACATTGGCTACCCAGGCATTTCTTTGCATATTGTCAGTCAGTAAAAGTAAACTTTCGCTGCAGTTAAAGCCGTCTGAAGATTTTTTTCCTATAGCTTCCCTTGCAAAGGTAATTTTCTTCAAAATTATATTTCGCTGTTATCTTTTTTGTCACCACATTTCTATGTTTGTCTGAGATAATTCATTTGTCCATCTCCCAAACTGTTAAATACTTGTGAAAGTATTACAAGGGAAAACTCGGCTGCACTTAGGGGCAATGACTTGAGATACGACAGCGGTAGAGACAAAGATGAAGTGGAAGACGGGATTTTAAATAAAGGCTTTTAGTTAGACGCCCTATTTCCACTAGGTCTACACATACGGCAGTTAAATATAGTATGTCATAACTGTAAAATGTCGTACTTATTGCCATTTATGACTCTTCATTTTATGATTTAATAATTTTTTTAATACATTAAATTTAAATTGATATCTAGATACTTTCTGAGAAAGTCGTGAGAAGGGAAAAATTAGAACACATCATGATAAAAGAAAAGTTAGAAGAAAAGAGAAGCAAGGTAGACCACACAAACAAAAATATGATAAGTTGAGTTGATTCAATAACCGACATCACAGTACTCGGGGAATTCCCATAAGCGCACTGTCCCATCTGCAGCAGCCAGCGAAGAGTTCCGATAATAAGGGTGCCAGTAGCATTCTGATTAAACGTTTGTCCTGCCTTTCCTCTAAGCCTCGAGCATCTGCCAGAACCTCTCGTTAAAAAATCCCATATTTGCCACAATAACATAGGGACCTTTTAAATAAGAAATAAATAACAATTCAGGTAATACAAGGCCAGAGAAAGACAGTACTGACCTTGCGCGTCATGGAGTGTGGGAACGTTTGTATACCTAGAGCTGGAATGTCGAGATGAGTGTTCCCCAAGGGCTATAAGGGTCACATGTGTGTTGTCATGAGGGACACACAAGACAACTAACTGAAGCCATGCAATAAAATGCATTACTTGTAAATCGTGGCATGTTTGACATGTCTGCTATAGAGCACATTTGCATAATCCATCGCGCAATTTTTTCAGGGATTTTTTGATACTATTCACTAAGGAGGCCAGTTGGAACCAAGCTTCACTAGATCAGTTCACTGAGTAGTACTGCTTGTCCTATCTCATTCACTTGCAATTTTTTTTTTTTTTTTACTTGTTGCGGTTGTTAATACTAAAGTTTGATAATTGTACCATTCAGCAGACATACCCAACATTCTTCCTGGCAAATGGTGAAGAGATTTAGCCTTACAAAGTAGTTTCGTATGACGTACCTTTATCTCTGTTCGTTGACAACTAATGTTCATTTCATTTACAACAAATGTGCCTTAGCCTTGTAATGCCGACTTTTGCGTGAACAGCTGTGAAGTATATATTGGTCGACAAATGCAGAAAGGTAGTGCGAGTTCTCAAATCGTTTAAGGATCAATATATTACCCACCTTCTAGAACCTTCTATATAAGACTTCCTCTGCTCATCACATCAACATCTATAGTTTATGGGTTATAATTTTAGTTTTATAATTATATTCATCTGCAGACGATTTGGTGTACCATTATTTCGACAACGAGCTGTTTAGAAAGCAATGACAAACTAATGAAAATGGTATTGCTCGTTACTGGCTTTATGTAAAGATAACTATTATAACAGCTACCTTACATACTCTGATGATTCAATATTATTAGTGGGGGAAGGACAGGGCATAAAGAATACTTGAAACAAGCAAATGGACGCAGCGTCCAGTATGAAGTAGATATTAGTGCAAAAAGCTATAAAGAAATTGAATTACCAATTTGAACGACAAATTAACAATAGAACATGAAGTAGATATTAGTGCAAAAAAAAGCTATAAAGTAATTGAATTACCAGTTTACACGACAAATTAACAATAAAACATATTATTAAACTGGGAGATACTAGAATATGTAACAGTTTAATCAGATCGTCATAAAACAGTTACAGGAAAATAAGCATTGTACTGCAAATTAGAAATATTAAAATTTTACATATAGGATGCTTGAGAAAGACTGCGCTCAAAACCAGAATGACATCGTATGAAGAATTAGGAGAGTCGGAAAAAAAATACTGCAACAAAACCACTCGATAAATTCATTCAGAAACAAAGACTGACATGGTTTGGCCACATGATTAGGATAAATGTAACAATGCCAGCAGCGACAACTTACAACATGAGAATGTAAACATCAAAGGCAGTGGGATACTAGAAAAAAAATAGATTAAAGCAATCGCTAATATCCAAAGACCTCCATGTCATCCTTGTTATAAATATGTATCAGGCTGTAAAAGGTGACGACGGACTAGGTGATATTGTCCAGATCACCAGTTGTATGGCCAGTGCTCTATAAAGAAATATATATATTAGGGCTGTACCGAATATTCGCTTCGTATTCGCTTCGGGGCCGAATAGTAGACCGAATGACTATTCGGCCGAATAGTTGCGGTCAGGCCGAATACGAATAGTGGTTACCTTACACTCAATTCTGCATACACTGCGATGGACTGAAATAATTCTCTCATTAACTCAATAGTTGCTGTTGCCTAAGTTTGTAGTAGCGGGAAAACTGCGACCCGGTTGCGTGGTACAGCAGCTGGCAAGTTCTTGCCTGCTGACTCGACCGAAGCATTACAGCAAAGGTTTTCAAACTGGGTGCGTATACCAGGGGTGCCGGGGCTAAAATCGAGAAAAGTCGGCTATAAATTGTAACAATATTAAAGAAGACATAAAAATACTTGAGATACTTTCCTCACCGCTGTCGAAAAGAGCACAGGCGACAGGCAATACTTGAATTTTTTTTTAATGAAGAACATCTTATGCAATATATCTTTGCCATTGAAGGTTAGAAAAATGATTCTTACTTGCTACTATTTTTCTCCTATTTTTCCAGTTTTAACATATGGTTGTAAGTCCTGGACAATCGGAAGGCAGGCCAAACAATTTCTCTAGGCTTCAGAGATGTAGTTTTACAGAACAATGCTTAAAATATCTTGAACAGTAAAAAAAAAAAGCAACCAATAGGTTTTGAAAGAGGCGGAAGCCCGAAGACAACTAATCACAGACATCAGAAGGAGACAGTCATCATTTTTCGGCCCTGTTATGAAAAGAGGGAAAATGGAACACGTGGTGACCACTAGAAAGATCTGTGGAAGGAGGGATAGAGAAAGACAACGAGAGAACATTCTTGACAGTTTTGTTGCATGGCATGGAGGTGTGTCAGCACACGAACTGATACATGCTGCAGCAGATCGCAGATTGTGGCGAGGCCTAATCGCCCACGTCGGTCGGAAAGGCACCTGATGATGATTATGATGATGTACTATTCGTATTCGAATTCGTATTCCGCAGAAAAGTTGGTCCCACTATTAGTGTTCGGCCGAATAGTGAAAATCACTAGTCGGTACAGCCCTAATATATATGTATCCAAAGTTAGGTGATAAGAAATATGAAGCGCTATAAGCCAAGTTAACATTCAGAACTGAGTGAACGTCAAACTTAAAGAGCGCTCAACTATGTTGAGACAGGTCGCGTTAGAAATCTGTTAAGGTCATCCTCCACTGTGAAGACGGCACCTGGCTGATGTTGACACTAACATGTACCTTAACGCAATGTGTTATTTGCTTCAAACATTAGGATCTTTGTTAGTCACTCCAAAATCAGTTTCGGGAAGAACAGTGAATATCACGCTGAGCATCAACATTAACAAATCTATTCAAGCAACTTTTCTTTAGGCTCCTGGAAATGGGCTTGCTTGCAAATACGAATCAATATAGTCAAGTACAATTTACGCATAAAATTTCTCTGTGAACCGAAATTTTCGGCTTGGTGACTATCAAAATATCCCTTTACAACTAGCTGCCTAGTGGTACTGATTGCAGCATGTCTTGGACAAACGCAGTCATTCCTTTCTTTCATTCGGTGAAATGTGCCCGCATGGGGAGATTTTCTCGCATTGAATTGACTCCTCGTTTAGGATGAAAAGTAACAGATGGTGACTTGTTATAAAACGTGTTCTGTGAACATATGTGTATATAATATGGAACGACTGGTGAGTGACATTGGCTGTGTGTCAGCAGAAACAGCAAGGTGCGACCTTTCCGGGCTATCTTGTGTCTTGTGACCATGTCTGGCTGGAGGTGGCTGTATTGCATGGTGTAACTTGAGATGTGTTTAGTGATGACCTAGAATTTCCAGTAGATGCCTGCTAATTGAGAGAAGGCTACTTCATAGGTTTGTCACTTAGAGCTGATTATACATCAGCAGTCTCTGTTTCAGCTTAGCTACTACCATCACCCCAATGACCGCCTTTGTTACCTTGTATAATGACATCATTGACATGATTTCGGAGGACAAACATCTACAAAAGTGGATACTGAGATATTTAAGGTCTAAGAATCTCTCAGTGTCATCTTCCCACTTGCTTTCAATGGACGTGCACATCTTTATAATAGTGGTTTTGCGAAAGCTGTGTCACGTCACTGTAGTCTTAACTCGGTTTACTCTGGTCCCTGATTTGTCACACCATCTGGTCAGTGTGTCAAGTCTCTTCATCAGTGCTTTGTTTGTCTCCTCTCTGTGACAACAGTGACCCATGAGGTAGCCCTGGTACGATTGTTCAACGATTATCCGCATCGCAGCACTATCGTTCTTTAAAAAAAGAGCGGTGTTGATCCAGATTAATAATGCTTGATCAATATCCATGTTTAACAACATCATAAGTAGTCATACTGTAACTCACACTTTGATACAAATTGCAATTACTACTTCACATTTCAAAGACAATGAATGACGTGTGTGTGTGTTTTTTTTTTAATAAACTACAAACTAACCCTACTATCCCCAACAGACGTGGTGTGTCTAGCAGGACAATACGGAAGAGAATGTCAGAACAGCTGCATATGCCCTAAGGATAGGAACAACTGTTTTGTCAGTACTGGAGGATGTCCTTCAGGTTGTGCTGCCGGCTACCAAGGGGAAGGATGTCAGACTAGTAAGGATCTAACAAGTTTTATATCTCATGGTTTATAAACATAATTGCTGATATTCAAGAGCATATTTTTAGCATGGTTATATCAATGTGTAATGTTTAATTTCACGAAATTAAATACTGGCTTTTTACACTAACACACAAAACAAAAAACAAAAACAAACTACGCTTTAAGTTTTTTATGAAATTGTGAAAGAAATTGCCTCACGAAGAGAACCCGATAGCCCACATCAGAAGAATTTACATTTTTTTGACCTTTCATTAGAAATATGAAACATGTGCATTGTGACAGGATGTGGCGGGTAAATTCGCTTTACTCTAGCGACTGCACTATGTGCAATTTACAGAGGGAACTACAAACAGTGAAACTTCATAGTCTTATACTAACCCCAGCCTTGCTGGTTAAATGAGAGGATTCGGGGTTTGCCCACATCTGATTCCCTACTGTTATTAAATTTGTATATTTAAATGTTCTCAAGTTCACTGACAAATAATTACAGTTAAAATAACTCCATAACACTGAAGGATACATTACCAACTGTACATTTATTTGGAAAATTCTAGCTAATATTTAAATTGGCTGTGGAGATAAAATCCTGTTATACAAGGTAGGTTAGTAGACAAATCTGTCCACTTAGCTGTAGCTTAGGTTTTGTTTTGGTCAGCTTCTGACTAAGCTTTGGAAACACATCAGGCAGGCCGAATCTTCCAGTCCAGTCCAGACAATCGGGCATCTGCAGCTACGCTGGGATTTACTTATGGAACTCCCACCTGGAACTAACCTCTGGAACTAGAACAATAGAACAGTCCTTATACAAACAGTCAGGAAGGTTCTAACTGGAGACAACAATACCTTCAGTCTTTAAACTGTTACACTACACACATATATATGGAGTAGGACAGTAACAGGTGTTCACATTCTACTGGTATAGAATGGGAATGTATACAGAACATGGTCCATAATCCTGATGGAGAAATATTTAGGAAACCAGTTTCATGAATACTCTCAAGAACAAGAGTTTACATCACACAATAAGAAAGGACATTCCTCGGTGTAAATTGTTCTGATGTCTGTACACTAGTACTCCTTTGAAGGGTTAACATGCTTACACACACCCACATACACAGTCATATTTCACAAAATTCTCATTTTAAGCACATGGGTTCACATCACAAAGAATGAGAAACAGGGAGTGAGTTTACCAAGGCCAGAAACTCATAACAGGTGCTTTGCACTGTTTGAAAATAAATGGGATTGACATATCTCCATCAATATACTGGATGCTGGGATAGATGTCACAATACAATCATAGATGACAATGGGCTTTCCATCTGTCACAGTATTAACATAAAATATACAACACTCACTCCAGTTTAAATCTAAATCCACACATGTGCTAAATCTTATTCAGTAGAGTTTAAAAGTTGAAAAGGGTGAAATATAATTATTACAATCGTAAGGCAACCTGCTGTAGAACTAAAATGTATTCCTAGTAATAAGGAAATATATCTACAACAATAATAATTACACGCATGGGCCATACATCTCTCTTCTTCTTCTTCTCTGACAGTGTGAATATTAAATTCAGCCCCACTGTGTTATTCACTTTTCAAGCTCTTAAACCAGTCTCAGAATTATCTGGACTAAATATAAATTAAAGCAAGACAGTGATTTATCAAGCTAACATCCCCATGAGGTGAAATAAACTTAGTAGGGATTAGGTATAATGAATATACACTTCATTCCTTTTTTAATTGTCCCACTATGCTGGAAACCGGAACTGGCCAAGATTTTACATGAGGACATAATCCTCACCTAATTAATATAATTATAATAATTAAAAATACCAATGCACGTTTTTAGTATCAAATAAACATTAATTCAATCATCAAAGAGATCATATGTTTGCATACATGTACATACTAGATCATAAACATGGTTAGTAAGGATAAAGAAATTTATCATGTTTTTTAAGCCATGTGGGCATCAAATTTCAGAATTCAGCAGATAAAATTATTTCAGAGGAATAGTAGCAATAGATCATATTACACTAATTTTATTCACTCACCCCTGGTAGGGAATTCAAACAGAAAATTGGACGCGGGCTGACTACCCAACTTTTAGTCTGTGCTGGTGAATTTCTGATTTGAAAAAGGAAATAGGAAGTCCGAGAAAGGAGGAAGTAACTCTTGAGTTACCCCTTGCCTACTCTTCGCCTTTTATTCTTTTCAACTCTTAATTAATGAAATAATAATATTGCTATAATAAAGCAATAAGTGAAAGGTCAGTAAATTTAATAATTTTATTACTTAATTATAATTAAAGACTTAAAGGGACAGAAACAGCTGTCCAGACCAGCTCGTCACACCGGGGGAGGGGGGGGGTGCGCTGAGGAAAGAGGCAGAGGAAGACAAGAAATAAGATGCTAGACACCCAGACATGATAGCATGGAAGATCATCTCTGTCCGAAATTATTGAAAGTACACGAGACACAAGGTTTTGGATTACATGACTACTAACGCCACACAACGTGGACTATGAGAAGTTGGAAGGAATAGTCAGTGTTCCAGCCTTGGGTGTGTGACGTTGGCTATTTCCATTCGCTCTGAAGAACAATATCTGTAATATCATCAATAAATATTCTACTTGGATCTCTTCTTGTCCGGGTGTCATGTCTTCTTAGATGTAGAGCTGGTATTTATTAAATGATTTCGTTGTGTTCTAAAGATATGCCTAAAACATTAGATTCTGTGATAAGGGTTGGGGGTGGTCTTCTTCCTACAGTCTAGCCAATATTAAAATTTCTTACTCGGTCTCGAGTAGTCAGTTTGACGGATTTGTTCTCAAGAATCCTTTCATAAATCTCAACACGTGTACAATGCTAGCTGGTCTAAGAGATCAATCCTTAAATGATGCCTAGAGATTGAACTATTTGCTGCACATTGTGGGATTACCAGATATTGGTTTATGTGGCAAAATACAGCCCTGAGAGGTTTGTCCATTTTAAGTTGTATCTAGCGTCTGATTGTCAAGACAGCTGTAGAAAATTCAGCCAGCCTTATTGGTGTACATGGGTGATCTTTGGAACATCCAAGACAGGAAAATATTCCCAGGAATAATTCAGTGCCACCCATCCCACACTTCCAATAGAAAGTGGTAGTAAATGTAGACTGTCAGTGTGCAGACAAATAAACAATCAAAACATTCAGAGACTGACTGGAATAAGTACTTAACATGTTGTTTGCCTATGACTGTTTAGACAATTTAAAAAAAAAAAAAAAAAACATTCGTCGTCACCTTTTACAGCCTGATACATATTTATAACAAGGATGGCCTGGAGGTCTTTGGATATTAGCGATTGCTTTAATCTTTTTTTTTTCTAGTATCCCACTGCCTTTTGATGTTTACATTCTCATGTTGTAAATTGTCGCTGCTGGCATTGTTACATTCATCCTAACCATGTGGCCAAACCATGTTTTTATAATATAGCTTGTGGTCAAACATACTTCGGAGTTGACTGCTCACAGAAATGCAGCACTAACTGTACTGGCCAGCTCTGTCAACCAACTAACGGAACCTGCCTGTCTTGTCAGTCAGGAAAACAGGGACCACTCTGTGACACAGGTACGCTGTGTAATGTAAATTATTTGTAAGTTTTCTTATTTAAAAAAAAAAAAATAGAACTACTTTATATAATGTCCCTTAATGTAAATTCATAACACATGGCCATGGCTTTTTTACAGAACGTTAAGTGTAAAGGTCCCTTTTCAAGCTATTTGCGCATAAAGTTATATTGGTAGCTAGCCTCGTATTTATTGTATGTTTATTCACCAGTCGATATTCGATGTTTAACATCGCATGGGTTGCATTTACCTCCTAGGTTATTTCTTGTTACATTTTCATTTTCTTCTGTTTTTTTTTTTTTTTTTTATCCATCTCTTCCTCCTCCAGTGTCAAGCCCGGAAAAGATGTCAGTGACAATGGCTTTTCAATTAAAACAAAATATGAAATCGTATTTAGACTCAAAAAAAATTTTTATTACGACAGTTTTGTTACCATGAAATTCAAAATGCTACAAACATCTTGTTTTGTCTTCCTTTGCCGCATCTGACTAATATAGAATTATTCTGATTTCTCCTATAGAAACAGTTGTATGTGTATTAATTTGAGCACTGTGTATTTTTATAAGTCCATTCCTATTTCTGTCATCATTCTTGTGTTTGTCTACTTCACTACTGAGCTATAGTAAGAACTCATCCTCCCCCCCCCCCCCACACTTCTACAAATATCTCGAAAACTCCTGTACTGATCAACACGAATGTGTGCATGTGGCCTTAGATTCACCATATCCTTAAAATAGGTACCAGCTAATATCTTAGGAAGTAAATGCAGTAGGCACCATGATGACCAAATCGCCCATCAAGTGACCATTGGTCTAAAGTATCAATCTAGCATGATATACCCGACATAAAGAGTCATTTAATTAAATGTCTTTTTTTTTTTATGATGCGGGAAATGTTTTACAGGAGACTTTCATCGCAAAGTGTTTGATATTAAACAAATATAATGCAATTTTTTTTTTCTTTAAACACAACTTTAAAGTTACTGTTTTCTATTTCTACTGGTAGACTGTGATGCAAAATTGTGGGGAGATAACTGTACCATGTCATGCAGCGTTGACTGTAAGGACCAGTTATGTAACCCTGTTAACGGAGCTTGCTTTTCTTGTGTTGCTGGCAAATCTGGGGATAACTGCAGCAAAGGTACTTCTTTTGTGAAATATTTTATAAGTTATCAAAATCACCAGTGTGTTTGAGAGAGAAAGTGAGAGGTGGGGGAGGTCTGGGTTGTAGAGAGAAAGTACACTTGTTCATGTTTATGGGAGAGAGTATGAACACATGTCCATTTGTGTGTAGGAGAGAAAGAGAGATAGTGTGTGTTTGTGTGTGTGTGTGAGTGTGCGTATGCGTGTGTGCGTATGCGTGCGCGCGTGTGTGTAGGTGGGTGTGTGCGGGTGTGTGTGCGTGTGTGTGTGTTCCCCTGCACACAAGCCCTTGTCAATTAGCCCCGTAAATCCTTCAGTACAAAATGTATTAACACACAAAATATGAGACTGAAGCCGTTAACGTTGGACATCCTATGAAATATTCCGTTCTCGTTGGTTCAAAGTGAATCAAGTAAGTCTACTTCTTCTGCTTCGCTCATAAAAGAGAGTTTGCAAGTTTATATTTTGTAGTTTTGAGCTATGCTGTGATGTCTTCACTTTTCAAAACTTTCCAACGTGCTTGTTAAGGAACAATAGTATGCTGCCATGGTGAAACTACAAGAAGACCGACTGGACAATGTTCAATCACCGTACCAGTATACTGCTTGTAAGTCTCAGCGTAGACCAAGATGTAAAGAAAGTAGTTAAAGAATTTAACAAATGCATACTACATGCAGCAGGAGAATCAATACCAAGAGGTGCCCGTAAGCATTATAAGCCATACTGGTGTAGTGAGCTAGAAAAGTTACATAACGAAGTAGCAACATCCAGAAAGATAGAAGAGACCAGGCCAAACCAAGAACATCACAATAACTACCAGCATGCAAAAGCAAATGTGACACAGTCGTCTCTTTTGCTGCCTATGCTTCATCAAATGACCCAGGTTCTGTATGGTTTTGTGTCAAGGGTGGCGGGTGATTGTTGATAGACGAGTAGAAAGATGGTCGTGTCGATAGTGGAGTTGGTGATGCTTGCAAAATAAAGTGTCTGAATACAACTGTTCAGGATCCACTGAATTTATTGTTACACTCCAACATATGTCACAGATACATCAAAAGATACTCTGAAGAATGCTGAATCATCTAAGTACTCATAGAATCGCGTTGTGTTCTTTATCTCTAATTACTTTGTAATTCTGGTGCTATAGTCTTTGACTGCCACCGGGCTACTAGTGCAGGTTGAGCTAAAAGGTTTTCATCTAATACCGTCTATCTACTTATCTATGCTCTCTTCCCTGCTTAATTGGCCGGTGCCTGTCTCTTGTTCTCCTCACTCCGTCTCTAGCCTGTCCTTCGTCTGTTCTTTGCTGTCCTCTGTTGTCCTCTTTCTTCTGCCTCAGTTTATCTCCGTTTGCGTCTTGTCTCTTCTCTATCTGTGTCTATCCTCTGTCTGTCCCCGACTATCCTCTGGCCTGTCTGTTTATCCTCTGGCCTGCCTCCGTCTGTGTATGTGTCCTCTGTGTGTCTGTGTGCCTTCTGTCTCTCCTCGACTATCCTCTGGCCTGTCCGTCTCGTGTGTCTGTGTGTCCTGGCTGTCTGTCTCTAAGGCTCCGGGCAATCGTTTATAAAGGGGTTACTAGCCTGCTCCCAGGGGGCTCCTATCCCTAGTTGTTTTGCAGATTTCTGCAGCCACCTGAGTTGGCTGGGACATAGGTATTCAGGCTAATAGCTTTGGTGCTGACGAGAGTCACATGTCTAGTCAGAAGACTCAAAGTACGTGGGAAACAAGAGTAGGGACCTAGGGGGATATAGTTGCTTACTAATGGAAAGTTTTCAAAAAAACAAGGGTGAAGGCTATAAGGGGTCTTGTGCAAACAGCACAATACTAATAAAAAGGGGGGGGGGGTAGGGGTACTGACCCTGCTACACAAAATTTCTAAGGGCAAAGCTGCAGGTTAGAAGATAAAGCTGGCAGGAGAAAACAATTTCGCTGAACTTTGAAAAAGACACAAGAAAGTTATGGAAGCTTGTGAAACAAATTAATGAACAGGACACACGGTGGAACTCAAAGATCACGCTGCAGAAAAATAGAAACATGGTTACAGGAAAAGAGGCAGCCAACTTTTGCTTTAGATAGCGACACTGAAATCAGTTCAGAGAAAAAACACGAAATTCAAGAAAAGACACTATTCAGAAGTCAGAAAGAAATAACATTAGAGGCGCTAGAGGTGCCAATTACACTTAACGAACTGGAACAATGACCAAAACAAAGCTTTTACAGATATTTAATGCTTGCTGGGCAACAGGGAATGTTCCACAGATCTGGAGAGAGGCAATTATGATACCTCTCATAAAGCCTGGGAAAGACAGTTCTTATGCCTCCAACTACAGACCGATCAGCCTCACAAGCTGTCTCTGCAAAACAATGGAGCGCATCACCAACCTCAGACTACAGTGGTACATTGAAAGTGAAAATATTACACCACAGCAAGCGGGCTTTAGAAAATTTTACTCTACGGAAGACCAGACAACATACCTCTCCCAAGAAATAGAGGATGCTTTTCAAGATAAGAAACTGGTACTCGCGGCATGGATAGATTTAAGGAACGCTTTTGACAAGGTTTGGAAGGAGGGGCTTTTGAAGAAATTGAGAAACTAAGATAAATGGAAAAATGTACAATTGGATTAAAGCATATCTACATAACAGAAGAGCCCGAGTACAGGTAGATGGTTTCAAAAGTAAAAAAGTTCTACTGCGACAAGGCGTCCTTCAAGGTGGTGTCCTGTCTTCCACACTTCTCCTCTTATTTATCAACGATCTGGTTGCGGAGATACCAAATGGAATCAATATGGCAATGTATGCCGACGACCTGGTACTATGATGCACCAATGAACATGCAACAATAGCCACAAGAACACTACAGCGGGCTACAAATGCACTTGAGGCATGGGCGAATAAACGGTGTGTCAGCATTAACACAGACAAATGTAGCACCACACTCTTCACCCTCTCCCCAAAGCACACCAAAAAAAAAAGGAACAATAGATTTATTCTCTCCCAACCCGGCTAAATGGGGCGCTAGACGCCACATCAAAAAGACAATTACAGTAAACTGCAGCGTACAAGTCAACCTGACGCAGAAGTCGACCTGCTGATTCTCAGCATGCAAAAAATAGATGTTGTGCCTGTACCTATCGTATGTATGTGTGTGTGTGTGTGTGTGTGTGTGTGTGTGTGTGTGTGTGTGTGTGTGTGTGTGTGTACCAGCCTTTCTTGCATCAAACTTTCCTTTGAAACAACTACTTAGGGAACGATAAAAATATCTTAGAAACGCTAGAACAGTTGAATGTCTTTGAAAATTTCCTGAAGGCCACTCCGACTGACAGGATGCCCGTTGTTATTAGGACTTCGGAGGACACACATAATATATTCTATGAACTGTTGTGTTGTCCAACATATGCTTCTAATTATGTGTAGTCCCTCTGCAACAAACAGAGCCAGTCAATTGTGTAATTAGGTTTTTTTTTTTTTTTAATATAGGTCAGAAGTTATCTACAAATAGTGAAATGTTGAAGCTAATTATCTCGCTGTTCTAAATGTTAAATATTACCGCTCTTGTTGTCCAGCATGCCCTTTCCCGACGTTTGGTGAACATTGCAACAATACATGCAGCAAAAACTGCTCAGGCCAGTCATGTGACTCTGTTAATGGAAAATGTGTATCATGTGTGCAAGGGTCCATCGGTGAATATTGCGATCACAGTATGTATATCACACTTTCATTATAATGTATTATATAGCTAAATGTCTCAGCTGTAAATTAAAAGAGATTTTGACAATTTTCTTCCGGCCAGAAAAAAAAATCATAGTTAGCAATCAGATCCTTTGCTCTTGTCACGGCACGCCTGAAAGTCTTTTTTCTATCCAATTCTCCAGCCTTATGTGACTTCAAACTCAATGCATCTTTAATGTATTAGAGGTCTTCCTCTGTCTAATTTTCCGGAAGCTGTACTCTCTATCACCGTTCTCTCCAGGCCACTCTAGCGCTTACTTAATATGACGAAAATAGATAAACGATAGAGATCTGACGCTGTTGATGATGTGATTCTCCTCGATGATCAGATCAGGTATGATGTCGTTGTTTTTTCGTCTCCTTGGCTCATGATATTCAAAGAATCTTTCAGTAGAATTTCAGTTCAAAACGCTTCTATTTTTGTCTTCAGTCATTGAGTTTGTTTTAGTATCCAGAAGCCATGAGTTGTTAACCCTTAGGCTCGGTATTATGGATATCGCAACATTTCATCCTTGATTCCATTGTAAATACCGTAAAACTGGGAGAAATGTGGCTTTTATGCCTACCCCCAGGATTGAACCCGGACCACAAGGAGTTTGTCACCCGGTCTCCGCGCAATCCGGTTTAGCCAACTACGCTAGAGAGCCGGGCGTCTTCAGTCACTGAGTAAAAGTGGTGTAGTGAATCTCCTTTTCTCCTAGATAAATTATGTCTTAGACGGAATGACGTCAGTAATAAATGTGAGTGGAATATTTTGAGTCTAACTGGGACAGCACGTGAGTTGTAGAGAAAGGCTGACAGTCAAACTTCACGTGAAGTATAATTATTCACGTGTAGAGAAATGCTGACAGTCAAACTTCACGTGTAGTATAATTATTGACGGAGGTCACACAAAAACTGCTGGCCAAATGTAATTCGTGTAAATTCAAGTGGCAATAGGAACGATGCAGGATTTCACTTGTTTTTCTTCAACTCGCAAGCAGGTGTTGTTTCATAGTCTCTTCATGATGTTTATTCTCTGCATTGCTAATGATGTCCGTTTCTGAATTCTTTTGTGCAGTCGCCCTTGTTGTTTACTGCTGACCCTAAATATTAAAAATCTGTGACAGTTTTGATCCAGTAAGTAAGTAAGTTTTACCCCACTAGGATATCACACAGAGTGACAAACATCAGGTGACACAAAGTGTCACCATTTGGATGAGAATCAGCCGCGGAGAGATCAAGGAAACCCCGTTCAACCGTTAGGTTGTATTGGAGCCACCGGTAACAGCTAGGGTGGGGCTTTAAATTAACGAAAAATTACCTCCCACAAGGCGATGACGATTATAACCCACTTTTGACCTCTCCATTATCGATTCTAATGCATGGTTGGTATTCAGTACTTACTGTGGACATAACCCTTTTTTTTCTTATTCGCTGTGCTTTTTACCTGACAGTTTTAATTCGTGTAAGCCTTGTACTCTGTTGCAAAGAACTGTCTCGTCTGCATATCTGAGTTCTGGAAAAAGTTTTAGAGAAAAATATGGGACCGTTTAATCAGGTTTCAGCTAGCACCATCAGTATGGGAACTCTTCGTTAGCTATCCAAAAGGGGGACGGAGCACGCAAGGGAATGACCGAGTGCAGGATTGTAATTTGTGGTTGTGAATTTGTAGCCATCACCCTACTAGCTTGTGATGAATTGGGGATTATTTATCTTCGTTTACATCTGGCCATCCTCAACTGTTTTCAGCAAGTAAATTAACAACACGGCCATATTCTAGTAGACTGTGTGTATCTTACCTAGAGACAACAGGTATAAGAAAAAGAAGATGGCACTATATTGGAAAAATTCTGAGAAAAAGGCAGAGTATCACCAAACAGGCATTATCATGGCAAACATGGGGATTTTGGATGCGAATACATCCAATCCATACAATTAACATTGATGAGAGAGCCCGAAAGCGCTAGACTGGACTCCATTCATGATATTGAACTGGTTGCACATGATAGAACGGAATTTAGGAAACCGACTGCGTGCCTTATGTGACATGTAATGGCACAAAATGAAATGATGATTATGATGATGAACGTATCTCAATTATTTATTCAAATGGAATGCTGCGTCATATGAGATCAGGACTTTGATAGTGGGTTTTTTTTTTTTTTTTTGTAGGTAGGTATATTTTAAATAATGCGAACTCCATTATTACATTTGAACAATTTATTGCCTGGTAAATTCCTCTGTATCTCAGCAATCCAGTTTATTACAACAGTGCTACATCAACAAATAATAAAGCATGACTACTGAATTATATTCGCTCACTTAGACAAATCGACTCAATTTTACCTTTTAACTATATGTAGTAGTTATATGAAGATCTGGTAGGTACTTAATGGTCTCGCTTAATTCAGCGAATTAATATGTCAGTACATATCATATTGACATCTTAAAAGATCTGAACATCAAGGAAGATTGGCTAATAAACAGCATCCTTTCTCGAAAGCTGAAATATTTTGGTCATATCAAGCGCCACGACGGATTGGAAAAATTTATAGCAGAAGGCATGGTACCAGGAAGGAGGGGCAGGGGCCGACCGACACGAAGATGGGCACAGGATATAAGTGACTCCTTGAGTGTGAAAGTTCATGAGGCGGGAGAACTGGCAAGAGACCGAGTTTCTTACAGGCAGACTGTGATGAGAGCGACGTTCTGCAAGGGACATGCTACATGATGATGACATATCATGCTACACAGCATTGACTTTAACAACAACACTTTCTATCCTGTGTTATTTCCTGTTTCCCCCAGTGATGCTAGTAAATCAAGCGGATGATTCTCCACCTGTAGCTGCAATAGTGGGGCCAGTGGTTGCTTTTGTTGTACTGGTTGCACTGATTGTTATTGGTGTGCTAATCTGGAGGTAAGTGGATCAACACGTATTGGACCTTGTTAATGCTGTAAGGATTTTTTGGCGTAGTTTTTAATGCTAGACTGTATTTCAAGCAGCATTCGACTGATCATGTGATCAATAGATTGCCACCTACATTTACTTATAAAATATGTTCCGGTACCAAGTGTATTTTGGATTGACCTGGGAGTACTGTTTGACTTGTTATTTAAAAACACATATTTGGCGACATTGGCTTACTAAATCTACACATTTACGGAACTCAGTCGCAGCCCTGCATGCTGATGATGATATTCTTGCCACATTTTATATATATATATATATATATATATATATATATATATATATATATATATATATATATATATATATATATTTATATATATGTGTGTGTGTGTGTGTGTGTGTGTGTGTGTGTGGTTCTGTGTTAGAGTTTAGAAAACAACCTAAATTGTTTCCTAGTGTTTTAAAACATGTATACCTAGGTTCATAATCCTGAGGTGCATCCCTAACATGTTCAAAGGTCCTTTCTGTTTTTTTTTTAAAAACATCTCTTTGTTTTTACATATATTCGCTACTCTTTTGAGCCTTTTGTACTCCTATAGGGCTCGCAGTAAATTCCTCCATGCCCTTCTAAACTGAGCAGTTCTTTCGATACCATAAATGTACTTCAGTCGCTCACTGAACTTCCTCAAGATATTTTGTCTTCGGATTTCTCTTCATTTCTTCAGTCCATGCGTTTCTTATTTTAGTCTCTGTTTATTGATTCTCTGTCTACCACCTCTCTTAATGTGCCTATTATAGTGTGAGATTTTTTAAAATAAATATTGATATCAACGGTTCTCATGGCATGTTTCTGAATTATTCGTGTTTCGGGAATCAATCTCCTTTAATGTTCAGCAGTTTTTTCAAGCATTTGCTTTCAATTACATTTAAAACTCTTTCTAATGCGTTGGTGGTTTTCCAGCTTTCGCTGGTTTATGTAAGAAGTGAAATAACTTCTTCTTCTTCAGCATTCCGAGCCCTTGAGGCTGATTGCTGCAGATACCACCTGCCTCCATTCATTCTCTGGTTGGCCTTCTTTTTCCACTTGGTGACACTATGTGTTTTCAGGTATGTCTGCACATTATCTCTCCACCGTCTTCATGATCTACGACCATTCAGCTCCCTTGTGTGTACAGTTTTTACCTCTCTGTCATCTGACATTCTCTTAATATGCCCCAGCCATTTCAGTCTATTAGCTCTTATTATGCCAGTAATCAATGGTGATTTAAACAGATTACGAATTTCGTTGTTGCTTTTCACTCTCCATTCCCCTCTGTGAAATAACGCTGTGATTAAAAAAGTATATGTATTTTAATGTGTACGTTGATCCGATAATGCTCTATAAATTCAGGAAATAAGCTTCGCATTTATCAGTTTAATTATTGCCTCAATTAAATTAAAATTTCTGTTTACATTATAGTTATAAGTCATTATCTTATAGTTTTTAAACATTAATAAGGAAACATTTTTTGGGAATATTTTCATGACTAAAGTAAAGCAATCGACACTTATACCCCTACATAAACATCTTAGAATATATTCCAATGTGTTTTTTAATGTACAGGAGACGGAGCCACAAAAAGGATGTCCCTGAGACAACACTTCCACACAGATCTCAGAACTATTCTGAAATTGACAATATTCGAACGGGGCTATCAACTGCTTTGACGACGACACCAGACGAAATTGTGACCGGGCAAACAAAATCAAAACCTTCCGGTGGGTATTGTGAAGCTGGCACATAAACAACATGACATAATGACATCTAATATTTTATTGTGTTAATGGCACGTAATATTTTATGCATGTTCAACATTTTTGTATGTTTCTGATTCATATACATTTGTGTTTTTGTTGAGCTGAGATTAGGAAATGACAAAGCAGCATTTGAGGCATTCCTATAGGCGATCCGTTCCTATCCTCAATGGCCAGTGTAATGTTTTAATACTTCAAACTAAATATATGTTTACCTTGATTTTCCTCAGATGTTCATTCGCCCGATCTCTTGGTAACTCCTCGTTCCTAATTATTTTCTAATCTCTTCGCTCTTCCTAATTGTTCCTATGCTACCAGTGGCCTCTGTCATATTTGAAAAGTATAGCACCAGTTCACATCAAGTCAAACCGAGGCAGATGATCTATATGCGCATTCTTTTTCTGGCCCTACAGTATGGCTTGGAGAAAAGAGTCAGGGGAAAAAAAAACTCAAGAGATCTATTTTAGCACGCTGTATGTATACAAAATCGACCTCTTAACTACAGTATCGGGCCGCGCCTCATCTTAAAGAAATTTCTCATGTAGACTGTAGAGTCAGGAGTGTCTTCATCGTGTGGAAACCTCCTGTAGTCTACAGTGTCAGTAATCTTGTAGAAACACATCCTACAGACCGCAGAACCTCAGTGTTAATGTTCTTTCAGCTTCTGAAAAAAATCTTTAACAATCAGTATGATGACAAAAACACACAGAATAACTAATAAAGTCAAGAAAAGTAACAAGGAAAGTATAAAGAACCTTTTTTTAAGGTTCTTGTTACATGGGACAAATGATGTGTGTGTGCGTGCGTGTGTTTATGTGTGTGTATGTGTGTACACACTTTAAACGTACCTATGTAACCTGACTGCATTTTCTACATTTTTTTAAAAGTAATGAAGAAGCCAACCGGCAGCCGAGACATGGACAGCCAGGCAAACCATCTCAGGGGCAACTACTACAATCAGGTTCCAGGTCGCTGTAAAACAGCCATTAGATTTGACGAACTTGATAACTTTATGGCCACACACGGAAAGGAGTTCTTTCAGGAGCAGTTCAAGGTAAAATACTGTTACACCTTATGGGGTCTGTCAGTTAATTGGTTTAAAACCTGCGAACTCATATATATTTCTGCTTGAAATCGTTAAGTATAGAGTCTGTTGGGTTACAACGTTCCAAATTAACGCTGGTATTTTGAATCAGTTCTACTGATGACTGATATTCCACTATGCTATTGCTTCAGGCCGCCAAGCATTTAGTCTTGTGGTCTACCGCTGCCTCTTCTACCGTTGATCTTTCCAGTCGTCACGATGTTCCACAATGTCTCTCTTCTCATCACATGACCGAAGAACACTGATTGCCTCTTTCTCATAGATGTATATGTTTTCTAATTGTCTCAGCCATTTCGAGGTAGTCGTTGATAGTCAGTTTATCTGTCCGCTGTACCCGCAGCATGCGCCTTAGAAACTACATCTCCACGGTCTCTAAATTTGTTTAGTGACATTCCAAGAATCACTTCCACACAGTAGTATTCGTTCAATACTTTGCATCGAATGAGTTAATATAATAACTGTTTGTGTGTGTGTGTGTGTGTGTGTGTGTGTGTGTGAAAAAGAGAGAGAGAGAGAGTAAATATAATAGACTGTTTTACTAGGACTAATTATTAACTCATGGTAAACTTGCCTGGTGTCAAAAGATTAAAAAATGAAATATATTTATTGTGAATGGACAAATTCTCAGCCTCAGCCTAATACCAGTCATTATGTATTCTGAATCATGACCTATTTGCATCCTGGTTTGCTGATCAGCACATATCACGTTCTAGTATCACTCGTGCTTATTTTGTTGGGATTCTTAATTACAGAGAGTAATGAAGTGAAATAGGAAGGCTGAGAGAGGGGTTAAATGAAGAATGCATACATTTCAGACCACCATTAAGGCATGCTAATCCATCACTGGGTGGCATGACATAAATCGGTGATTAGAACGTTGGCCAGACAGGCCACACAGATAAACAGTAATCTTTGGAAAGTACGTAGGAACATCTGCACTGTGACCAGAGTTGAATTGAGTGCGGTTATCATGGTAAAACCATGACATCTGACAGTGAAGGATAAAAACGTACGAGAGAGAAATAGGTCGACGAGTGCCCGAAAGCAACGCGATGCACGTGTCCAACTGAAGATGATAACATGATGGATGCAGGGGGAGAGGGGTGATTGAGAACCCACGCGGATATAGAGTAGGAAGCGTGGAAATGAGGACGAGGAAGAGAGAGGGACAGTCAGGGCTAGGGCTTGAGAGAGCAGTGTAGACAGTTAGTAGCGAGCCGCTGAAGAGAGGAGTTTAGAAAACATTCGTGAGAAAATATGTTAAACTTGGAGTTTAGCTAGAAGAGTGATTAACGAACTCATAGAGAGATATACGGATAGCCAGTAATAAGATAATGAAGTGTTCCTATACTATTGGTTATTGAAATGATTCATTCTGTTTGACTTGACAATATTGTTAATAAACAAACTCCTGTGTAATTTTTACATCATTGGCCTTGTTGTTGAATACGATCCAAGAGAGCTACGAACTGTATCCATAACACACTGGAGATACAACTGTGTCACAGTAAGGACATCATCAGGTTAAGAGTAAAAGCTCTGCATGAACCTGGCTTCAAGTCTTTTTTCTTCCTTATAATGAACACAGAATCATCCAGTTAACAACAAAACTTCAAGAGGATTTAACACAACCAATCAGTTAACACGCTGTGGACAATTATTATTATTATCAACCAATAACATATACAGTAGCCGCTGTGGTCTAGCAGCTAGACGTTACATAAATGATAACACCACCTCCCCCCCCCCCTTCCTTCCCACACCTCACCCCCCCCCCCTTCCCCAATAGATCGAGGCCCAGACAAAAACAAAGGAAGGACGAAAGAAAAGAGAGCTGCTGAGAGAAATTTAAGAGAGAGAGAGGGGGGAAGGGAAAGAGAGAGAGAGATGTGATATATTTGCGCCATACTAAAAACTATAACACTATCTTTAGAGCCAAACTGTAAGGAATAGTCGAAGGCAAAAGAGCAGGGTGTAGACTTGTAGGTTACAAGCGGGAGGATAGCATTAAACTATGAACAAACATCAGTCTCGAAGAGTGTACAACAAGGACAAAAGACAGTTTGTTGAAAAAACATTGCAGTCGACCTTCTCTGTGGAAACAGCACAATATTGATTAATTGTTTGTCTTTTGAGTATTTAAACCATGTCACAGACTTAGAAACACACACTATCTGTTCTTTATTTATTATGTTATATCTCTGAAGCGAATTCCAGCAAACACCAGTGCAACAACAACGGTAGCCCTGAGTCCGGAAAATGTGAACAAAAACAGATACAAGAATATCAGTGCGTGTGAGTACATCGTGACAGTGTTGTTGAATAGTTGGATTTCTAGAATCCCTTCCAAAAGTAGTGCCCTCAGACTTTATCTCGAAAACTCCTGTACAGATCAACACGAATTTCGCATCTGTTATTAGATGCCCCATGTCTTTATGATTTTATAATAAACAATTGCACAGGTGCTACTGTTTTCTTAAAGCGGAGAATTTCTTTGATCTTTGTCGAACTTATCATATGTGTACCTCTAACCATGTACCTCTGACTGTATATTTATTAATTCTGGAGGTGAACATAATGTGCTTGGAGTAGAACTTCTAGTAATACGTTATTTGGAGAAAAACATTAATGGATTCTGGGCTCATAACTATAGAATGATGTAATCAAAATTAAAGCAAAACCTTTTGATATAGCAATTTTACATAAATTCTCACCAACAACAGACTATAATGATGGACAGGTTGAAGAATACTACGAAGACCTACAACAAACTCTAAATGTGATAAAATTATCACAAGTCTTAATAGTCATGAGAGGTATGAATGCAAAAGTAGGAAAACGGAACACAGGCTGACTGTAGGGGAATATTGCACTGGAACTAGGAATGACATATAGGCTGACACAGTTTTATGAGGAGAAACAGCTCATTATTTGTATACTTTCTTTTAACAACCATCTGAGAAGCTACACATGGACAATCCTAGAGATAGAAGTAGAAACAAAACTGATTATTTTATGATTAGAAACATATTTAGGAACAGTGTTGTAAATTCCAAATCATATCCTGGTGCCGACATAAACTATGATCTGAACCCTGTTATTATAAAAATGTACATAAGACGTTAAAATTATGGTCAAAAGGCATCAAGGAAACCTCAAATTAACATATGAGCATTGAAGCAACCAGGTATACGTAGGCAGTATTTGGGCAAAGTGCAAAATACAGATGACAAGTTAATAGTTAAAAATATGGAATTATATCAGCGTGAAAATCCAGAAGAAAAATTCAGTTTAAAATGGGATTGTTTTAAAAACTAGTATGCGAACTTACAAATGAAAGAAAGAAAGAAAAATAAAGTATGGATGACTCAAGAAATTATAAATAAAATAATACAAAGAAAAAAAAACACAGAAACATTCTCTTGTGTATGCAATAATAGACAAGGAAATATGTTTCAAATGCAGCGTCACTAAAGAGACATGGATTCACGAGAAATGTACAGAAATAAAAGAACTGAAAAATAAAAATAATACAAAAGAAGTGCATGGAACCGTAAGAAAACTCACAAACAGGAGAGCAAATTTAACAGGAAATGGTTACATCAGAGGAAATTATGGAGAAATTTTATTTGATAAAAATGATATAATCACAAGGAGGACCGAATACACAGATAATCTATTTTGGGACAACAGAGGTATCAAACCATAACTATTTAATATCAGAAGTGCTAACACCAACCTGTTGGACATTAGAAATGCAGTTCATCGTCGACGGTAGAAGAGGTAACCAGCAAATCAGTAGTTGCACATGCGATCAATTTTAATCACATAAGGGCACCACCAATATTGCAATGACAGGCCACGTGCCGTTTTCTTAATCTACAATTCACAACACCACGTTGGTCACAGTCGAAAAACATTCCAAATGAAATCTGCAGCTCACAGGGTCGCACAATGCATGCAACTCAGTAGCTGGACGACAAAACGGTATCCTTTCAGTCTACAAATGGAGCAAAGATGCAACGGCCACCGTCTCACAGAAGCAAAACCTTTGTCACGACTCAAAACAGTGGCCGTGCCAAGCGTCAATTTGACCGGAAGTTTGTCAGAAAAGTATGTATGCTTGTTTCGTAGATTAAAAGTAGACTTTTGACGGGGTGCAGCATGAAAAGCTTATTGCATTCCTGCAAAATATAGGATAAGATGGAAATAATATCAGAATTATTAGCAACCTGAACTGGGAACAAATAGTTATAGGGCCAGTTGTACATGTTATGGGGTCGTTAGTGGCGCTCACATCCTTTTATATAAAGCACGCGTGGTGGTCGCCGGTAGGAGCGTCGACCAAGCTAACGTTCCTGCCACCTACACTTGCGCGTCTCACAGGTTATGGTGGAAATTGAACGTCTAAGCATAGCGTCCTGGCCGGAATCCGTCAGTCACAAGTATGTACACTGTATAGATGGGCTTGAATTCGGTTAAGGTACCATTTTTTAATTTGGTAACGTCTTTTGAGACGGACTGTATGTGCTAAACTTTCCGTTGTTGCCCTAAGGGATATTCATGTCTCATGCGTGGTACATGTGTTCAGTCTTTATGGTCAATGCCACAGCGCTGATTGTGCTCAGACCATTAAACATGAGAAGTAGAAGTAAAATTGTTGATGAGATATACCAGAAGTGTTAGACAGGACTCCGTACTCAGTATCCAAAATGCTGCACAGGATATCACAAAAGGAGGATACGATTGCGGCCCTGAATGAATAAATACATAAATAAATAAATAAATAATTTAATCAAGAAGTGGCATGCTTACATGACTGCACTCGAGACATTCCAACACGTGATCCGTTCCCTTCTTCAGTAGCCAATGAAGACTTCGAGCATAGGGAATATGTAACTGAACAGAAAAATAAATACAACTTGACTTCAAATGAAAACGTTAAGAGTGTGATAGAAATTACAATAAGCATACCATTGTCTTGTAATCTGTCAGTGTTGTTATTAAGGGTGTCAAGAGTGTTAAGCACGTTACATTACGTTGCAAACGAAAACATTATGATCTTACACACACATAAAAACAGTTCACATATGGCCACCCCCCTTTTGACATGCACCTAAGAGGAGTACAGTTCTGTTACTCGTTTGTTGATCAATATGAAGAAGTAAAACATATAAAAATTCACCAGTGAATGAAAGTCCAGTTTGGCGATGCACACCTGTCAGTCCAGTAAGAGTGTGAGGGAAGTGAGAAGTTTCACAACATCGTGACTTCTGTGACATACACTCTTCGGTGTGCTTCAGTCTGTCGTGAACATTATTTTGCAGAAGTCATTGATCACGTCATGAGAAGAGTAAAACTGGAGTACACTGAAACGGTGGAAAAGTTAGAGGGGAAAAGAGGCAGAGGGAGACCAAGAGAGAAGATGCTGGACAGTTTGACATCATGGCATGGGAAGATTATCTCTGTCAGAACTGACTGAAAGTACACGAGACAGAAGGTTGTGGGTAGACTTTACTACCAACGCGATGGACTCTTAGAAGAGGAAGATAGCAATTCTTAATGCACGTGGGAGCCGCTGAAGCGCAGTGACTAGATGCTAGTCTGCCAGCCGGAAAGTATAGAGTTCAAATCCGCATTGAAGCATGTGGGTTTTTTTTTTTTTTTTACTTACCTTGGCTTCTAGACTGACTTAGCATAACATGAATACCAGGCAATATTATTGAATTAAAGGCTGTCGGCGTGATATTGACCACATCACCCATCAAGTGTCGATTGGTCACAATAACATATGAGTCAAGCACCATATGCAGGATGCGCCAGAGTGTGAATAAGTTGCTTTACTTAAATACCACCTGTACATTTTCAGAATATGTAACATTGCATATTGTTTAGTAGTAACAATACCAAACAGGACCATGGAATGTCAGTACTTTACATGGGATGTCAGTACTTTACATGGGATGTCAGTACTTTACATGGAATGTCAGTACTTTACATGGGATGTCAGTACTTTACATGGGATGTCAGTACTTTACATGGGATGAAGCAGTCAGGAAACAGCTGACAATCGATGTTAATGCTCTTCCTTTACCTTTTATTGTCAGCGTCTGTGGCTTAGGCGTTGCTAACGAGCTTCATAATGCCGGTTCGATTCCAGTCGTGGACCGTTGTCTTGCGTTGTTTTCGACAGTGGTATCGAGAGCTGACTGTTTAGTACAATAGCAAACTACTGAGCTGGGGTTGTTCTGCAAAGTCCTGTAAAGGATATGCAACTAAAATTTTTAACTTTTTGTAAACAAAAATATGGAATACTCGTAGGGGAAAATGGAAGGGGGAGGTGGAGGGTGCAATACATAAAATGCCGTTTTTAGGTTTTGGAGGACTCTGTAGCGTGCCGTTGAAGTATAATCACACTCTAGACACTTTGTCATGTTTGCAGTGTCTCTCTCATTGTTTGCTTTAAGACAGAGGTAGAGCACCGTCTTAGCCTCCCTACGTGTAGTCAAGGCACACATGAGATGGATAAAAGCAGTCAGTACCTGACCAGTTTTCAGTACTGGCAGCTTTAACTGTGCTCTGCAAATGACGCGTCTTTAGGCACAATGGCTAAGATAACCACCTCAGTCAGATCACTGCTCTCAAAGAAAGAAATTGCAGTCTACCCTGAGTATTTTGCAAAGGAAAGTCTTGCCTCTGCCTCATTTTATTTCATATGGCTTAAAAACAGAGTATTACGATGAATCTTTGCACCTATCAAAGATGTAATGGCGAGTAAGAAGAAACAATGACATTCATAATCTGTTTAAATCACTATTGATCATTGGCTTACTGAGAGCTGAGATGTTAAAATGGCTGGGGCATATTGAGAGAATGTCAGATGACAGAGAGGTAAAAACTGTATACACAAGGTAGACCAAGAGGCAGACCAAGAAGACGATGGAGAGATAACTCCAGAGAGACCTGCAGACACTTGGTGTTACCAACTGGAAAGAGAATGCTAACTTTAGCAGCAATGATCCTTAAGGAGGAAGAAGAAGAACGTCCTGCCTTTACAAAAGCTATTGTTATTACTCATCCAAAAAATATTTTTGATGACGATCGGCTTCTAACTTATATTCACACGAGCTTATATGGTAAAAATTAACTTAATTCCAGCAAGTGACAGTGGTTGCAGGTCAGATAGGCGCTACTGATGAAGAAAGGACACATGTTGAGAAAACCTGATACCAATATAATTGTAATATCTCACATTAGCTGAGCTACACGCATATAGGAAAGAAAAAGATTACATGACGCGAGTTGCTGATGGCCTAAGCTCCACTGAAAGATTAAAGGCAGAAGAAGAAGAATTAGGTAAAACAAACAGGGTAATGTCCTATATAATGTTGAAAGACGCACATGGTAGGAAATTAGTTATAACTAATATTTGAGATCGCAAAATGTGAGTCGGAATATATTTATTTTCAGATGACCATTCACGTGTCCATCTACAGACTGACGTCTTGAAGAACCATGGTGATTACATTAATGCTTCATATATCGATGTAAGTTTTGTAGCCATATTTGTTATTAAGAATGTGGAAAGCTTAAGGTTAGGTTTAAATCAAGATGGTGCACTCTGTTGCACTGGATTAAACCATCGAACCCTTATAGTTAGATTTATCTCCGCACAGCTTCGCCTCACACAAATCACCGTTTCGCTGCTTCAGCAAGGATCACCAGTGATGTCGGTTATTGTGGAGCGAATGATGCAGTCCGTGGACTTTCAGAGTGCCAACCGAAGGACGTAACTATTTAAATTTTAAGACAGATTTCTAGCCACTAAATAATAACAGACAAAGTCAAGGTATTGCAATGGCCAGAAGCTTCATGCTGGCTTGGGTTCAAATACGCCCCAGACTGACTTTGACCCAAACATTGACGTTGGCTACCAGGTGGACTCAGACTACATTGGATAACAAGCAATATCCGAAGTAACGACGGCCTGTGTGATGATGACCACATCACCCATTGAGTCTGGTTGGTCTATAGAAACAAAGATCTAGCACCGTGTGCCCGATGCCGCATTTGCCGTCAAATTGTCCTTTTCTGACTTACTAGTAATACCTTGTATTTTTCCCCGTTTCCTTCTTCACGTTCCACGAGGTTCCCCTTCAAAGTTTGTGTTACGTCTGTTTACTGTTTGATATCAGCTCGATACAGGCATTCCTGTTGTCTAACGGCCCGTGCAAACAGTAGAACGGACACATGCTGGCCTATTAATTGTGAGCGGTGGTTTACAAAATATGGAATGTCGGTTCGGTCTACTCTTTACTATTTCCATTCACTGGTGTATTTTTAACGTGCGCAGCGTACATGTTGGCACCTTTTCGTCTTTCCAGACAATAGTGTTATATTGTGCTATGAGGAGGCATGAGTCTCCCAGCCCACGGCGAAGGCGACTGTGACTAGCAAGACCCGCCCGCGTTAAGAAAAGTCTTCCACGATGATAGCATAGGATTTCAGGACCGTGTCGTCTCACTGATAACAGGCTGTAGCCCACTGTGATTTTCTGTATTTATCGTGCACTTCTCGGGTGGCTTAGGTGACGAATTTGTTCACCTTTTTTCAAGTTTCAGCTACACCATTTCTTGGCCTTCCTCTTGCCTTCCTCCAAGATGTTCTGCTGTAAAAAGTCTCATGTGCAGTTTGGTCTGGCTGCAATCTCACCACATGACTCAAACTTTTCATTCTTTCTCTGTCAATATAATCCAGACTCTAATGCTCGTTTTCGTAACCTCTGGTTTAAATAGATCCATGTCAGTACTCTGCCTCGTTAATTTTTAGAAAACAATTCTACAATCTTCTTGTGCTGTTATTGATCTTGCGGAGTATCTAGTGCCCTATACATTGTTATTCACATTAAAGATGAAATATAGAAACATTTATGTGGAAATTATCATCATATGGTTGGAAAGAGCCCTATACTTACTAATTTCATACAGTCATCGTGTACCTTCGTTGTTTTATATTTCAGGGTTTTCAGCAAAAGAAACAATTTATAGCTTCACAGGGTAAGTCATAAATATGATTCATAACTTATACTTATGACACTTCAGTTAACACACACACATATACAAAGAGAGGAGGGAGAAAGAAGGAGAGAGAGGTGAGAGAGAAAACAACACATGTTTAATGCAATATGTATAAATGCAATATGTATAAATGTTAACATTCTCATCAAGCTGAACAGTAATAATTTGTTTTGTTTTTTAAATAATTTTTTTTTTTCTTTTATTTTTTAAATTTTTTTTTCTACTGCTTATGAAATCACAAACAGTGATAACTAAAACGTTCTGCTTTCTTAACAAAACTGTTCGCATGAAGGTATGTTGTTAGCGACTAAATTCTTCCTGGACAATTAGAAAATAACAGTATAAGGATTCTATTTTAAATGTTGTCAGTCAGGACGAATTGTTTCCTACAAATCCTCGAGGCCATGTACTGACGTCGATCTATTGAAACCACAGGTGCCACAAAGATTATTTTGGAAGACTTTGTCCGTATGCTGTGGGAACAAGAGGTTGAGGTGGTTGTCATGCTGACAAGTCTTGTCGAGGATGGCAAGGTAGACAAATTGTTTTTGTAGTTGTTATTTTTGTAGTTATTGTTGTTGTCGATCGCTTTGTGGGCCACCGTGGTGTAGCGCCTAGATTATCTCCTGCGGATCGGGAGGTGATGGTATCGTACCTGAGGAAACCGGGCTTTTTTTTAATGACCTTCGCTTCCAAGCTGACCCAGCCTTAAATCTCGAACTGTCCTGCGAAGTAAAGGCGGCTCGTGTGATGCTGACAACCTCACCCAACCAGTGTCGATTGGTCAATACAATACAAGTCTAGCTATATGTTCCCAGTACACACGAAGCCGTGAAAAAGGGTCCCTCATTATGTCTTTCTTGGCCTCTGTGTCTTAGAGGTTAGGGAATATGGCTAACACTAATCCTTGAGCAGTTGGGTTCGATTCCCGCAGTGGATGGTTAAAACAAACTGTTCTCTCTGATAATGGACAAGAGTCTCACCGAAGAAGAGACTGGGGCATCATCAGAAAATATTCCCAAAGACAATGGAGGTACACCGTAGCTGACCTTCATTGTGCAGACGGCACAGAATATTATTATAATGACATTTAATCCTGCAATGTGTCGATGATGCACAATTGGTGCACTGCAAACTTAATGATGGCCATTGTGTATTTTATAATCATAAACCACCGACTGACCGTGACAATCTTCTACAGCTAAAGTGCGAGCAGTATTGGCCCAACGATGGGGAAATCACCATTGGCGAGCTTACAGTCAAGCTTACAACCACACAAGTGTTCGCTGACTACACCATCAGGAGACTGTGTCTTTATAAGGGAGTAAGTACATAAGAAATTCCTATTCTTTTCAGACATTTATGGCATTAGTTGAACAACAACAAAAAAACAATAACAACAACAATAATAATAATAAAAGAACAAGAAGAAAGTAAATGATTCAAGTGACATCAGTAGCCAGCATCACAACGGTCCTCTTTTTTTTTTTTTTTTTTTTTTGGTCTTAGGACTTATCCTAATACCTATTTAAGGATGATGGATAGACTGGGTGCATAAATTAATTTACCCACCCCCCCCCCCACACACACACACACACACAAACCTTTCCCATATGGATTCAAATCCAAGACTTTCAGGTGGGTGGCAAGCGCCCTGGCCTCTAGCTATTGCGATTCTCGTAGCGTGTTTTGGGCTTTATTAAATTTCTTTTATTTCGTCATCTTGTTGTTCTTGTTGTTGTTGATGTTGTTCTTTTTCTTCTTCTTTTTTTTTTCTTCTTCTTCTTCTTCTTCTTCTTCTTCTTCTTCTTCTTCTTCTTCTTCTTTTTCTTCTTCTTCTTCTTCTTCTTCTTCTTCTTCTTCTTCTTCTTCTTCTTCTTCTTCTTCTTCTTCTTCTTCTTCTTCTTCTTCTTCTTCTTCTTCTTCTTCTTCTTCTTCTTTCTTTGCCATCTAATTATTATTACTCTTCTTTCACCGGCTGTAAACTCCGGTGGAAAGTCGTGGTTGTAAGCAAAAGTAAAGGAACGATTTCCGCTTCTGGTGTCTTATTTAGAATATTGTATTAGCTCCTTATCTTTGTAGAACAGCTGGTACTAAATTGGTGTTATAGTCAGTTACATGTCGACCATCTTTACGACCTAGTATAATTTTTTTTAATGTCGACCATGGAGCTGGATTCTCACAGAAATCTTCCCTGACATAAATTCTAACCTATAATCCATTTTTTTTAACTGTAATTTGCTAGGATACGAATTTGAACACAAAACCTTCAGGACTGATGGCAAGTCCTGAAGATTTTTGGAGAAAAACTATTAAGCATGATGAAGGAGTATGAGTCATGGAAACTGAAATTTGATCAGATTGCAAACACATTTTAATACCAGTTGGTGTCTGTATTTGGGCATCCATGTTCAAATGTGTCCAAAACCAAACTGGCTGCAAGTAGTCCGTCATACCAACTTTATACTACTAGTTTAAATGTCGAGCTCTAATAAAAACTCACACGTCTAAAATAAACACCTGTAAATGGTATGCTTTACTAAAGCCGTCATTTCAACTACCTGAGAATCAGTGAGAAACGAAACTAGTTTAAAAAAACTGTGGAAAGAGCAGAGGTTTAAATGACTAGGAAAACACCAATGACTTACAAACGCTACATCTAAGATAAGCTGATATGATAGCAAATGGGACTCGATTAGAACATTAGGCGACGTCGTTAAAGATATAGTACTTTCACCCCGAATGGCAGTAGCCAGAACTACCTGTCCAGCTCTGGACAATCAGCTGTTCCTTTCCAAGACGTTTAACTGAAACAAAAAGTAGAAGATGACGATAATTCCCAGTTTACTTTTTTCATTTTAATAAAACATTTAATTCATTAAAAAGACATGTCTGAAATTATGTAAACATATGTTTAAAAAACTGTGTGCATAATATATCTGAATCAGAAGTTGAACTGTAAATGTATTTTCAGAAAGCCCTACCTGTGCAGGTACTGACACATTTCCACTTCACAACCTGGCCAGACAAAGATGTCCCAACAACCGCCTGGGGTCTTGTGGATTTTGAGCAGCGGGTGGCTGCTATTTCCACAAGTAAACCCATCGTTGTCCACTGCAGGTAGATCTCATGTTGTTTGCCGGGCTATTGCTTGTATGGCTTGTTGGTTTAATGTACTTGAGAATGTTTGTGCAATTGCAGATATATACTATTTTTTTGTAAACATTTATTCTTTAGGAAGGAAGCTGTGACAAGAGTGCGGACAGCAATGATCTACTGATCCGGCAGCTTCCGCTGCAAGCTTTGTTCCAGACGTAGCAATTTTTTTAAGAGCTAAATCTTCGGACCGAGTGAAAAAACATGCAGCATGATCAACACACTATTTCTTTTAAACTGCGCAGGTTTTGTGCTTCATCCCTCGTCTTAACTGGCTATGACTGACATCTCTCTATAGTACATTATAACATTATCGTCTTGAAGTATGGACAGATTGGCTGGATCTGCACCACTGGGTGGTGAACTAATACATGACAAGGCAGATGTGGTCAAGGCCCTTTGGGAACAAGCAACGGAATCAGTATAGAAACAAAATTAATATGGCCTGGAGAGAATGAGGCACCTGAGTGTAACCAGAGGGTTTGACAGGCTCACTACACTCAGATGAAAGGCAAGACGGACTTATGACCAGATGATGACCGGTGCCATCAGTATTGAAACTCTGCACTGGCTGCTGAAGACGAGGACGGAGCACGCATGGGAATTCCCCGAGTGCTGTGATATCAATTCTTGACTCAGCACAACACACACAGTGATTTTAAACTTCCACAATGTTCACAATAGTTCTTGGAGATTGTCGCCATTCTTAAATAGGGCAATGTGACCTATCCCCACATTCTAGATTAGGAGGTGGTAAAATATCGATACCATGTGCACAATTTTGAAAATACGGGGCTATTAGCAAATACCTTATACACTCTAGTCCTGAGAAGGGTCACTTTCATTATTTTATGCGCAAATTTAGGAAGGTGGAAAAGGGAGGGTTGGATCTTTAGATATTTAGAATTAAGACATTCCTTTTAAAAATAAAGATATTTTAACGAAATTTCAAAACTTATGTTGTTGTATGTCACCAGTGCCGGCGTGGGACGTACAGGCACGTTCATTGCTCTACACAACACCCTGGAGCAGATCAAACATACCGGATACTTGGACGTCTTCACAACAGTTCAGAAACTCAGGCAAGACAGAATTAACATGGTGCAGACCTTTGTAAGTAATTTTTGTATGGTTAATTTGACAAACTCAAATTACAATCTTGTTTTGTACTTTGTTATTTGAAGTTTGTGTGCTTTCGTTTTTTTCACCCCAAAAACAGACAGTCTAATATTTCAGTGTGGTAGATGGGCTGCATGCAGTCGTGGGACCTAGGCTGCATGCATTTGTGGGACCTGGGCTGAACTCTCTCATGGGGCGTAGGTGGGTCTGGGTTTAGGTCCAATTCTAGATGTTTTGGGGCAGTTAAAAACACTACAAAGCTGGTAAACCCGGTCTTACCACCCTATTAAATATTGGACTGACCATGTGACATTATTTGGGGTGACTTGTTACGAAAGAACAGATGTTTGTTGTCAGGGCGATGTCCTGTGTTATAATACAGAGAGACGGCTGCATCAGGTAGCACCGTAAGACGGGGGAGAGGCATACAACTACAATTTTAACTTTTTATCTGACAGCATGAAGCTGTTAGGGACGGCATTTTGAAGACTTGCATCATACTGAGAAAATCTACTGCATGGAACTGTTTGTTGTTGGCAGCTCTCCGTCTTTCCAGACAATAATGTTATATTTTGATACAGGGAAGCGTGAACGTCACAGCCAGTGCTGCTGGCAAGTTTGACTGGCATGACGTGCTTGCTATGAGAAAAGTCCTCCGCAATTGGAGCCGTGATTTCGTTAGCATTGTTGCCATTTCGTGCACTGAATGATGCCTCTTCTTAGACGCTCAACTCTTAACCTATGCGCAATCAATTATTTTTTATTCCTATTACTTCCCGGTGTCCCTCTCCCTGTAGCACGGCTCACTACGTTGTGTTCTCATAGATCTACATCAATACGTGAATCATTCATGTCCCGCTTGAATACATTTGTATATCTTAGTAGAGGCCGAATCGACTCTTTTATTCATCTGTAATTCACCACAGAGTCCTTGTGGACTCTACCATCTTCCATCCTCCAAGTATGACCCAGCCATTCTAAGACTTAGAAAACGCAATACTGAGAAAACTGTTGTGATCCCCTACTCTTGTCAATACTTCAGTTTTGTTTTCTTGTCTTGCCATGTAATGCTAAGTAATCTTAACAGCCGTCGCATGTAAAAAATATTTTAGTCTTGATTATATTTTTAAACTAATACAATATACACAGATATGTTTACAAAAGACTCAGGTAAAACAGAATTAGAATGATGCAGACATTTGTAAGCAACAGATTTGTAGTTAATTTAACAAACTCAAATTCTAGTGGGGTTATATAACTGATGATTATATGTTAAGATATACCACAATTAAATATTGCTAGCTCGTTGGTCTTAATTTGACTTGAAACGGGCTCCTTTTTTTTTTTTTTTTAATCGACTATGGTTCCCAGGTAGCTTCAATTTTAAATATTTAATAGGAGCTTATTGAATAAAAGAGTTAACCTTGGTTGTTGTTGTTTTTTTTTTCCCCACATCACCAATTGAAGACAGTCGACC
>CAJHNH020002648.1:279615-392115 GCA_905116865.2 Candidula unifasciata | reverse complement strand
ACCTAAAGGCGTGGAAAAGGGTCCTTTGTTTACTTTGCTTACAAACATTAAAATTAGATTTAAAGCTTAAATTTAGTTCATAATCGGGGCGCCATGACTTTAGTATTGTAACATTGAGAAACGCGGAGTCCATGAGACCATGAGGCCAGTCATGAGGCCAGTGACCATGTGTTCGAATCCCCTTCATGTCAGAGACTATCAAGTCAAAGCCTTCTTCGGATAATCTGAAGAAGGCTTTGGTCAAGTCCACCCAGCATGTAACACGTGATGGCAAATTTCCTGGAAAGTATTTTTTTTTTTTTGTCACTTTCTCTTTTTCAAGCTTCGCGTTTTGAGGGAGATATAACATTCTGCTTTTTGTTGTACTGACTGGGTAGACCATAAACACGTCGTTCTGTTTTTGGAGTTTCTCTGATGTTGTCTTTCAACCTTGTTATTGGCCTATCTTGTGGTCTATGTCATTCAACTCTTTTGTATAGTATGTGTATTTACAAGCATTTGATTATAGTGGGTAACCCATGTAATCTAGGTCTTTGTGGTAATTTAGAACTGGTTCTGTTCTGACTTTTCCTTTTATGACTTCATTCCTAATTGTATCTCCTCTGGTCACTCTTGCAGCCCTTCTCATACATCATTTTTTCCCCTATGGTTACTAATTTTCTTTTCTCGTCTACGTAAAAGTTACTAGTGTAATACAGACCACATAACTTAATGACTGCATACTGGTCAAAAACTATCTTATGATCCTTTCAGTCTATTGGCGTTTTAAGCTTATGGTGATAGACACGTGTATTTATAGACCAAACAGCTGGAATGATGACGTCGTCAACATTATGCCATCGCTTTTACTTCACCTAATTTTTTGGGAATCATATTTTGTGACCTGTGAGCCAGGTAAATTGTGAGAATGTTGCTATGATATGAAATAAGCCCCAGTACGTTCTGGCCGGTATGCATATGTCTTGCCGCTTCTTTTAACACTGCTTTGCTAACATTGCTCTGTTCACTTTAGGAAAGAAGGGGTTTCTTTTACTGTTTACCCTCACCTTAAACTAAAGAGTTATATATAGGAATTGTCTGTTTCAAAGTTAGGATATAGTGTCATTTATGATATATAATCTTTGTTACCAGAGGAATACTACAGACCAGTACTGAGATGTGAAACCGAGGAACTGGAAAATTATATCAACGCAGTGTTAATTCCGGTAAGCCACCTTATTCAATTTGCTCAGGGTTTAATGTTTATAAATAATAACTATTGATTAGATGTATACTTTTGCAATCAAAGAACTAGAAAGTTCAGCCTCCGCAACCTTTGAAAATAGTCGTTGGTTAGCAAGTGAATATTCGTTACTTGCCACGAAAACAAAATGTTAAAACGGAAACGTTACTGTTGTATGAATGTAAAACCGAAAAGCACGCGCCCGCACACGCACACCAGCACACACAATATAGATACGCTAAGACACACCCAATGGCAGAGGAAAAGTTGATTCTAATAAAAGTGCAAAGAATATAGGCGAAAAGTATAAAAAATGAATGGTGAAACACATTACAACCGTAAATTAATTACAATAATTGCCGTAGACAGTCAAAATAATAAGAACTCCACAGGGAAGCATGTACAGCAGAAGTCTACCAATCATCAGTCGAAGTGATCCCTCGTTCACAATTGTGTCGGCCCAGGATCTCCTAGACAATTTGAGAGGGTGGGCTTACCTGATTTTATGAAGCTCAGGCTTGATCTGCTCCTGCTGCACGTATTGCCGGATGTTCTCGGACAGGGACAAGAAGAAATTGTTGACTGCAACAGGTACTGTGAGATTCAAAGTTTATTTTTGTCGCTGCTGTGTAGCCTATTAGATCAATCGGCAAACCTTGACGACCAAGTGGCAAGCTTACGGGTGGTTTATCGGACACATGTTAGACTTTGTTGGCAATTGGCAGAGGGACACCAGCAGACAGTTCAGACACGATGGACTTTTGGGAATAAGACTTTTTTTCGACCAGATACCAGGACCAGCCTTCAGAGACCCACAACCCCGACGTTCCGTTGTGTCGAAAGCCAGCTCGAGGCTCTCTCTGCAGCTTCGCCAAGTTGTTTTAGTGACCATCTACACTGGTTTCCTCGCAAGCCCGATTGCTTAATCACATTGTCAATATATACCGGCTAGATTTTAGGCGGAGACTGTTAGCAGCCTAGGCTAGATAGCAGCAGTCTGAACGTGGTCGAGCTTTTATTTTTTTTTTCTCAAAAGGACTTGGACTTGGACAGGAGAAACAAATCTGCAAACATTGTGACAACTGGCAAATTTGACGGAAATATTTTTCAGTCACATTTCTTTAAGAAAGTTAGACTTCTAAAAAAAGGCTGTATAGTACAATCTTTATTCAGTCGCCTAAAACCGCGGGCTTTTTAAAATGTCTAACATGTATGTAACCTTGCGTGCAAATAAACTATCTTAACTTATTGTAATTCTGCATTTATAACCTTCACTTATTTACATATGTGTGTTCACAATGCCAAGAGTTTGCTAAATGTCACGCTGTACTGATGAACCTTTGTCTATTGTAATTTATTCCCTCCAATGATTGAATTCCCTGTTTCCCTTTTCAGAGCTGTGAAAAACATGACCACCAGATTCTCACCCAGTTGCCATTACCGACAACAGTCATCGATTTTTGGCGGCTTGTGACCCAGTACAAGGTGACTGTAATAGTGGCGTTTGAGAGGGATCAGAGCACCGTCGACACGGTAATCATTATTTTACATTTGTTGATTTAAATATGAATGATGGTTGACCTTGATCTCCAAACAGATATCTCTGAATTGAAATTGTGTTAAATGCAGGTCGTTGGCAGATTTGTGTCAGAGTTAAACTTCTTCTTCTTCTTCTTCTTCTTCTTCTTCTTCTTCTTCTTCTTCTTCTTCTTCTTCTTCTTCTTCTTCTTCTTCTTCTTCTTCTTTTTCTTCTTCTTCTTCTTCTTCTTCTTCTTCTTCTTCTTCTTCTTCTTCTTCTTAGTCTTATTCTTCTTCTTCTTTTGTTCCTCTCTGCTTTTTCTGTTCTTCTTCTTCTTTGTTCTTTTTTGTGTTTTATTTTAAGTGTTTTTATTAATATGCTATTGTACTGCTACTGTCGCAGCTTTAATATCCTTACAGAGCATCGGCCCTCAGAAAACACGCCACATTGTTTACTAACATGTACGGTTGTCTTCATAATCCAGGAGAAAAGAATAATTAAGGTGACATAATGCATTTCATTGCACACCCGTTTCTTTACTTTAGTCATACCGCCACCCTAACCCCACACCACCCCCCCCCCTCCCACACACACACACACACACACACACAAAACTTCTTGGCTCTCAGGTAGACCTAGCGTAAAATGGATACCAGGAACTGCCGTAAAAGTAAAGACCATCAGCCGCTTTTTATCACATTACACAAAGTGCGAATTATTTTATAAACTTGATGTCTTGCCCGCTATGCCCGTTATGTGACGTGCGGGTGTTCCTTTTGTCCTCTCCGGGTAGCTATCTGAAAGACTAGCACATCAAGATTACACAATTTCAATCTGAATGGCAGACAAGCTGGTCAGATTCCAGATACCCAGTTTAACCTTTGAAGAAATTACAATTGAGACACCTGTAAAGGGACAACAGCCTCATCTAGCCTGTAATCCGGTTCTCATTGTACCAAAGGCGTGAAAGAGGCCATTAATTGTTTTACATTCCTGTCCTACACCTACACACAAACTCTCTCCTCTCTCTCTCTCTCTCTCTCTCTCTCTCTCTCTCTCTCTCTCTCTCTCTCTCTCTCTCTCTCTCACTCCCCCCCCCCCCCCGGGCCTTTCCAACAAATGTGTATGCAATGGAGCTAACCTAATAAAATATCTTGGTTTCAGACAATTGGTGATTATTTGCCCGAAAGCGACGATGAAACAAAAACTTGTTCGTTTCTCAACATCAGAACCACAGGACTGGATTCTTGTGATACCTGGGACACGCATAGAATTACAGTCAGTGTCAATGAAGAACATGGATCGAAGCCAGCAAACCTGCCCGTAAGTTCTTCTCTTGAATAATACAATGCACATATTTCTTCTGCTTGCCTGTTGACCTAGTGTTTATCTGCTCAAATTCTCTTCAAGGGGGACAATTGCCTCCACCCCCCCCCCCCCCCACCTACCCCACCCTCTACAACATTTTTCTTCAGCACTTTGTTATGGTCTAAAATAGACACCCACCCACCCTCTCTCTCTCTCTCTCTCTCTCTCTCTCTCTCTCTCTCTCTCTCTCTCTCTCTCTCTCTCTCTCTCTCTCTCTTGGTGTCGGTTCCCCGTAACTAGTCCCATATTTTTAAGCCATATATATTTTGTTTTATATTCGGTACTTAATGGAGGCCATTGTCGGTCCAAAGTCTGGATGAGAAAGTGGGAGGGTTCCGCTTTGGGGCCAGCTCTCCCACCCAGTAAATAATTATTGGCTACAGACGTTTGCAGGAAAGAATGCCATTCGGGTAAACAACCGAGTCACGCGGTGTGTGGTGGACAGAGTAAATGTATGACCGTTACGGATAAAAGCCGCTCTGCATAAATCATAGGCCAGACATGCACATTTAGTTAGTTGCGTATCCTTTACAGAACTTTGCAGAACCAACCCAAGCATTTATTGGCTATTGTATGTTTATTATTCAAATTTACGTCCAGTAGTTTTCCATTGCTTCCTGGACGGTCGGCTTCTCGAAACCACTATAGAAACCAGCGCAAGGCCCGCAGCTGGGATCAAACTGGCACCTCTGCATTACGAAGCACGTTCGCAACGCCTAAGCCACAGACGCCGACACGTGCACATTACTTGACTCAAAAAAAATCACACCTATATACTCAGGGAATGTAGATACAAAACATGGAAGGAGTAAGCATTAAGATGACACCCAGGGCTGCAAAATGGTTGCTACAATGGGAGCCTATTTCAGGCAAAATAATTTGAGCTAATTTTAGTACAAGACACATTAGAGGAATAATTGTTCACATTTCATGGAAAGATATCTTATTGATTGTAACGACTGGATAGTAATTACTCTGTTATCAATAATGTAAATATATTTTGTAAAATAATTATCAGTAGATTTAAATGGGTAGTGGACAAAATCCTGAGAGAGGAACAAACAGGTTTTCCATCTGGAAGAAGCTGTATAGATCAAATACCCTCAGACTTATTTTTGAGGAATTTATTGTGGGGGGGGGGGGACTATCATTTTGAATTTCATTGACTTTAAGAAGGCTTTTTATATTCTATTTAGAACATCACTAAGAGGGAATTTTGGAAAGCTATAGTAAACAAATAAAAATAATAAATATTTTTTGAGGTTATGTATAAATGTTCAGAATGTGCAGTGCCAACAGATGATGGTTTAAGTGACTAGTTTGAAGTTGATACTGGACTGAAAAAGAGATGCATTTTATATCTTCTGTTATCTGCCATAAGTATTTACTGTGTGATGAAAAGAAATGTACTGGAGACACCGCCATTGACAGAGTGGAGAATACACAGATTGAAGATCTTGATTTTGCTGATGATATTATTCTACTCGGTAAAAACATCAAAGAATTGCAAAGAAAAACATATAAAAATATAACAAGGACTACAAATAAATTGGGAAAAGACAAACATGTTGAAGACACTAACTACCGATTAAAACACATGTAACACTAGAGACCTCAAAAAATTAAAGTAATATGTCAATTTACTTATTTAGGTAGTGCAGGAAATACAAAGAAAGAAATCATAACACGCCCTGGCAAGGCATTGTCAATTTTTAATTGCTTGAACAAAATATGGAGCTCTAAACTGTATAGTTCTAAAACGAAGCTACGTATTTTGAATTCTAATGTTACAGTGGAACCTTGCTTAGCGAGCACAATTCTTTCCAGAATCATTCTCAAATAGGCATTAAAATAGAAAATGAATAAATTAAGGAGGCAGGGACGCCAAAAAGAAACCTTAAGATGGACGTTGATGAGAGAGGCCAAAACTGCTGGCCAGGATTCCATCCATGATATCGAACTGATTGCACATGATAGAATGGAATGGCGGAATAGACTGCTAGCCCTGTGTGCCATATAAACGCACAACAGGTTAATCAACAATAAATTAATGATGAGGGATTAGGCAGTATCGTTGCGCTTTCAGTTTACCTTTTTTAAATCTCAAATAAACTAGATTGCTACACATGTGTGTAAGGCTGGGTCAACCCTAGAGACACGTGACGGTGAAACAAAATCCCGTCCTCCTTCTCTTGATGTATTGAATTCAGGACCATTAGACTGGCAGGTGAATGCGCTAGAAATTGTTCATCCCTGGCTTCTCCGTTCAACTTTCTTTACGTAATGCAACTACAGAAAAAGGTAAAGGATCCGTTTAACAACAGTTGCCTATCGAATATATTGTGCTAGACTCACATTTTAATAGATCAGTCGGTACTCGGTGGGTTATGAGGACAACGTCAGGCCCTGTCGCCTTTACTTCCCATGACATTACTCATACCAGTTTTCTTCTTCTAGTTGGCATTCACTGGCTGTAAACTTCTGCGAAAAGTTCTGATTGCTCTTCCACTTCTGGACTTTGGTCTTGTACCAAAACTTGAATTTTGAGTGACACTCATAACCTAACAGATCTGGTTTATATTATGCAGACTGTTGGTTCCTTGTCTCTCAGGTAGATGCACCCCTACTTAAAAGGGAATACCCCTAATTAGTCGCCGTGTACAATATGCATGTAAGAGGGCTGTTGCTCTACCCCCCCCCCTCCTTCCTGACCCCACCTTCTCTTCCAAATGGGGTCCGGGAATTCACACGGAAATTGCCCATTTTAAACCGGATCTACCTGGGAGCCATGGTCAATTTTGAAAATGGAGCAGAAAGGGGGGGGGGGCGGGAGTCAGAAATAATTTGAATTCAAGACCTTCGAGTCGGCAGGTGACTTTAGCCACTACACTCCCGCAGCACCCACATTAGATACTAATTACAATTATTCTGTATCTGAACAGTTCAAGGGAGAATATCGTCTCTCACATCTTTCATGGAAAAGCAAAGATCTTGAGCCCCAAAATCTGTTGAACTTGATGGAAAAAATTCGGTCCATGAAACCAGTCGGCGAAGGAAGAACGTTGTTCACATGCAGGTAATGTGGTCACTGTCAGAATTTGGTTATAAAGTTACTGATGCTTACCAGTTCAACTGTATCTGCCTTTTGTCTTCTTCTTCATAGCTAATTATGCATGCGGTGTAATGTAAGTAGTAACATTGACAAATTGGAAATGTGACAACTTTTGAATATCTAGGCTCTGTAATACACAACAATGGGGACTGTTTGACAAAAATTAAAAGGAGGATGGCCATTAGAAATGCAAAGATTAAAAAGAATTAAAAGTCTATGGTTAAGCACCAGCAAAGAAATCAAAATTAGAATTTTGAGAGCATGCATCTTCCTGTAGCAACATACGGGTGTGAGACGTGGATTATATCCCAGTCCTTAAGAAAGAGAATATTGGCTTTTGAGTTGAAATGCTATAGAAAGATTCTCAGAATATCTTGGACAAAGAAGATGAGAAATACTGACATCTTGAAAGATCTGAACATCAAGGAAGATTGGCTAATAAACAGCATCCTGTACGAAAGCTGAAATATTTAGGTCATATCAAGCGCCACGACGGATTGGGGAAAAAAGCAGAAGACATGGTACCAGGAAGGAGGGGCAGGGCCGAACAACACGAAGATGGACACAGGATATAAATGACTCATTGAGTATGAAAGTACGTGAGGCAGGAGAGCTGGCGATAGACCGAGTTTCTTTCAGGCAGACCGTAAAGGACCTGCTACATGATGATGATGAGCATAGTGACGCATTCTATCTCATCTTGGTGCTCTTGTACTTTACGGTGAAAGTAAAGTGTAAAAAAAAAAAAACTCGTGTGTCCATTTGCATGTCATTGTTCCGAACCCGCTCCGCACAAGGCCGTCCAATCGCATGAGCGCTCTGGACACTTGCCCATAGGCACCATGGGTTAGGGCCTCTTGCTAATCTGTGCATGTCAAGTTAAAAAAAAAATAGTAAAAATCCCTTTTTCACGCCTTTAGGCGTATTGGAAATATAGGGCTAGACCTATGTTTGTATAGACCAATCTGCACTTGGTGGGTGGTGTGGTTAGCATCACGCCGGCCGCCTTTACTTCACGGGACTGCACCTTGTTCCCACTTAAGACTGGTCGACCTGGTCCGGAAAAAAAAGTCCGCCTCCTTCAGGGCGCGAACCCACAACCTTCCGATCCGCAGGCAGGCGTCTAGTCGATAACGCCACGGCAACTCCCATCATGTTAAGTGTTTGTCCTGCAGACTGCAATCTAGGAGGGGACAAACTGCACTACTTTTGCGTTCATTTCCCATCATCACATTCGACTGCAGGTTGTGTGTAACTACATGGTTGTCCTAATATAACTGTATTGTACAGTTGAAAAGGACTTCTGAGATTTCCACTGTATGATTCTCACTCTTAAGGTGTTAATCACACAGACAGCAATCCTGGAGGAAAACAGCGATCACCACCACTGTTTTCATGCTTAGAAAGTATTACATCATGGCATGTTTAATTCACGTTGAATTTAAAAACTAAAGAACATAATTCCATTTCTTATGTAACAGGATAAAGTAAGGTTTTCTTGGATGTTATTTGGTATAGTCTTGGGAAAATTGGGACGGGGGTCATCTCTACAGCTTTCCATTGGCTTGAGAATCAGCGGCACATTTATTAATGTGACTCCCAAAGCATGCTGGAAAAAAAAGAAAGGGACAGACATGATCCGCAAGTGGCAAGCTTCGTTTAAAATGTTATCGCAACAAGCTGGTAACTGGTTTAGCTCCTGAACTTTATGACGCATTACTTTTAATGTTTCTAACAAATGTATTTAATCTTGATGCTCTTGTGAAAATCAGAAACGGTGCTGAGTTGAGTGGACTGGCGTGCACGATGTCTCTCCTGCTGGATCGCTTGGACAACGACCAGCATGTATGTGTGCCTCTTGTGGTCGGCACACTCAAGGCTATTAGACCTCAGATCATTCCAACTCTGGTAAGACATCTGCTACATAGTGTTAATGTGTTTTTAATGTAAACATGAAAGTGAACAACTATAACTGATGGTCAATCCTTTTTTTTTATAATTTGGACACATATGTATGTCTATTAATACAGACAGGAAAGGACATACAATGCCTCTTGTGGCAAAAGCAGTAGGACGAAAAAAAAAAAAGGAGATAAGTATACTATTTGTGGCAGATATTTTAATTAATCGTGTAGACATATCGAGCAAAGAGAGCATACCCTTGTATGCGGGATGTTTTATGTATTGCCAGATCTACAAATAAGTGTTTTAAAAAAATAAAAATTAGAGACTACCAAAAGCTGATTATGTTAAAGAATGATGAGAACCCTATTGAAAGCAAGTATACAGTACTACAGGAGGAAATTATGTCCAGATTTTAATTCTTGTAAAGACAAAACTTTCATTGTCTTATCAAATTAGGAGATTACACGGGCTGAAAAATTTAAGAATAATAGAACTGTAAAGATTTGAAATGTTACAGACCTACAACATGTGTTTATGAACATAGCAGCAAATGATATACAAAGTGTGATTGCAGGCTTTTGTCGAAAGCGATACATTTATCCTAAATATATATATATATAATATATATATATATATATATATATATATATATATATATATATAAATATATATATATATATACTATCTGAGCCCTGCCACGCGTTGCTGTGGCCCCGAATGGTGAAATGGAAATAAAGAAAGTAGCTCTCAACTAACAGTGTCTGTCATAACCCTTACCCCCCTCCCCTCTCCCCTCCTCCCAGTCATATCTCCCTCTCCGAAAGATTGAAATATCATCCCTGGCGAAAGTAGTAAAATAAAAATAGTTAAGAAATGAGAACTTGAAAATAATGTTTTGATCTCTCTTAGCTAACAGTGTCTGGTATAACACCCCCCCCCCCCCATTATATTTCACAGTCTGAAGAAATAAAAAATCATTTCTTGGCAAAATTATTAAAAAAGAAATATTTAAGAAATGATAACTTTAAAATAATGTTTTAAGCTCTCTCAGTTAACAGTGTCTGGCATCCACCCCCCCCCCCCTTTCCTCATCCCTCCCCCACTAATCATATCATCCTCGCCGAAGGATTGGAAAGTCATCAACTTGCAAAATATTTTACTAAATTGAGCTTTGCATCCGTGTCCACCCAGAAACAGATGGATAGCATTAATGTGTAATGAGAAGTAAATGTGGCCAGTGTAACAGCTACCTAATCACCCATCCAGTACCATACTACCGCTACCACTACCACCACCACCTTCAGCGGGAAAAAAAAACCAGTCACAACTGTCTGTGCAGGTCGGTGTAGCCAGAGGAGGTAGCGCCACATGTTGTCGCCACGGACTGTTTAGTGTAATTGAGCTCCCAACAAAGAAAAATATAAAAAAAAAACTCCATCACCTAACCAGTGATGGAACCCACAGTAATAGTCCGTTCTATACTCACAAATAGCGGAAATAAAAACCCCACCCGTCATCTCCCCTCTCCGAAGGGACGAATGTTAAATGACCTTGGCATTCGTGTCCACCCAAAGTAAACTTGACTGTAAGCAGTCTTAGTTAAAAGCTTCTGTCATCTACGAATAGTTTATTATCGAGTGAAGCGTTGCTGGGAGGATAAATGGGACTTTACTGAAACTGGATGTCTTTGGGCGAAAGGTGCAGATATCGCAGCCTAGCTGTAAACCACAACACAACATGCCAACAGCCCTCTTGAGGGCGAACGAAGATTACCCGTTACATGACCAACATCACGTCGCCGCTATCGCAGGCTAGCTGTAAACCCCCAAACCGAGCGAAAAAAGGCGTAGATATCGCACCCTAGCTGTAAACCACAACACAACGTGCCAGCCGCCTTGTTAAGGGCCCAAAAAAATATTTAATTACCCAGCAGGGCATTGATCGTCGGTCACCCGCGTAACACGCAAAATATACAACTACGCTACCAAGGACTCAAGCATCTGCCCAATTATAACTCCTTCTCCGAATGATTGAAACATTATTATGTGGCGACATTGTTTAAATAGAAATATTTAAGAACTGAGAACTGTAAAAAAATGTTTTAAGCTGTATCAGTTAACAGTATCTGTCATCAAACACCCCCCCCCCCCCTTCCTCCCCCCGACAATCAAATCATACTCTACGAAGAATGGGAAAGTCATCCACTGACGAAATATTGTTGTTAAATTGAGCTTGGCATCCGTGTCCACCCAGACAAAAATGGGTAGCATTAATCTGTGCTGAGAAGTAAATGTGGCCAGTGTAACAGCTACCACATCACCCATCGAGTACCAATACTAATGCTACCACTACCACCACCACATTCACTACAACAACAACACAAAACGGTAACTACTGTCTGTACAGGTCGTTGAAGCCAGAGGAGTTGGCGCCGCATGCTGTCGCCACGGACTGTTTAGTTTAAGTGTGTCCCCGACATAAAATTCCGTGATTAAAAAAAAAAAATACACTATACTCACAAATAGCGGAAATAAAAATATCGTCATATCTCCCTCTCCGAAGGAAAGATGTTTAACTAACCTTGGCATCCGTGTCGACCCAAACCAAACTGGACCGTAAGCCTTCTTAGTTAACAGTTTCTGTCATCAACGAATAGTTGTTGATCGAGTTAAGCGTCGGGGGGAGGCTAATTTGGACTGTACTGAAATCGGATGTCTTTGGGCGTAAGGCGCAGATGTCGCAGCTTAGCTGTAAACCACAACACAACGTGCCAATCGGCCCTTAATAGAAAAAAAGAAAAATTAGCACCCAGCGGAGACTTTAGGGCAGATATCGAAGTCTAGCTGTAAACCACAACACAAGGTGCCAACTGCCCACTCAAAAGGCGAACGAATATTACCCGTGACATGAACATTAAGCATCAAGTCGCCGCCATCGCAGGCTAGCTGTAAATCCTAAAATCAAAAGCGTAGATATTGCAGCCTAGCTATAAACCACAACAAAACGTGGCAGCCACCCAGTTAGCCCCCCCACCCCCCCCCCCCCCCCCCCCCCCCCCCCCCCCCCCCCCCCCCCCCCCCCCCACCAATGTATATTACTCAACGGGGAATCGAACCCCTATCACCCGCGTAAAATGAGAAATGCCTACAACTAACTACGCTACTAAACAAACAAGCGTTTAGTAGAAATGAAAGTATATAGTAATAATGTGAAGTTCGGCGTTACACAGTCAAAGGTGGCCAATTGATAAAAAATAAATCCGGGCGGGGCAACGAAAAAAAATAATGTTTTGACCGTTGCTGGAGCTACGTCGTTCGTGATTTGTGCAATTTTATGACAAATAATTAGGCTTTAAGTCAGAGGCAATGTTGTGTGCAAACTTGAAAGCAATCGTTTCAGTAGTTTCCGAGTTTAGAGCTAACGACATCGGAAAATTAGGATTTTTATTAATATAAGAAGATATATTTAAATTTATATATATATATATATATATATATATATATATATATATATATATATATATATATATATATATATATATATATATATATATATATATATCGCTCGGGGGCGATCCCTTGTGGCATTGGGTAAAGCCTAAGGATTAGTCTGTACTCTTAGTCAGTGTTTCCCAAAGTGGAGCCCACGCCCCACAGGAGGCAATTTGATTGTTGGAGGGGGGGGGGGGAAGATAAATTGGATTGTTAAGGGGCACAATTTGAAAATGGACTCGTCCAGAGTTTAAGTTATGTAGGGAGCATATGAATGTTAGAAAGGCTTAGATGAGGCATGGCACAAGAAAGTTTGAAAAACACTGCTCTAAGCGAAGAATCCTATACACCGCATGTTGTGTTTTCCTAGCGCTTTCTAGCACTCGTTGCTATTGTTGTTGATGATGATGTAGTTCTTGTTAATAATATTGTTGTTCGTTTCTCTGCTGTTTTATATGAATAGATGCTAGGAAATGGAGGGGAAGATAAATGTCCTTTAATAAATTGTCATTGACAGTAACTAATTGTCGATACACCTTGCGTGTCTTTGTCGTAGTGTAAACTCTGTATGTACTTCCCTTGGATACTAACTGTTTGTCACATAAATTATTCCAGTTATTGTTTTTTAATTTTTATATTTCCACAGAAACAGTACAGACTTCTATACCAAACATTAAATCTCTTCAATGAAACAAATAATGAATACAACAATGTCGGCACAGCATGATCTTCAACTTCAACGCCACAGCAGAACAAACAACCAATACGTCAAAACTGTGTTATTTCAGATAATCAATATAATCTTTGAGATGTTCCTGTAATTGTATTCATTATCGTTTAAAGCATTAAAAAAAGAAATTAGTACACTATTTCAGCATTACTAGTGCATATAAATTCAATTCAATATCTATTACTTTCTATTGCATTTTATGTAGTTTAGCTTTTAAATGTGTATATGTGGGTGTGGGCGTGTGAGTATGTGCATGTGTGTGAGAGAATGTGTGTGTTCATGTGGGAGATTTTGTCTGTGACAGTACTGGTCAGTTATATATATATATATGCTCCATATATTTTACAGCAAGTAAACGTGGTCAGTGGGATAATGACTACATCACTCTTGGAATGCCTATCAGTTAGCATGTCGTTTTACACAACGGTGATTTCTTCACGGCACGCCTGAAAGTCTCTCTTACTAAAGCCAGTTTTCCCGCCCTTGCTTTTATAGCCAGTGCAACCTCAATGTCATGTATCCACCTTCAGCCTCCTTAAGTTTTCTATAACGTGTACAGGCCATCGCCGTTCTTGCCAGACAATCATGGCGCTTAATATTTCCAAAATACCTCAGCTTTCGGAAGAGGATGCTGTTGATGAGCCAATTCACTTTGATATTCAGGTCGTACAGGATGTCAACGTCTTCTTCTTCTTGGTCCACAGGGTTCTGAGAATGTATCTGTAGTATTTCAGTTCTAAAGCTGCGATTTTCTTCTCCAAAGACTGGATGAAAGTCCACGACTCACATTTAAAAGCTGCCACGGAAAAGAGGCATGATCTCAACTTTTTGCTTCAGCTTGCTTACAGGTGCCATGCCATTGGTTCTTCGTGCTGTTTATCCTCTGCTTTGGTAAGGCTAAAGCAAGTTGTTTTCTGACTTCTTGTGTGCAATCGCTGTTGCAGTTCCTTACTGAGCTTAAATATTCAATATCCGTGACATTTTCAAACTATTCGCTGTTTTAGAAAGTGTTTGGAATGCCAGTCAATCTAAATAAAAATTTGTAAACAAAAATATGATGCTGCCAGCATAAATCAAAATACGTCTCGTTAAAAGGAACTGGCCACTCAACATTAAATGTCATGTCATAACCAGCGGTTTCCAAACTTTTTTCAAGCCGTGACCCACTTTATAGAAGAAAAGTGACCTTCGATCTCATTTCTAAAAAATTGGTTTTTTAATATGGAAAATAAAATTCCGTTGAACGTATTCTTTCTGTTCAGGACACCCGGGGGGGGGGGGGGTGGCCTAGACTGCGAAGATCTAACGCTTAACCTGCTAACGGTAGCAGTTGCTTTGTAACTTTTTTTTTTATCCATGGTGTGAAGGGGCCATTTATTTTGCAGTAGCTTTCTATGCCGAAACCGTATGAGAAATTCAACTTGCACTTTTTAAAAATTATTCTTATTATTTATATACATATTTAGTATTTATTTTAAATCTTTTCGCCCTGTCCCATTGTTCTACTTCGTTAATGCCAGCTATGCCAGTTTTTACTTTAACCCTTTTTGTCCTATATTTTTTTTTTTTAACTTATAAACTCGAAGAGTATTTCCTAAAGTACAAAATTAAAACTGATATATAAAGTACTTAATTAACAACTGTCTGATACAGAAAGAGTTAATAGGGACAATTATATTATATGCATCAATGAGCGTGTAAACAGTGTGTCTGTGTGTGCGTGGGTGGGTGGGGGGAGGGGTGTTCATGTTACCATGTGTAGCAGTTGTCTTTCGAAGCTATAAATGAATTCTGATTTCTTAGATTGTAAATGTTCGTGTATATAGTCGTCAGTGCTTATTCTTACAAAGGTTTTCGGTTCATCCCATCGTTAGTATTAGCAAATATTGTCAGGCCTGTATGGCACTTTTTTTTAAAGGGTGGGGAGTGGGGGGGGGGGGGGCTAATATCCGCTGTGTGCTGCAAGACGTCCCAATTTAACAGTTAATACGTGACCCAAGGGTGCACCATCTGTTGTAATTATATCAGTAATTTCTTCTATGGGTGCTTCTCCGTACTGTTATCAAATTAAAATATTCTCCTAAAGTCCTGGCATATTGGTTGCTTGTGTCATTGTGTGTGTCTCTCCGTATATATTTTCCTTAAAAAAAAGTTGTAGAATAGTATACATGTTTTGGTACTGTGTCCTGTAATACAGATAATAGAACTTAGAAGAACATGTTAGGATTGTGTTCTGTCATCTTTTTATATTATGTGCGTCATCAGCCTCTAACGGCTAGGCAATGCACTTAATGACGATAACGATCAAGAGGATGACTACGTTGATGATGATGATGATGATGTTGATCATGATGATAATTGAGTACCCTTGTTGTTTAACTCCAAAATAGTGTCACCCTGTGTTTAGGAGTTAGTATAATTCCTAAAGAAAATTAAATGGGAGGCTTATTGATACTTCTTCTTAGCGTTCACCGGCTGTCAAATCCAGCGTAGAATCATGGCTGTTTGTTTACTTCAAGGCTTTAGTCTTGTTCTAGATCTTGTGTTTTACGTGCACAGTCGTGTTACAGATCTGGCTTATTTGTGTGCAGATTGTTCGTTCGTTCGATTTGAATTAGCCACGTTCAACCTCTGGCTAAAACTAGCCTCATTCTAGTCAATATCGGTTATAATTATGGCAACAAGTTGTTTTGCTATTTTTTTTTAGCAGTGTATTCCATGTCTGTTTGGTCGGTTAGCTCGTGTCCGTCGCACTGTGCAGACTTGGATCTCATTAGGTCATGTGTTCCTTATTGTGCCATCCATTGTTGGTGTAAATGCCAATGATTGGACTGTCTCCTGAGCTATTCATTTGGATAATGCTGTACCAATTCTTCTTGTTGTTACAGTAGCTACCATCGTTGTTGTTATGCGATGAAGTCCTCGGTGGCTATCGCATTCTTGACCAGGTTTCGTCAACGTTGTCGGTTTTTCGTATTCGTGCATATCGCCATTCAAGATGTTACAGGCCGTCATTCTGTTGTTTGCTTATAATTTTTTCCTCTGGACTAGACGTATTCTTTTCTTCTGATTTTTCCTTGAATTGTCGTTGCGAATCGTCGTCCATTTATCTAAAGTCTGTTTGAATCGTTTCACTAGGGTTTCATTGGTTTTCTTTGGCACAACTGCTCCGCCTCTCTCACTTGTTCTTTGGCTTTTGAAATTTAGTTACTTTAGTTTTTCTGTCCGGTTTGGGAGGTCCCATATCCACGATGTTGTATATTATTCGTTTGTCTTGCTGGTTCGTTATGTCACTGAGTAGAGCAACTATTTCTGATTTAAATTCTTCAATTAAAGCTACCTCTTTCGCTGTTTGACTTTGAACTTCTAGCGTGGTCTTTGCGATTTCTCTTATCTTTCGCATCCCCTTGCGTATATGTGCATGCTGTATGTCGTCTACTTCTTTGTCTTCTCCGAGGATTTTTATTTGACTTTCCAGGTTCATTATCTGGCCTTGAAGTTGTGCTGTATCCAGGGATGGAATGCTCTTTGGTGCTTCGTGTCTTCTTTGCGCTTCTCTATATGGTAATCTGTTAGTTCCTCGTCTCTTAGGCAAAAGCACTCGGACATTGAAGAAAACACCAATAATTAGTCGCCTTGCCAGAGACAGTGAGTCTATCCCCCCTCCCCCTACCCCAGAAGTGGGACCCATGAATCCACGCGGGGAGCGTACTGGTGCAATTTATTGGCCCCTGCCCCCTTCCTGATATAATGTCTTTTGCTTTAATTTCTTTCCGATCCGCCATGGCCTCCAATAAATATTTATTCTTCTTCTTCTTCTTTTTCACTTCCTCTTTTTACTTCCTCTGTGGGTGTCAAGTGAGATATAAGGTTCTGTTTCTAGCTCTTCTGGCTGCCTCGACCATAGGCACATCGTGCTGTTGTAGAGTTTCTCTGATGTTATCCTTCCATCTTGTTCTTGGTCTACCCCGTGCTCTACGTCCTTCTTCTCTTTCCATGTATGCTTTGTATGGTATGGTGTCACAAGGCATTCTCTCTAAGTGGGCAAACCATTTCACTTGCTGTCTTTGTATGTAATCCAGAATTGGTTCAGTGCCGACTTGTTCTCTTATGATCTCATTCCTGATCTTATCTTTTATGGTCACTCCTACAGCCCTTCTCAGACATCTCATTTCCGTGGTTACTAATTTTCTTTTATGGTTTGTTGTGAGTGACCATGTCTGGCACTGGTAGCACAGAGTTGGAATAAATATGCTTTGAATAAGATGTCTCTTTGTGCTGATTGGGATTGTCTTATGCTGTAAGAAGGGGGCTAGCTGTCCCAATACTTGGTTTGCTTTACTGCATCTAATGTTAATTTCTTTATCCAATTTCCCATCTTCGGTAAATGTAGTTCCCAGATATTTAAACTCAGATGCCTGTTTAATGCCTTTGTGTTCTATTGCTATGTTTTGATCTGTCTTCTTTTTTCCTATTGACATTACTTCTGTCTTTTCAGTGTTGATTCTCATATTATTTGTTTTACATTCTTCATTCATAAATATATATTTATTGCTCAAACAAATTGAAAGGCCACTCAGTTTTAAAATACAATTATGAAACTTGTATATAGAAAAAGACTTTCGTCACAAATTACATTTACATTAAAAGAAAGAAAAACAAATGATTTCGTTAGTAAGAAAATCGATATCCATTGTCTTACAACCGTTTTTGAAAATTCAGAATCATTAAACAAAAGAGTTAACATAATTCAGAATCGACTGAGGTCAGCAGCATGTTGGATGATTTTCTCAAAGTCTACCTACTAGCACATCCCATACAATATACATTTTCTGTCGGACTGAGGTCAGCAACATGTTGGATGATTTTCTCAAAGTCTACCTACTAGCACATCCCATACAATACATTTTCTGTCGGACTGAGGTCAGCAACATGTTGGATGATTTTCTCAAAGTCTACCTACTAGCACATCCCATACAATACATTTTCTGTCGGACTGAGGTCAGGAGCTCTGTGTGGTCGGGATTGTCGTTTTGCGGGATAGAATCAGGTCCTGGGGCATGAAGTGCCGTAAGTGCAGGCGGATGTAAGACGTCATTTCTGTAGGCCAAACCATTCATAGTAATATGCACTCGGTACGTGGGTATTCTAATTCCGTCCGACCGTTACTGATACACCTCCATAGCGATCCTTTTCAAGGACGTTGGCATCATGACAGCGTTCTCTTGGGTGCCTCCAGGCCATTTGTGAATCATCTAGTGAAATTAGATTCACACATAAAAAGAACTCTGCTTCACTGATGCCAGGTCGAGGTCAAGCCAGGCGAGCTGCACGATGAGCTGGAGCCGGGACAGGTAGGATAACAAGTCGCCTCCCATGCAAATCTGCATCTCCCAGTTTCGTATGGTTTGGATACTGACGAATACGTTTGTATGTGTGCTTGAGTGACTGTGTGTGTTTGTGTGCGTGCGTGTGAAACATAATACATGAGTGTAATAATGTTAAGGATAAAAATTAAAACGACAGCAATACTCCTAGTTCATTTTTTATTTATACTTATGGTTTTGTTAATGTGTGTGTGTGTGTGCGTGCGTGTGCGTGTGAAACATAATAAATGAGTGTAACACTGCTTAGGAAATAAATTAAAACGATAGTAATATTCATAGTTCGTTGTTTGTTCATACTTACATCGGCGCATTACAAAACGATCGAAGTGTATAAAGAGCAAAGTTACAATTATGCAAAGCATAATGTAGCAACATATAGGTGTGAATCGTGGACTATCTCTCAATCTTTATGGAAGACATTTTGAATGTTGGAGATAAAATACTACAGAATGATTGTTATAATACCATGGACCAAGAAGAACAGACATGTTGAGTTTTTAAAGGCTGAACATAGGGAGGCTCGTAAACAGCATTTATTTTCCTCGGAGAATGACATACTTTGGCCACATCAAACATGGTAATGGCTTAAAGAAAACAGTGATGAATGATATAGTACCCAATAAATCATTATGGTCTGAGGAGAATGGAGCTGAGAGGAGTTATCAGGGGATCTGGCCGATGCTCAACAATCAGACGGTTACTGGTGCCATCGGAATTGGAACTCTTCGTGTGCTGCTGAGGATGGAGACGGAGCACTTATGGGTGTGTCCCGAGTGCTGTGATATCGATTCCTAATTAAACATTCAACATTCAACATGGTTTTTTTTTTTAAAAAGCAGAGACCGGCCAATACAAAGATAAGCACAAGACAGAAGAGGCACCTCGGCGTAGCAAAGTTTATGAGATGGTGTTGCTGGCGAGAGACTTTGTTTCATGCATGATGTGACGAAAGCCTTGTTCTGTAGAGTAGACCTAGCGCATGAGGATGACGTCGACTTATGAAACATTAATGGGAATGACATTACCGAAAGACAGCCGGCAAACAAGATACCCCCTTGATGAAATATGTATTTTGATTATAACCAGACAAGAGCCCTTGTGTATGACTTAGTGACCACAATGTTAGAGAGGGACAGAACGAAATGATGTTATGTTATCACAATCGACGTCTCTGCACATTGAGTATTCCCATGCATGCTCAGTCCTTTGATGCAGTATTGGGTCTTGACTAGATGGCTGGGACTCACAGGCAAATAAAATGAAGGAAGCTGCAGGAGATGCGATAGCTGCTGCTTGTGAGACCCAGCCATCTAGTTAAGTACCTGCGTGGGAGATACTCTCGGCGGTGGTGGAAGTCGCCGGAAGTGCGCAATTTAAGTCGCCTAAAGTCCGTTTTGACATATGACTGAGGCCCTGTTAGGGTATATTTTCGGCCTCGATAATTTTGGACCGTTATTCGGAGGATAGCCGGTTATAGTGTCTCCTGTCTTAACCTCGACGACGTCACAGACGTGCTTCACGAAGCATTACTCCCAGATTACGCAATCGTGTTAGGGTCACAATGATTAAAGAGGGCGTTAGGTATCCTATCGCCCGATTTATTCAGTTTGTAAAGTGAAATAATAATTAGATTCATCCATGGGATATTGGTTGGTGGGTACACTGTTAACAACCTGCGATATGCAGACGATATAGTTTTGATGGCTGGAAATGAAACACGGCTGCAAGAAATTATGGATATAAGTGTACCGGAAAGTGAGAAAAAAAAGTGAAAGAAAAAAAGGATCTTAATCTGAAAAGAAAACAACAAACATAAATAATGGTCATTACAAAGAAAACTGGTCCTCCGAAATGCAACATCGAAGCAAATAGGACAAACCTCAAGCAAGTTGATTTAAATTAGGGCTGTACCGAATATTCGCTTCGAATTCGCTTCGGGGCCGAATAGTGGACGTATTAACTATTCGGTATTCGGACAACATGGAACGATTGGTTTTGTTAAAAGCTAATGCAGCTTTCATGCATTAACTAAGCTGTCAGTGACAATTTCCAAGTTTAGTTACTTATTATAATACTTAGGATCTTTTCATTCTTAGTTATTAGTTACCACATACTGACTGTCATCCTCACTGGATGCAGAACATAAAATGTTTTTAAATATTTACTATTCTGTACGAATATTAACTGGACATGGAACGAATAAAAACTCCGGCCACATCCAAGTTGATAATTTAAAATCAAACAAACGAAAACATGTAAGTACTTGGGTGCAAACTTCAGCTGCTCCAACATGCTAAGAGAAGAAATAAAATCTACAATACAATATAGAAATAGTATACTATGCCTTTCAACATCTGCTTAAGTCAAAGTGTCTGTCTCGCAACACCAAGAACAAAATATATAAAAAGTTGATAAGACCAGTCGTTTTATATGGCTCTGAAACTTGAAGCAGAAATAAAAGAGATGAGGCCTTATTACAGGTTTTCGAAAACAGTCTTACGACAAATCTTTGGACCCATCAAAGATGCTAACAGAGGGGAAAAGAGAGTGAGAAGCAACAGCGTAACACATAATCTGTTTAAATCACCATTGATCACTGGCATCATGAGAGCTAACAGACTAAAATGGTTGGGGCATATTGAAAGAATGTCAGATGACAGAGAAGTAAAAGTGTATACATCTGAGAGAGGAATGGGCGTAGACCACGAAGTAGACACCTAAGAAGTTCGAGAGAGAATGTTCAGCCAGACCTGCAAACAACTGGTGTCACAAATTGTGAAGAGAAGGCCAGCCAGAGAGATGAATGGAGACGAGTGATATCTGCAGCAGTAAACCTCAAGGGCTCAGAATGCTAAAGAAGAAGATGACTATTCTGTGCTCATTTATGTGAAGTAAAAGTTCAGCATGCATTTGACATTATGAATGTGTGTGTGTGTGTTTTTTTTAAGATATATTTTATACACTATACGTATTCGTATTCAGCCGAATAGTTGGTCCTGTTATTCGTATTCGGCCGAATAGTGAAAAATCACTATTTGGTACAGCCCTAGTTTAATTACCTTTGTACCCTGAAAACATCAAACGGAAGACGCATTGAAGAAATAAATGTAGAATAGGCTCAAACAAACGCAGCATTTTACAAAATGAAGCATATTTTATAGTCTTTATTCGTTAATGAGAGGAGAAAGATAATTCTTCAAAGCTATTTATGTCCTATCTTATTAAACAGAAGTGAATCACGGTCAGTTGGTAAATTAGTGAACAGTTATTTGGACGCTGCGGAGATGTTTTATAGACGAATGATGGGAATACCCTTGAGTAATGAAAATGTCTTGGAAAAAAAAAAAAAAGACTCACAAAGAGAACGGATTGCTTACATCGGAAAGAGACAATCTACATTTTTTGCTTATGTGATGAGAAGGAGAAAACCAGAGTACATCGTAGAAGTACGAAAGTTGAAGGGAAAGAAACGCAGAGGGAGACCGAGAGAAACGATGCTGGACAGTTTGATATCATGGCATGGAGGATCATATGTATCAGGATTGCTTGAAGGTACACACAGCAAAAGGTTGTAGAAAGATACGACTACCAGCGCCACACGGTATTGACTTTAAGAAGAAGAAGTATCGTGAGACCTTTCCTGGTTCTGACTATGGCGTTGTCTACGTGTTGCTTTTATGATAAGCATATGTCGGAAGTCAAGCCAAGGTATTTGTGTATTAAAAGAAGAATCATGTTAAGGAAACCTTTAGCTGGGTTTACCTGTGCTCTTGATGCTTGGCCCTACTCACTGAGTCTGTCTAATTTATGTTGTAGCATTTTTGTAATTTCATGATTGTTTCTTCCTCGTTATTACACGAGGATATCGTATACTATGCTAACACATTGTTCCTACTATCGGTGCACTGGCGACTACTGATGTGAGAATAGGAGACACGGTGATCCCTAGTGCAAGCCCACCAAGACACGTTGAGGTTTCGATGCCCACGCACCGCATCGCAGCGACACTTTTCTCTCTGTCGAACAGGGTTCAATCTTCGACCGATTCAAACTTTTTTGTCTGCAGGCTTTAATATCAGACACAGAAAACTTGCTAGACCTGAGAGAGTAGAGAATGTCCCTGTGTTTTGTTGCAAATATACTGTTTGCTCAACTTGAAGTTATTTGGCACAAAGTACTTCTTCTTTTGTCAGTGTCTGCTTATGCCGCTAGGCGTCGCAGTTCATCAGACGATCGGCAGTCGAGCCAAGGTGCGCTCAGTCGCTTGATATGCCGTGATGTTATGCAGTCTCAACGTGTCATTTACTCCTTCAATCCATCTTCTTATAGGTTTCCCCCTGCCTTTTGATGATTTGATTTTTAGGTTGTATAGTTGGTTTCATTCTCATTAGATGGCTAAACCATTTAATTGTTTGTTTCTCAATCAATGTTACGATGGGTGTTGTTCCAACAGTTCTTGTGATCACGTCGTTACTCACTCGATCTCTTCTGAATTTCCGCACAAGGTACTGGCTCCATAATAATAAAGACCAATTAGTTCTCTGGCTGTGGTTGGTCAACACGACCACAGTAACCTTATTTTTCAGTATATTTCCTGGTACCATTTTAAACTGGGTCAGAATGGGAGCCCGTGTCAATTTTGTGTTTCATACAAATTCGATTGGGATTCGAACCTACGAAACCTACGACCTGCTATGCATTTAGTAAGCCATTATTCTGACCGAGTTACTGATTCCCCCATTGTCACGTTTGAGGAGTTAAATCGAGTAATGACGACTTTTGTCTAGCACCATTAAACAGTTCTTATTGCGTGCATGGCGAATACAGTATCTTTTTCTTTAGGAATGAAAAGTTTCATAAAGAACTGATATAATAGCATTCACGGCATGCCTATAGACGTCCTGTCTATCTAACGGTGACTTATCTCGACATTCCTCTCTGTGTCGAGTGTACGCGAACGCAGAAGATTCCATCGATCAATAATAGTAGAATAGTCTGCACCTCCAGAGCAATTAACAGTTTGGCGACATTCCGATCAGGCACCTGGCATTCAGTGTTGCCACTTTGGATTTTTTATATTGAAATTTAGATCTTTTTCATTGCATTTAGATACTGTTTTTGACGTTTAGATCATAAATATTTTTCTAGAGGCTTTTCATAAGGAGTTAGATATTTTATAGATTTTTTTTCTTTCATTGTCAATTTAATAATTACTGTGTAAAATATTTACTTCAATATTTTTGTTTTGGTCTGGTACGCACATTGTGAAAACGGCTATTACTTGAACTTTGAACTCTCACTGGGGTCAACGCACAAATATCTCCCGATTAATAAAAACGCGCGTAAATCATACTAACTTTGTTTCAACCGTATCCTCACTGTGCTGACTTTGCGTTTCTTTTTCATGTGATTTAAAAAAAATAATTGCTCACCTTCTTATGTGGCTTTCACTTTGAAAAAACCTTTCAACATGTCAAAAGAAAGTATGAGCAAAAAATTTGGAAAGAGTGGTTGCATGATGACAAAATTAAAAACTGGGGATATGACCAAAGCTTGTTGTAAGTACTGCAAGTGTGAAATTAAAACGAAAATACAAAACTCAAAGAGTCATGCAGAGACTAAAAAAAGCATAAAACTGAAGTTTCATTTAAAGATATTACACCGCTGACATCTGTTTTCAGAACTATACTGATAATAAACGAATCATCAAAAGTTGAAGTATCAGTCGCAACGTTTTTAATTTGTCACAGCCAATTTCAAACTGTGACCATTTTTGATCGATCTGTAAAAAATCTTGGACTAGTTCAATTTGAAAAGTGTGGTGTAGAAAGTATAGTTTAGGAACTGAAGGACCTTTTAATCAGCAAACAGTTGGGCTTGAAGAATTTGGCTGTAATTGGTACTGATAATGCCTCAGTGATGGTTGGTATAAACAATGGCATTTATGCCAATTTGAAGAAAGCTAACCCATCGTTAATACTTATAAAATGTATGCGTCATTCATTGCAGCTAGCATTATCACATGCTTCATCTAAATATTTACCAAGGAATTTGGAATACCTTATTTCTGAAACACTTTACTGGTTTTCCAAATCATTTGTCAGACAACAGCAATACAATACGTTATATACAGCCTTGAATGATGGTTCCACACCACCAAAAATTCTGTCAGATTGCAAAACTAGATGGTTATCAATTTAACCAGCTGTTGAAAGAATTATAAGGCAATGGCTGAAGTTGAAGACACACTTTGAAATAACAAGACAAAGTTAAAAGTGCTACACAGCTGAAATACTATATGGAATGTACAGTGATGAAAAAAATTCCACAAATCTGTCATATTTGAAATTTAACTGGCATAAGATAATGAACTGGCATATTCTGGCATATTTGGGTTTTTCCTGGCATTTCTTTTCATGATGTGCTCACATTTTCTTCATGGTTCCTCTTTTAGAAACACGCAAATTTACTAAAAGCAATGTAGACCTACAGTTAAAATCTTTATTTCAGTTTCACTTTGTTGTGATGTCCTGGTACGGACTAAAGGAGATTCGCGCCATTTCTTATTGTGTTGTCTTCCTAAACAGATCGTGACTGCTATAAACCTCTCTAATTTATGTTCTTCTTCTTCTTCTTCACTTCCTCTTTTACCGCTGTGGGTGTCGAGGGAGATATAAGGTTCTGTTTCTAGCTCTTCTGGCTGCCTCGACCATAGGCACATCGTGCTGTTGTAGAGTTTCTCTGATGTTATCCTTCCATCTTGTTCTTGGTCTACCCCGTGCTCTACGTCCTTCTTCTCTTTCCATGTATGCTTTGTATGGTATGGTGTCACAAGGCATTCTCTCTAAGTGGGCAAACCATTTCACTTGCTGTCTTTGTATGTAATCCAGAATTGGTTCTGTGCCGACTTGTTCTCTTATGATCTCATTCCTGATCTTATCTCTTATGGTCACTCCTACAGCCCTTCTCAGACATCTCATTTCCGTGGTTACTAATTTTCTTTTATGGTTTGTTGTGAGTGACCATGTCTGGCACTGGTAGCACAGAGTTGGAATAAATATGCTTTGAATAAGATGTCTCTTTGTGCTGATTGGGATTGTCTTATGCTGTAAGAGGGGGGCTAGCTGTCCCAATACTTGGTTTGCTTTACTGCATCTAATGTCAATTTCTTTATCCAATTTCCCATCTTCGGTAAATGTAGTTCCCAGATATTTAAACTCAGATGCCTGTAATTTATGTTAATTTACTATAATAAATGCGAGATATAAAACGAAAACCCACCACTAATACCAAGTGATTCAGACTGTTCAGAAACTACTTAAGGACAGAAAATATATAGGATATAGACCTAGTTCTATCTGTGATAGATTTTGTTACTTTTACCAATGGCCACGTCATCCAAAAAAATGTAAAGCATCTTATGACAGCAATCGCAAGTATAATAGTAAATGGGAGAAAACATACTCATGGCTCAAAAGATCTTCAGACGGTTCAGAGGCAGCATATTGTAAACTGTGTCAGTGCACTGTTGCACCAAGAATTAGTAGCAGAAAAAAAATATTTATCACGTTGACTGTGGTATTAAATTTCTAACGGAATGTAACGCGTTTCTACATAAGAATAACGGGACTGAAGCTCAGATAGAAATAAACAATGTTAATGAAAGATGCATGTCTGTGCTAGAGGAAGCTCTCAATCAAATTAGGTGTGGACTTCCCACAGAGAATAGATTTCAAAATTTAGCCCTTTGGTAGTTTTAAATCAGATATCAAGGACACAGTTTTCAGAGCTACCATTTTTACACCTGGCAGAAAACAACATCAGTATTATAGAAGTACAGTACAGGAAACTGTTGTCAACTGGAAAGAAGAACTACATTTTTGAAGGATGGACTACCTACAAACAGGGAAGATTTTTGGATAGGCGTTCTTCGACACTAGGCATTTAAAGAGTTGGCCTCTTTAGCGACATAATATCATATCACGGTAAAACCAAGATTCCTCTAACGTACGAGAGCTGCCTGCACGTCGACAGCGAGCCGGCACTACAGAAGCTGGTAAAACAATTCGTATGCAGAACAGACAGCCCTTACTTGCTTAATATTGCTCGTTAGCAATGCTGTAGTTGAGAGAATATTCTCTCTTGTTACTTCAACTAAATCAAAAACAAGAAACAAAATACTACTGGATTTTCTTGATGCAGTTGTCAGAAGTAGAGCAGAACTATTGATATCAAAAAAAAATTTGCAAAGACTTCATTCCATTTGAGAAAATGCTTAAAGATTTTACATCCGAAAAGGTTTATGCTGCATCTTCCACTGGTTCCGGTGAGGATGACAGTGAAGAATTCAATCTATAGCTTTTGATGTGAAGTGAGTACAATGTTACACTTTATTTGGCAATTTTCTGGCATATTTTGGGTGATGGTTTGGCACAAAATGAAGTTTTTTATCTGGCAACCCTGGGCAAGACTCTTCTGTCAGACTGTCAGGTCGGACAAGGCAGGCAGAACTGGAAGACAGCACATGTGAGCAACTATTTAGCCTGCATTTTTATATTAACTTATGTGTAACTTATTTGTGCAAACTGTATTACTAAAGCTCTCTTAGTGTGAAAATATAATATTGTATAATTTCCCTGTGTATCACTGTCAGTTCTTACCACGACTTAATAAAAAATTCCAGACAGTGCACCCTTCTATCTAATTCTAACTCTTACTCTAAAAAACAAACATGTCAAATTCGACTCTCGAGGGTGTTTCGAAGTCCGTATGAATCTGTCTTACTCCTATAGGCCAGGAAACAACAGTCACAATAAATAAGCTAGAGATGTTAAACGTATGTGCACGCAAAACTCATGTTCTGGGAAAAGACTTGACTAATGTCTACAACTGGACGCAGCCGGGACTTTCCCGCTGGAGTTTACACAGTAGTGCAGCCACAGCCGGCGAACGAGAAGAAGAAAAAAAGGGTGGGGGGGGGGGGGCGCTATCAATAATATAGCGAACTGCTTATCAAGTACAATTGGATAGAAAGCCCACATAATTAAAGCTGTGAGTGATTGGTTAAAATGGTCTAGTAATTTACATTACAATATGTATTATATTTTAATTATAAAGTAATGGCAGTAATGCATGCATCTTTCGCTATGGCTATACTGTTTACTGTTTAACTTGTCTTATGATATTATTAGGCTATCTTCCGAAAAACGGTCCCAAATTATCGAGGCAGAAAATATACCCTAACAGGGCCTCAGTCACGTGTCAGTTGTGTACTTCTGGGGACTATACCAACGCCGCAGAATTGGGAACTTCCGGCGACTTCCACCACCGCCGAGAGTATCGTATCCCTCCGCCGTGTGTCTCCCACGCTGCTGTCGTGGATTGGAGCTAAACTAGATGGCTAGGACTCAAGAGCAAATAAAATGAAGGCAGCTGCAGGAAATGCGGTAGCTGCTGCTTGTGAGTCCCAGCCATCTAGTTTAACCCCAATCCACGCTGTGCATAGCAGCGTTGGAGATACTCTAGGCTTTGGCGGTTGTCGCAAGAAGTGCGCAATTTAAGTCTAAATAAAAACAAATAATACTCAGTTATTGGTTACATTTTTGACATTTTTTTTAAATTAACAGAAACAACAGACACCCTGCTTCTGCAGTGCAACATCTCCATTGAAACAAGACCATTTGGAGGACACTATAAAACAGTCAATCAGGTTTCTTTTTTATTGAAGGTCAAGAAAATGGCTACCAAGATATTGACCATAACTGGTTTAGTGGATGACAATCTTCTCTGTAAGTTTTTTTCAATTATGACTTAATATATATTTAATTTTAGGGTCTAAAAATATTAATGATGGGCTCGAGTCTGCAAGCTTCTCTCTCTGTCCCAGTATTGATGTTGAACTAACTTGACTTACCACTCTCAGTGATAGAGAAAACTGTAGTTTTCTTTATAATTTATATATTTTCTCCAGGTCAAACTGGTGTTTTGGGAAATAAGCAGGTAGAAAGACAGGCCGGTTCTGCACCACTTGGTGGTGAACTGATGTATGACAAGCTGGATGTTGTGAGGGCCCTTTGGGAGGGAGTGAACAGTGAAGAGGCATAGATAGATCTTATGGTCTGAGGAAAATGGCACTGCGAGGAGTTACAAGGGGATCTGGCCAACACTCGACACTCAGGGGAAAGGCAAGACATATACAATCAGACAGTTACTGGTACTGTCTGAATTTTAACTCTTTGCTTGCTGCTGAAGATGGAGACGGAGCTCTTATGGGGGTGTCACAAGTGCTGTGATGTCAATTCTTAATTCAACATTCTATGATTTATATTTAAATAAGAAACTGATTACCAGTCTGCAAATCGATGGCTGTCTGTGAGGGTGATGGCAGATGAAGTTGCTGTTAATACAGAAAATTTGTTGAAAACAATTTAGTTGAAGATTTGGGCAAGAGAAAAGTTGCTTCACAGTTTGTGCCATATTTTTTGTTGGATGGCCAAACACATATTCATGTTGAGTAAGCAGAAATTGGACATCCTGGCCTAGCTTCATCACCAATCTTATTGGCACCGACCTTGAATGTCCTTGCACAAGATAATTATTGATTCTCATAAACTTGGTAATTCAACTGTCTGAATGACACATTTTCCGAGAATTAAACATACTTTAGTGTTGGATCTTTGCTCCTTGCTGTATACATTAGTAAGCAACTCTCAATAGTTTGTATCATAAAATGGGGGGGGGGGGGCGTATTTGATGACCAAGCGGCAATTGTTTGGCTAAACCATAGGTGCATACTGCTTGTTTGAATGACCTGCTTTGCTTTGTGGATGATGTTTTTGCCTTGACCATTATCTTCTTCTTCATGTTCACTGCATGTAAACTCCGGCGGAAGTTTCTGGTTGTTTGTCCACTTCTGGACCTCTAATGCTGTCCCAGAAACTGAGTGTTTTGTGTGCATATCCATTTTGCAGGTCTGACTCATTTGCATGCAGACTGTTGGTTCATTGCCTCTCAGGCAGATGTACTCTGACTTCAAAAGAAGCCCCCAATCTTTCTGGTAGTCTGGTAGTCTTAGTTTCAGTTTCATAGCAAACGGGTCGCCCCATCTTTGCTCCGCTCCTGTGCCAGCGAAAAACACCCATAATGTTTATCACAGTCCCTTGTGAAAAGATTGACAGACTGCTGTCTTAGCATATCTAGCATACACTCGCATTAACGCATATGGTAGCCATCTGAAGTGCTAACACAAACAGTCCAACATTAGAAATGCAGTTCATCATTAATGATAGCAGAACTTGTCGCCAACAGATCAGCAGTTGCCCGCGCGATCAATTTTAATACGGGTCCCGCCAGCATTGCACGACCGGCATCGGGCCATTTTCTGAATCTACAATTCACACCACGTTGGTCACAGTCGAAAAAACATTCCAAATGCAATCCGCAGCTCACAGGGTCACGCCATGCATTCAACTCAGAAGCTGGGTGACGAAACTATATCCAGTCTACAAATGGAGCAAAAATACTTCGGCCACCGTCCGGCAGAAACAAAAAATTTGCCTCCGCTCCGAACAGCGCCGCTGTCTAGCGTCCATTTTAACCGGAAGTGATCTTTCTACACTAGTGGTGCAATGCGCATATCATATTTTAGAAGAAAAAATCCTACTGAATGATTTAACCCTGGCCTTGCAGGCAAATGGCTAGTTACTATGCTACTGCTACTCTTATGAATATATCTGGTACATTTTAAAGAAGAAAAATCTGGTTGGGGATTGTTGACTAGAGTTGGTTTACGTTATGGCTGACCTCAGTGAGTCCTAAAGGGCTACTGTTTTAGGTATTAAGATGCACGTTGCGGCTGCAGTCATTGGGGTTGTGGCTAGTCACCACTTGATAATTGTCTAATTCTCAGAAACTTGGCGGCCACAATGAAACAGTCATTTTCTTCTGTCTACTTGGTGGTCTAGGGGTTCAACACACTGGGCTTTTATAAAACCTTACCAGGACTACAAATTTCTTCTGCTTGTTCTTTTCTTTCCCTGATTTCTTAGTCGAGAATCAAAAATTTATAAGGATGTTTTTTACAAAATCTTAAATTAGGAATGTCATGTTTTAAGATTTTTATGTGGTGAAAGGATTAAGGATATTTAAATTATATCTGCAGCAAGAAAGGTTTATGAGAAGACAAATTAGAAATATTCCAAGGGACAGAATATCATTGGCTTTGTTTGACATGTTTTGGTGTTGATTGTTTATAAACTATGTAACTGTCTAGTATGTAAGATTATTTGTGAATCATATAAATGGTTTTATTTTGTTAGACTGTGAGGATTGCAATGAAGAATATGCAGGTGATTGCCCCAAGCATGGACCTCTCCTTGTGGTTAATGATACTGAGGTAGGTAAAGTGTCAGTGTAACTCAAGGACCTTTTATTTAAAAAAAAAACATTTTTTAGGCATAATAGGTATATATTGCTATTCCCAGATTTTTATAGACCAGTAAGTGCTTAGTGTAGGCATATTCTCAGAATTCCATGGACAAAGAAGTGGAGAAGTATTGATATTTTAAAAGATCCAAACATCAAGGAAGACTGGCCAATAAACAGCATCTTGTCTGGGAATCTGAAATATTTTGGTTAAATCAAGCACCAAGGCGATTTGGAAAAAGTAATAGCAGAAGTCATGGTACCAGGACAGATAGGCAGGGGCCGACCAGCACGAAGATGGGCACAGGATATAAGTGGCCACTTGAAAATAAAAAGTACACGAGGCAGGAGAGCTGACAAGAGACTTTCTTTCAGGCAGGCCGTGATGAGGGCGACATTCTGCAAAGGACCTGCTACATGATGATGATGAAGTACTTAATGAGGCTGTAGTTAGTTTCATGTCAGCTGCCTTTACTGCGTCTACATTTGACCAATTTTGGTTGGTCTGGAGAGCGACTGGCCAAATCATGAGGATCGCTAGGCTCTCATACAGGAGACCCATGTTAAAATCATCGGTAAGGTCATGGATTTGCTTTTAAAATTAAACCTTAACTTGCACAGTCTGTGTTGACAGCACTAGCCTTAGGCCCTAAATCCTCGGGCTCTAAGATAACCTCTTTTTCTTTTCCCACCTGCCCCACAGAAGTGGTAAATACAGGCAGTAATTGACAGCTGGATCAACCTAGGAGCCTTTTGACACTGTTCAACCAATTGAATCTTATCACTGCTCATTGTTCTTCTTTGGTGCAAACTTCTAATGGAGCGGCCATGATCTGTCTGCAACAGAAGAAAGATGCGGAATTACAGTCACATTTTCATTGCAGTAGTATAACATTAAATTAGCGAGCACAGAAGTCATTATGGACAATGTTAGAAGAGTTATATCATAATTGTAGAGGATTTGTTTTACATTCCCTTGCTTCAGTTGAATTATCCTGTGTCGTTTTCTACCTTGAGGTTCATTGGTGCATATATCAATTGCCTCAGTCTGTATATTATCTCTCCACAATCTTATGGGTGTGCTCCATGGTCTTTTCATCTCTTTTGTATACACATTTTTTTTTTCTCTGTTATCTGCATTCTCTCAATGAACACCAGACATTGCAGTCTATTACCTTTCGTGGTGACAATAATTAGTGGTGATTTAAATGTCTTTGTTAGAATTTTCCTACATCCTTGTCACTGAATTATACTACATTCTTGTCACTGAATTATACTACATTTTTGTCACTGAATTATACTACATTCTTGTTACTGAATTATACTACATTCTTGTCACTGAATTATACTACATTCTTGTTACTGAATTACACTACATTCTTGTCACTGAATTGTACTACATTCTTGTTACTGAATTATACTACATTCTTGTCACTGAATTATACTACATTCTTGTTACTGAATTATACTTCATCCTTGTCACTGAATTATACTACATTCTTGTTACTGAATTATACTACATTCTTGTTACTGAATTATACCACATTCTTGTCACTGAATTATACTACATTCTTGTTACTGAATTATACTACATTCTTGTCACTGAATTATACTACATTCTTGTTACTGAATTATACTACATTCTTGTTACTGAATTATACTACATTCTTGTTACTGAATTATACTACATTCTTGTTACTGAATTATACTACATTCTTGTCACTGAATTATACTACATTCTTGTCACTGAATTATACTACATTCTTGTCACTGAATTATCCTAAATCCTTGTCACTGAATTGTCCTACATCCTTGTCACTGAATTATACCACATCCTTGTCACTGAATTATCCTACATCCTTGTCACTGAATTTTCCTACATCCTTGTCACTGAATTTTCCTACATCCTTGTCACTAAATTTTATTACATCCTTGTAACTGAATTTTTCTGCATCCTTGTCACTGAATTTTTCTGCATCCTTGTCACTGAATTATACTACATCCTTGTCACTCAGTTATCCTACATCCTTGTCACAATATTTTGGATACAATATTAACAGTTTCATTGTTAATTGTAGGCACCAGCAAACTGCCCAAGGGGTTCTGATCTGGGCTATAGCAGAGCAACATTGCCAGAAGGTCTTGTCATTAAAAAGTCCAGAATACCCAAAGCTGGTTTAGGGGTGTTTGCCTTAAAAGATTTCCCCATCCGTAGCAGATTTGGACCTTATCAAGGCAGGGAGGAGAGAAGTGAGGAAGTAGCTCAAGAGTCAGGATATTGTTGGCAGGTATGCAGTTTGGATGCGTTTGTTGTCTGTATCTTGTCATCGTTACTGTGTAATTTTTTCCTGAGCTGTTAACTGTACGATTTCAATATTGAGCTCATGTGCTCATCTCAGATGAGCTCAAGTCTGTATCATTTCAACATTGCTGCTCTGTCATTTCAACATATTTCATTTTTTTTTATTTTGTATTGATTCCCGGCACCATTTCAGCATTGTGACTTTTTAAAAAGAAAAAAATTATATATATATGCTTAAGGACTGCTTAAAAAAAAAATTTGGTTTGTAATTACTGTCCACAAATACTAATCTGTCATTACAGCTTCTTTAAAATATTAACTGTAAACATTAGTCATTCATATGTTGCTAATTAATTTAGGGTATACTGCATATTTTCGAATGTGTAGAAAAGTATCTTCTGCTGTTTTGTTTTGTTTTTAAATATTTTTTTATGTACTTAGACGATAGTATGCGGAAGAGCATAATCATCCTTATAGTCAGCAATTCGAGTGGTAATGATTATGATATGCCTGTAACTGGTTGTTTTCATTTCTTAAAGATTTGATGACTACATGAGTAATTTGTAGCATACCTGTCTGGTTTCATGAAAATCAGGTAATTCTTATCTTCAAGAATGCATTCTCTTGTCCTCATTTATTAATTAGACATTGAATATAAAACTAATCATTGCCTCATAATGTGAGGGTTCTGGAAGCCTCAGTTTGGGATAGGGAGGGGGGATGTCTGTCATAAACATGCTTATCGCCTTAATGGCAACAGCTCATTGGCAGCTCTATGACAATGATATCTATCCTAAACAGACTCAACACCTTAGAACACACACATTGGTAGTTACCGAAAATAGTAGGCAGTTAACCCTAGAGGTGGCTTGCAAACCCTGCCCTAGTCGACCCAAGTGCTTTAAAACTGCATCACACACTTGCCATCCAGTTATTCCAGGCATTAACTGGGTCCGAACCAACAGCCTCCAATTCAAGCTGTTTCCTGCCTGACTGCACAGCTCTATTGGGTGTGATCGGGGAGACCGAGCTGAGTCACCTGAATACAGTGCCCACAACATCATCATCTTTTCAAACTTACAAAAGCCCTTTTTGAACCATCTCACTAAGACACAGCTTAGTACCTGAGTGAAAACGACTAAACCCAATTCACTATCTCTCTATAACACAGATATTACACTGCCTAACTACAGCTCAAATTGTAATACTGTCAAGCTAACACGTTATCACAAACTAACTCGCTAACTTAAATAAGTTGGGGGGAAAAACTTAGTGTACTAAACACAGAACGTCTTGTCAAGCTTTCTCTGTGAACTCCCCGAAAACGCTTTCCATCTCCCTTTTTTGTCCAATCCACTGTCACCCTCGGGTAATTCAAATTTCTGTGAATCCTGGAGTGTTCACTAGTCCGTTCCATGTCCCATTAGGAAACTCCGGAGGCTGTTGACCGCATAGACGCGAATGAGTACTGCTCCTTGACTGTTATTTGCTGTCATCACCTACAGTCATCCCATAGTCACACAGGCTCTTGACAACGACCAATAGACCCACTGCCCCATAACAAGCATGCTGTAAAATGGAGTTAATTAAGAGTGTTGAAATTGGATGTGTTGAGCTGAAAAGTGGAGATTTTGCAGCCTAGCTGTGAACCACAGTGAAGAATATAAAGAGGGAGAACCCATCACCCTGACTTCAAAGTACTTTATGGTTTTGATTATTCTTTTTAAACATTATAAATTATTTATTTAAGACTTGAAAAGAGGTTTCTTCTTTGTAATGTTATTGCCTTTGTTGTGTACAGGTTTTAGAAGATGGAAGACACTCTTATTACTTGGATGGTAAAAAGCCCAGCGAGTCAAACTGGATGAGATTTGTGAACTGTTCTCGGTCTGAGGATGAGCAGAGTGTGACAGCCTACCAGTATAAGGGTGAAATCTATTTCAGGGCTCACAGGCACATCTTTGCTGGCAACGAGATTCTAGTAAGTGCTGAATTTTTCTTTTTTTCTGTCATGAGTATTCTCTGTCTCAGTTCCGGGCTTCATTTGCTGGATGGGTTTGACCCATTGTCTCTTAACTTTTGGGACTGGCCTATAATTGGTTGAACTCCTTATGCCTTGAGATAGATATTCCAGCTTATCGCAGCCAGTGTTTGAGTGTAAAAATTATAACACTGAGGCACAAGGAGTAAAACTAACAATTCACATTAGTGAGTTAAGGTAACAGCTGCCTGATGAAAAAAAGTAAGAAGGTTCACTGTCTTTAGACTAACAAATTAACTCATAACACATTACATCTGATTGAAAGCAGTCATCTTGTAAATGGAGAATTTGCTGAAATTTGATGTCTTGAGCCAAAAGGCATAGATATTGCAGCCTAGCTGTAAACCACAACACAGTGTGCTAAATTCTCTTTTGAAAGGTGAATGCAGAAAATGAGGATGACATGTATTACAAGATCAGTTTACTTGTTTATAGCTGAGGATTTAGTTTTATTTATGAAATGAAGAGACTGAAAACTAGTGCCTGGACTTATTTGGTGACACACATTTTAGTTCCCAGGTTGATCCAGCCTTTAATGGGTACCCGGGAAGTAAAGGTGAATATTGACCACATCACCCTTCCGGTGCTGATTGGTCTAATAAATGTGTGAGACTATCATCATAGGCTTGATGTGCCACTATTGTTTTAAAAAAAAGTTTTTTTTTTTTAGGTGATTGTAGTACTGAATGAGGGGAAGTCACTTAGTAAGTCACAAATGGTTGTTTAACTACAAATAAAAAGTAAAGATTATAACATCTTGAAAACCATTTATTTTTTACACATACTGTCCCTTTATTTATCAACAGATTTGCCACCAACATTGATGCACCTGTCCCATTGTTTTATCAATCCTTCCAAACCTGCTGCATAGAACTGTGCTCTGTTTTGTACACCACATTTTCGTTTTGCATTCAAATTCATTCATTGGCAAAATGTCCTCCCACCAAGGTGGGTTTTCGGTGGACCAAAAAGGTGGAAATAACTCGGGGCTAACTTGTGGCTGTAAGATGGATGTTCCAGAAGTTCCCACCCTAGATCGTTAATTTTCTTCTGAGTTAACCGAGCCGAATGTGATCTGACATTGTCATGAAGGAGCAGTACTCTAACCAGCAGACCTGGAGGTTTTAGCGCACCCTTGAAATTTTTTTTTTAACCAAGCTATGCGTCGCTTTACGGAACATGTGTCAGTAGAAACAGGAAACATTTCCTGATGAATGTCCCCTGCAGGCAGCCCTTTTGCCACCCCCCCCCCCCCCCTTCCCCTCCCTTCCCCAAAAAAACACAACAGCATGTTGTTCTTTGAGGGTACACTCTGCAAGTACAGTTGCTATTTTGTTTCTGTGTTGCAAATGCGCATGCAACGTCTAGCGCCACCTAACGAATGGAGACGTAACGTTCTATGGTGCTGTCACCGAATGACACCTTTAGAAATTACCAACTATATTTTCCTGCCATCCCATAACCATTTGTGGCTCACTTATTGACTTCCCCTCGTGATGAGCTTGAAGAGCTTAGAGGTAGCGGAGATATTTCTTAGATGCATGTTAGGGCTGCCTCAACTAACAATGATTGCCTGCAAAAATGCAATTGAAAGTTCTCCATGTGGGTTCCGGGGCTGCATTTTGGGGGAAAAAAATAATCTTGTGCATGTTGTAAAAGTGAACTAATTAGGGGTGTTTTCTTCAAAGTCAGACTGTTTGTCTGAGAGGCAAGGAACCGAAAGTTTGTTTACAACTGAAGCAGATCTGTAAATGCACATGCAGAAAGTTCTGGAATAAGACACAGGTCCAGAAATAGACAAACAACTAGGGCTTCCCACCAGAGTTTACAACCAGTGAGTGTGAAGAAGAAGAGAGCTAATGAAAGTAGAGCATTGTATGCAACTATAAAAACCCTTGAACACCCTCATGACCTGGCTCAAAGATGAAGGTTAGGGCAGCCATTTTTGAAATGCTAAGTGTTACAATCCATTCTTGTCTGACAAAACCAGCCTAGATTTTTCAAAGCATGTTCATCGAGTCATTAAGTATGCACTCGTCTGTGAACTTTTGAGTACCAATACATTCTAATGCACTTTTTACAGCCATAGTTCCCATTTGTATTTTGCTGGTTGTAACAGCAAATTTGCCATTTATCTCCTTGATGGGTTTTTCCTTGAGCTTACTGTGCATGTTCATGCACTTTGCTTGCCCCGAATTACTGATCCGTCCGTGTAATCTGTAGTATCCTCATTGTTTTCTTCAGTCAGTATTCTGACTAAAGTGTCCACACTGTCAGGAATCTGCTCTCTACAGATTATGTAAATTACCAGATACATGAACATGTTCATTTCTGTGGGTGATATCTTTAGGTCACAATTAAACATGTTGGTTTTAGAATTTATTAATGACTTGTGTTTCTTCAGGTTTATTACGGGGACAGTTATGCAAAAGAGCTGGGTATTCGAATACAAAGAGTTGGCAACTTTAGCAGGAAAACCAGTAATGAGAGTGTGAAAGAATCTGCTGTTTGTGAAGAACACAGTGAGTAACAATTATATGGACTGATTTATATCATGAATCTTATTATACTGTAAGTTACATTAAAAAAACGACTGACGCTCATCGGGCATATGATCATAGCAATTCCCACCCAGGGGATGTGAATATCTATACCAGTGGTCCTGTTCTGAGAGGCAGACCAAGTGTGTTGGGGAGGGGAGTTGATAGCAAATGTATTTGGTCATCCCTTAGTGCAACAAAGCCTGTCATATGATACAGCATCTAGTTTGAGAATGGAGGTGGAGGTAGTCATTGCAACTTTCTGCTGGCATGAGAACCAGTTTTACTCATATGTATATGTAACAGCATGTTGAGAAAAGTGGATACAGGTGTGCTCCATGCAGAATGGCAAGCATTGCTTCAGAAATCCCATGTAGTTAGCTTCCTTTGCATATTTTTTTCAGGTCATGCCAGTGTGTTGAGAAGCTTACAGGCAGATAGACCGTCTAGTTCTGCACAACATTTTTGTGAATTTATGCATGACAAGCTGGATGTTGTAAGGGCCCTTTTTGAGCAAGATGACAGTGCAGACACACAAATATGTTATCAGGGTCTGAGGAGAATAGTGCCATGTGGAATGACCAGGAAATCTTACTGGCGCTCAAAACCTCATGGGAAAGGCAAGACAGATATACAGTCATACTGTGTTACTGGTGCCATCAGTGCTCTCTAAGGGTGACTGGATTAAAAGTTACTGACTTAAAACAGATATTGCATTTACTGAAAAATGTGTTGTTTAATTAAAAATCGACATCATAGCATTTGTGTCATTCCCATGAGCTCTCCACCCTCCTCTTCAGCAGCAAGCGCGAAGCTCCAATTCCAAAAGTACTAGTAAGTCTGATTTGTATATCCATCCCACCAGATCCCCTGATCACACCTCAACACTATTCTCCTGAGACTGTGATGATTCATCTGTGCCTCCACACAGTTCACTCACCCGCACAGAGCCCTTGGAACATCTGTCTTGTCATGCGTCAACTTACAGCTAAGTTATGCAGAACTCGCTAGTCTATCTGCCTGTTTATTTCCCAAAACAACTTGGAGAAAATATCCAAAGGATGCTGACTACCGGGGACCTCTGAAGCGATTCTTGTCACTCTTCACGGAATATACCTGTCTCCACCTTTCTCAGCATGCTCTATGAGTCAATTACAATTATGACATATGTACATCTGGTTCACAAGCCAGCGGAAGACTACAGTGACAGCCTCCACCCGCGTTTCAAACTAGATGTTGTGGTGTCATGCCAGGCTTTGTTTCACTGAGCGACATCCATTTGCTCTTGTTAAGAACCCGCACGAACTTCTGCTGCCTTTCAATGCAGAGCCATCTGCAGAGATAATTACATCCCCTGGGCGAGAATTGTTATGAATGATTTGTTGATACATGTCTAATTGTGTTTTTAGCTTGCACCAACCAAGACCTTTTTTCTTTTAAGTCTGTGACTCTTAGCTCTGTCTAGGGCTTCATGTAAGATTTGTTTCTTGTCTGTGGCTACTATTAGATCTGACTTTGCTTACAGCACTTTGAGCCTATCTGTAATAGTCAGCAGTGCAAGAATATATCACATACATACTATCTGGGTATCTCTTGTATCCCAGAATTACCAGCATGGCTTAATTTTGTATGCCTTCAAGTTTATCAGCTGACTCTGATACACTAAAGGTTTAAAATCCATAATAACCAAGAGAATCAAATGCTGGAATATTGTGGACTACATTCTTTGTTCCGTGTCTTTTTTTGGTATTTCTTCACAGCTACCTGCACATGATTCCTGAAGGACAGGCTTGTGTCGCAAGTAATGATAAATAAATGCATTTTATCATGATATAAACCTGCAGTGTATTGATTTAAAAGACAGACTATTGTCTGTGTAGTTAACAGTTCTTCTTTGTTGTATCCATCAGAGGAGCATATGTTACCAGTCAACTTGTGCTATGTTATCATGTGCAGAACATTCTACAAAAAAGGGGCCCTCTGTAGTTAATGGCAGCCAAGGGCTAGATGATAACCAAAGGTCTCAACTGATTCCATCGGCAGAGAAAGGGCAAGACTTTCTGAATCTTGTGCTGAGATATCCCCAATGTCACTAGGGCAGCTATGGTAGAGAGTGCACAAATATATTTGTACATAGTGAAATATTGTGTGAAGTGTAATTGCCTTCCCAAATGCTGATTTAAGAATATCGAGTTGGAATAAAGCAAAACTAATAATAAAATGTATGTTATATAAGCTGTAAAGTATTGTGAATATCATTCTCACTGAACATTTGATGATTAGGAAAATGGGTTAAATATATGTAGCACTGGTCTTGAAGTCTCTGGCATTAATTATGGAAGATTTTTCTTAACGGCGAGCGGGTCACACTCACCATCACCATGGGCTGGGATTCCCCATGCCTTCCTATAGCACAGTATAACAACACTGTCAGCCTGGAAAGATTGAAAGATGCCAATCATTCTCACTGCATCTTTGCACATTTTAGTTGATGTTTTTATTTGTAAATCCTTGGTAGAAACAAAAACAAAAACAGTTTCAAAAGTGCACACAAAATTAAGGCTAAAAGAACCTTTCCTACATGGTTGAGCCATAACTAATCAGTGGTGTTGTGAGAGACTTATTTTAGCTACAGATGCTCGCTGATTGTCCTTTCCCTCAAATCATAAAGTTGAATTTGTTCTCACAGAAAAAAATAGTTGTTAGATTGTAGTGGCAATAATTTTAGAACTATAACATTTCACTAGTAGTGTTTAGCTCTTCTAGGCAAATTTGAAATAAAAACTGGTCCCGGCTTCCAAGTTGGCACAGCCTAAAATGAGTACCATGTAGTGTCCTGGAAAATAACGGTGGCTAGCGCAATGTTACCGCCCACATTGCTTATCAAGTGCCAGTTGGGCTATACAAATAAAGATCTAGCACTAGTTGCTCAAGGCATCTCAGGTGTCCTTTACTTTTTACTGTTTGTTGTTGCTCCTTGTTTGTAATTGCTTTTGTTTTATTTCTTCTCCAGGCATGCATTTTTGTGCTGCATGTTTTGCTGCTTTTTCCAAACTTGATGACATTCAGAAACACATTGCAAAGCTTACCGAAGAAAAAAAGTTGGCAGATTACATGCATGGTCAAAACAAAACTGCTGAACGCAAGGAGCCAGGGGCTGACAGCACCGCCACTAAACTATCTACAGATGCGAGCAGCCTATCAAATAAAGTTGTTTGTGTCCGCCAGAAAAACTTGAAGCTTCAAGTGAATGAAAAAGGTTGTATTGTGTGCAGCAAAGCAGAGATGCCCAGCAGTAAAGATACAGAAGATGCAGCTTACAATTGTGACGTCTGCGGTGTGGAGTTCAACAGCAATGGCTATTTACAAATACAAAAGGCTAACACGTCAGACCGGCCCTTTAAGTGTAATTTGTGCGACTTGACTTTCTTTCGCAGCGGTAATCTTGAAGCACATAAAAGGAAACACACGGGCGAGACACCGTACAAGTGTGAAACCTGTAACGAGCGGTTTTCTGACAGGAGTGTCTTTTTGAGGCACCGAAATCAGCACACAGAGATAAAAACATACAGGTGCGATATTTGCAATGAGAGATTCGCCACGAGCACAGAATTGTTCAGCCACAGAAGCTCGCTGCACACCGAGGAGAAGCCCTACAAATGTGATGTATGTGGTATGTCTTTTGCGCAGAGTGCTCACCTGCACATACACGAAAGGAAGCACACCAGGGAGAAACAGTACAAATGTGATGTCTGCGGGCTGGATTTTGCCCATGCAGGCAACCTGAATTCTCATAAGAGAATACATACGGGGGAGAAGCCATACAAGTGTGATCAGTGTTCTGCCGACTTCACTCACTGTGCTAACTTACAAGCACATAAAGTTCATGCTCATGGTGGCAAGGACAGTGTCCAGACTTAATTTTTACAGTCATTCAGGTGTTATCTCCTCAGTGAAGGTTGGTTGCTAGGTATCTCCAATACTTTGCCCCTTGTTCTGGTTGTACACTTTCTTAAGCTACTATTTGCCCATCTCTTCCGATCCTTCCACTTGTCTCTTTTACCTCATGCTTGCCTGCATTTTCCCATCAAAATTATCTGTTTGTTTTTCATGTTTATTCAATGGATCAACATCATAGCACACAGGCGTAACCCATAAGTGCTCTGTTCTACTTCTAACTCAAGTCTGAGTCTGATGAATCTTAGAGCAGTTCACAAACTCTGTTGTACCGGCGAGGATCCTGAAATACTTTGGGTAGATTTTTAACTTCAACCTTTGCCCGGATAGCGCGTTTAGGCTTCTCTTTAAGATTTTCAGCCGCCAATGAATTTTTTTTTTACATATGCAACAGTACACATGGGCGTCTGATCTTACTACCCAGATACCAGGGGAAATTACTAGAAGTCCACATGAAAAAATTCCAGCCTTCACTGAGGCTTGAACCTGGAACCTCCAGCACTCGAAGGGGGACACCATAGCTCGAGACCACTCATTTAGCTCTCTATTAGCTTAAGTGTCATTCCAATAATGTGGCCTGAATATTTCATTTCTTTCTTCAGCCATTTTTGTTTCCCCCAATCTCTCCAAAACCTCTGTTATGTTCATTTTTAAGAATATGGTCTGTTTTTCTATATATCTACATCTATAGAGCCTCATTTTATCTTGCTTATAGTCTGTTATCCAGGCTTCTGTGTCATATAGTAGGGTTAAACATACCTACCATTTCACAGTTCCCATTTTTAATGTTCCTATCTCACTAGATGTTTTTCTCAAATTCTCATTAAATATTATCATATTAATTGACATGAGAGAGCTGCAGGTAAACTTATACCTTGCTTAGAAAGCCCTAGTTGTGGAAGTTGGTTAACATTGCTACTGCTTGAATACATACAGGTTTGAGTGACAGCATGAGCAGCTAGAAATATCCGTCTTCTAAGCCTGAGAATTGATAGCCTAGAGTTTATAATGCATTGCAACATACACACTTAGAAATTACAAACATATTTATGTGAACATATAAGGGTAGAACAAACTCTGTCATGAGGATTTAGAATATTTAACCAGCTCGTCTTCTAAATACCTCAGAAGATTTCATAGAATTTGTGGTGAACTCTAGCATGGGTATTTTGAGGTGTTGACAATATGTCTTCTAAATACAAAAATAGAGGTATATAGGTCAAAGAATGATTATTGAATTCTAGTTATATCATTTGGGGATACTGAAAATGTATGTCTTCTAACTACACAGATAGCATAATAAGTTTCCAGTAAGAACAATGTGTGGAGTTCAATATTCATTCTTTCAATGGTCAATATTATGAAGAACACTGACCTGATCATGTGACATGGCAGCCTCTGCTTATCAGCACATGGTGATGATTATTATTAAATGCATGAGTAGACCACATAGAAGGAATATTGAACTCCACTTATAAATTTTATGTACATGCTAGTATGTATGCTTCAAGGGCAGATGGACTTTGACTTTGTCTTGTAGTTCCCTGCTCTTGGAAATACAACGGGTTCTGATGAAACAATCATCCTACCCCTACAGCCCACACTTCTGTTATTTGATTTGATTTCCTTTGTGAAAGATCAAATAATCACATCAGTTGTTGTTTGAACCAATTCATTTTCCCTCCGAATGTAAGCACATTCTGTCATTACAGTATTTTTAGTTGCTTTATAGTTTTTGTTTTTAGTTACCACATGTACATACTGAGAATAGCAAATGAAAGCCTGACACAATATGTCTCTGATTATGATTTGTTTTTTTATGTCCTATCAGTGATTTGATGTAATATGTTCAAACTTTGTGGTATTACAATATTGACTGCTGAAAGATCATTTTAATGGTTGTGGTATTCCTTATTTCTTCCTGCTGTGATGCTGGTCTTCTATGATCATACTGCATAGTGAGAATGTTCCAAAATGACTCTCTCGAAGTCGAAGTACATCTGCCAGTGAGGCAGGGAACAGCAAACAAATAATCTGCCGGTGAGGCAGGGAACGACAAACAAATAAGCTAGTAAAACGGGTGTACACGCAAAACTCAGGTCCAGGTAAAAAAACAAAAGTCCAAATGGACGTACTACTGGGACCTTCCTTCGGAATTCATAACCGGTGGAAGAAGACATAAGAATATGGTTTTTAAAAAAAGACGAGGTATATGCATCATAAGTTACAGTAAGGGCAGTCATAAGAATTACTGTATGCAGTAACTCAGTTCTCTCCTCTTATATTTGGGTGTAGGTGCCTTATACATTGTTGATAATACTTTATTATCCCCATATAGGTTCCGGGACCCCATTTGGGGGAGGGAGAGACCAGTAGAGCCACTGCCCCCAACAGCATATCATAAAAGTCAACTAATTAGGAGTGAATCCTTTAAAGTTGCAGTCGAACATACGCCTGAGAGGCTACAAATAAGTCAGATCTGTAAAAAATATCATGTGCTTGCAAAATTAGGTCTGCAGTTAAATTTAAGTCTGGAGCAAAATTAGGTCTGGAGCTTAACCAGAGTTGAACTTTTCTGCCGAAGTTTGCCTGTGAATGCGAAGAAGGTGAAATTATACTTTATTAAAGGCAAATTCAAACTAAATCATACTTTTGAAGGGTCACAATCAATAATTAAGGCACAAGTGACTATTACTTGTAGACATAAAAGAAAAACAGTAACATACATGAAAAGGAGAGTGTGGCTATACTAGTTTTAAAGGTATCAACTAATAAATATCAACCGTTGGAAAACGAAAAACAACATGGGGAGAGATATATATCATGAAGCACATCCTTCGCTAAAATGTCACTGTCTTTCTGGCAAGCTGGGGAGCCACTTGGTACAGTGCTTTGCTAGATCTTTTAAGTTTCTTCAACAAATGTAAATGGCAATGACCTGCGGGCCACTTACCAGGTCTTGGGACGCCAGATTTGGCCCGCGAGCTGCCAGTTGAATAGCCCTGCCGTAGTTTTTTTTTTTTTTTTTATCCTCAACCATGGAAGACTAGGATTTGGGGTTTTTCTTTTCCTTTTTTAATGTTTGTTATGGCTGCCAGAGTAGACAGCTGGGTTACAGGATTGGCTACAGTGACAGTTTGTGTGTATGTATTTAAATTAGCTTACAGAAGGGCAGTCAGCATTCAAGCCCTGTGACCTCCGCCTGAAGGAGGCAAAGCACTTACTTACTTGACCTGACTGTAATGATATCAAGTCTTCATCATTTTGTTTATTTTGTTATAACTGCATGGATCCCCATGGTCTACTGATATACTGAATGAAGGTCTGAATAGAAAATACAAACAAAGGCTAACTTATTTGTTTTGATAATTTTATAAACCCCTGTAGAAGTAATGTAGTAATCTTTCTGTAGATTCATTAATGTTATTATGAAGCCTTTTCTCATCTTCCAGAAATTGTGACATACAATACTGACTTTTTTTTAAACCGCTGTGATGTTTAATGTGGCCACAGTACTTCAGTTTTCAAGATATGTTGTTTGTAATCTACTTTTATTTAATTTTCCCGACATTTTCATTTATTAAAAAATGTGGTCAAAGGAATTTGTGCATGAATGATACTGAGGCCCATAGAGGAAGCTTCTTCTGTGTTCACACTTAGAAGGGCACTTGGCACGTTGTTTTATGGTTGACAACTAAGGTGTGATATATACACCCTTCAGCCTTACATCTCTGATTTCAGCTTCCTATTTAATTGCCTTTTATGACATGCTTGTTAGGGCAATGGGTCTACTTTTCTTCGGCCCCCCCAAATGGGCCCCTGGGCCTCACACTGGTAATAAAGAATAGTAACACTAACCCAGCTTGCATTTTATGTGATGTGACTGGGAGACTTGCTACCTCATTCCATTCATGAAAAAATCTACAAATAATTTGTGGTCCATTGGGAGATGAAGAGCATTCTGTAGTAATAAAAGGCAAAGTTAATATGCTACAGTATACAATTTTTTTTTTTTTTAATAATTATTTGAGGAGGGGATACAAATGAGTGATCTCTCTCTGCTTTGTAAAACAAACCGTTAGTGTCTTGATGGTGGATTTCCTAGTATTAAGCCAATGACTAGATAATGTTTCTTAAAATCAAGCTTGTCTAGATGGTACAAATTTCCTAAAAATCAAGTCTGTGTCTATATGGTCCATGTTTCCTGAAATCAAGTTATCACATAAATGCTAAGAAGCAACATACATGGTTAATCAAAGCAGTATTTCCCCATTGTAAGTTCAAACAGAGAACAGACTACACAATATTTTGCGTGGAGCATTTCATTTGGTGCATTTTTCACTCATTTAGTGCATACTCCAGTAACACTTAAATGCAGTAAATGAATTAATCCTTTCAAATGAACTTTTACCCTGGTAAATCAGACAGTTTAATGGTGAATTTTATACTTCATCTGCATTGCTCACTTGTCACCAAAAGGCGTTGGTTAAATCTACCTTGTCATGCATCAGTTCATCACTAAGTGGTGCAGAACTAACCTCTTTTAAGCAGTGGTGAGAGCTGGAAAAATCACTGCGTTTGTTTTTAGCCAACTTATTTTGCTATCTCAAGTCCACAAGTCTGTAAAAATACTTCCCACCCTGTTGCCCCACGAATGGTAAACCAAATGAATCATTAACCCGTGAGAATTTCTGGGGAAAAAATATATTTTACACAGGTAATTAATAAATTGTTTACAACTTTAATTAACTACATTTTTTTAAACGTTTGTTTCAAATTATGAAAAGGGAGTAGAGAGTGGGGCATTAACTAGAATGCATTCCCCTGGCTATAATAAAATATGTATGGGGTGACTCAACAGTGTCTTCTATCACTGAGGCTTAGGGGAAATTTGTAAGTCCACCTGCTGCAAAAATGCCATTGGGGTCACAAAATGAAACCCCTCAAGCGCCTATATTCACAGCCAGGCCTCCTTAATACTACACAGGGGCACAAAGAACTTTTGACATTACATTATGCTTTTCAAGAACACATCATTGCAGAAATTGCAGTATATCGGAATCTACGGAGCTATGTCACAACCAGAAGTGGCCAGATTTAGCCTTCATGGGGCAGTTTAGTTAGTTCAGCAATCTGTTTGATCTTTGAGTTAAAAATAAGCTTTAACATTCTTTTTAAAGCATTTAATAGTGTTTATGTTATGTATTTTGAAATTTATGTTAAAATCTGCATATATCCACATATTTTTCATTTAAACAGGCACTTTACTATGGGATTGTATATAAATAAAGATGATTTTTTGAGTCTATTCTTGCGTACAAAGATTGTATGGGATATGAAGATGTCTTTTTACATTACAAAATGTTTGCACTGTTTCTGATCACTATGTGATCATCATACAATATTTTTTTTTTTTGATAACTGTCAGCACATTCCTTTTGAATAAAGTTGCCTGTCTAATGACATGTTTGTTTGTCTCATTCAGTTTTTAACAGTCCAAAGTCGACAGGATCATGTTTGTTTGTCTCATTCAGTTTTTAACAGTCTAAAGTCGACAGGATCAACTTCGTTTCACCAAGTTTTATCCTGTATGGTCTGGTCTCTCCACAGTTCAGCTAGCTTGCCGCGAGCAATGTACAAACCTCAAACACTATGCGGGAGTCATCATCAGTTCTTGTTATGCCTAGTGGCACATGAGGCTTCAGAGAGGACTTTCCATGCTTTCCTGTCCTTTGCAATCTTCAGTGCAGTTTTCCATGTCAAAGATGCCGCACTCAGGTCACTTTCCATCATTCGTCTCCATGTTGTTTTTGGGCGCCCCTGTTTTCTCTTTCCCTCTGGTGTCCATGTGAGAGCTGTTTTGGCGGGTATATCAGGATTCATTCTCATAACGTGGCCAAGCCATTTCTATTTTCTCATTATCATACTGTCTAAAGTTTCTTGGTTTGTGACTGGCCAGAAAATTTTGATAATTCTACGTAGACATGTGTGGTAAAAGGTGGACAGCTTGTGTGCATCCTTTTTGGTCATCCTCCAGCATTCCGCTCCATAAAGAAGACTGTTTGGGTCACTTGATAGGGTTAAAAATCTATTCTTGAGTTCTACTATAAATTTAGTGGCAATGTCTTTTTCTCTTAAAAGGTTAACATGCTGTCTGTGTTTTAACTTGCGTGTGAACTTTTTTTAGTTTAAGTCGTAGTAGAGCAACTACAAGGAGATGATCGCTTCCTACGTCTGCTCTCCTTTTGACACGCACATCGAGTAGGGACCCACGCCATTTTCTGTTTACCATAAAATGGTCGATCTGGTTTACATCTCTTCTATTTGGGGATATCCATGTAAGCTTGTGTATATTCTTGTGAGGGAACAGTGTTCCTCCTATAACAAGTTATTTGCTGTGCAGAAGTTGCTCAGTCTTTCCCTGTTGTCATTTATTGTACCACATCCTTGATTTCCCATTGATAATTCTCTATTCAAGTTGTTACCAACTTTTGCATTGAGATCTCCCAAAATGCATAGAATATCATGGGCTGGTACTTTATCTACTACCTCTTGCAGTCTCCTATAGAATGTTTCTTTGTCTTCGTCTTCAGCTTCATTAGTCGGTGCGCAGCATTGGATAATTGTAAGTTTGGCATGTTTCCCATTGAATCGTGCTGTTATAATTCTCTCATTAATTGGATGCCACTCGATGAGATGTTTGTGCATACCTTTCTTTAAAATGAGTGCCACGCCTGCAGAATGTAGGTTATCATCTCTTCCAGAGTATATTATGGTTTCTCCTGTACCTGTTGTGGATTGTACAAACCCTGTCCACCTGCTTTCACTAATTCCAAGAATATGCAGTTTACAGTTCTGCATTTCTTCAATTACTTGGACGGTTTTGGCCGTTTGAAACATGGTTCTTACATTCCAGAAGCCGATTCTTAATTTGGTTTTGACATCCAGCAGACTTGTTTTCCCATCATGGACTTCCTTTCAGCTTTCACCCGTGTACATGCTGACAGAGGGACTCTGTCCAAAGACCGCCGGACGGTTAGAGCACTTATTTCCTCTTGAAGTTTCAGTAACATTGTAGATTTTTTACAGGGCAGAGCTGTCAATACTGTGCCCGAGCCTGGAGGACCAGGAGGCCATCTTTAGTCTGGCCCCTTACCAATGACCTGTCCGGCTTAGGTGACCCTGCCAGGAACATACGTTCCCGCCAGCATAGCTCATTAGATCATTGAGGCTCTCAAGCTCCCCCACCACTACAAGGTAATGGCCTCTGGGGGAAGATGCGTGAGTCATGATCCCAGGAAATCATACAAAATGAATTTGCGGATCAAACAACCTTCATTCAGAGTGTGATTAAAAAAAACTTTACCACGACAATCCCTGAATTAAGTAAAAACATATTCCATGAACACATGGTTTATGATCATCACAGCAGTTGTGCTATGACTGGGTTGTTTAAGTACACTTACTTGAAAATCACCAAATAAATATTACTTAGTCGATCTGACCTTGGCTCCCAGGTTGACCCAGCCTTGAGTGAGTACCAGGTGCAGTAAAGGCGGCTGGCGTGATGCTGACTACATCACCCATCTTGTGCCAATCGTTCTATAAAAATATAGGTCTAGCCCTATATGCCCTTGAGGCCTAAAGGCGTGGGAAAAGGGTCCTTTACTTTTTTTTTTTAACTTTACTTACTTAGTCGATCTTCTTCTACCTTGGGAGGGTGGATGTTTGCCAGAGAGATTGCCAGACTTCTCTGTCTGCAGTTTTCTTGTTGGTTTTTAGACAGTTACTGGTACCTTCAGAATTTCAACTCTTCGCTTGATGCTGAAGATGGGGATGGAGCACTTATGGGGGTGTCCATAGTGCTGTGGTGTCAATTTTTAATTCAAAATTCTTGTTGGTTTGTTCCATTCCTGTCCTCTGTCAGTCAGGAACTGTCAGATGTTGTCTTCCCAGCAAACCCTGGGTCACCATGGTGATCTAGTTCTTGGCCTGCCATGGTGGTCGATTCTTTCCCATTCTGAATTCCATGTCCAGTGTTCTCGAGATTATGACAGCAATAGACATGGAACAAGAATGCTGTTCAGAATGTTCCAGCATGTGATCCTGTCAGTGATTGATTATGGACTTGGAATGTTTACTGTATCAAAGAGTCAGCTAATGAAACCTGAACGCACTCAGAGTGAAGCCGTGTGGGTATTTCTGGGATGTACAAGCGAGACCCCAGTAGTATGTACGCGATATGACTATTACAGACAGGCTGACAATTCTGTAAGCAAAGTTATATCTCAGAGTAGCAGACAAGAAGCACCTCCTGCATGAAGTCCATACTGAAAAGAGGACGGTCTTGGTTGGCGCTAGCTGAAGACACAATTAAACATGTGTGCAGGCTTGATAAATTTGGGCGAGGAGAGGAGAGGGTCAAAGTGTCTGAGCAAGAATCACTTGTGTAGGGTTCTAATCACTTTAGGTGGTGAGTGCAGGGCTGGTCATCTGGTGTTGCAGAATCACAAGTTCAACAAATTATTTGTGACAAATCCGGTCCAGGTGATATGATTATCTATACTAATTTTTCTGTGTTGAGAGGTAGATGAAGTACTCATCATCATGTAGCAGGTCCTTTGCAGAATGTTGCTCTCATCACGGTTTGCCTGAAAGAAACTCAGTCTCTTGCCAGCTCTCATGTACTTTCATACTCAAGGAGTCACTTATATCCTGTACCCATCTTCGTGTTGGTCGGCCCCTACCCCTCCTTCCTGGAACCATGCCTTTTGCTATTATTTTTTCCAATCTGTCGCGTGATATTTCAGCTTCAGAGACAGGATGCTGTTTATTAGCCAGTCTTCCTTGATGTTCAGATCTTTCAAGATGTCAGTATTTCTCTTCTTCTTTGTCCAAGATATTCTGAGAATCTTTCTATAGCATTTCAGCCCAAAAGCCCCTATTCTCTTTCTTAAGGACTGGGAGTTAGTCTACAACTCACATCCGTATATAGCTACAGGTGCTGTTTAGATGAAGTACTTACTACACAACATAATTTAATTTTACATGCACAAGTTACTTTCCAACCCTACTTTTTCTAGTCTTACCTTTCTAGTCTCCACACTAGTTTTAGCCACAAGACAGAATATTATTAGTGATAGCTCCAAAAGAAATTTGAGGAAAACCACTGTGTAAAAAAAAAGTTGGCTCTGTATCTAGCTTTAAAATAAAAAATGCAAAATCACCACTTGCAAGATGACATGCCTGAGAAAAGCCACTGCCTATATAAGAACAAGTGAATAATGATATCAGACAGATTATGATTATGGAAACAACACAGTGAACTAGTGATCCAGAAACAGCTGATCAAGTAAGTGGTCTGGCTTTCTTTTTAACATGCAGCAGCATCAAATACCATTGCAGGCACTACATCTCAGAAGATCAGCTACAAGAGCAAGAGGATGACCACACAAAATATGGAACAACATTAAAGATACATTGCACCTTTATAGCATAACATCAGCCAGTATGCAAAAGATAGCAAATTAATCTTCCCCACAATGCTTATCGGCAGAAGTGAATGATGATGATGACTTGGTAATTTAAACTCAGTAGTTTGCCATTGCATTCTGATTGGTGCGCACACTCAAAATATAAACAACCTGCTACCAAATTGCTTGCAGCTGATTTCATACTCTGGTTTGTTGAGATTGTAAAACTACATTCGCAACTCCTAAGAACAGATGCCAGCTCTTGGCTTGCATGCTGCTGAAATTGCAAGAGGATATTCACAGCATGTTGGATGAAACACTGCTGGCTTCAACAGGAGAGACGGAATTAGAAATGGTAATGTTAGAAACAGAGTAGCACTTCTGTTTGCCTCCTCAGCTTTGAAATGGAGTTATGACAATAGACTATCTTAACTGCCAGCATTTACCATCTTTTGTGGCAGGTTATGACATGAGGGTTGTGAGCCGGAGGTTTTAAGACACATGGCTAGTAGTCACCACAAACTGCAGCTTATGATTTCTATTGTTGCAGAACAAGAAGCTGGTGTATACATTCATAAACATGTTTGCTGTGTATAAGAGTTCTGCAGTCAATAGAAGCCCCCTTGGTCACTGGGTTCAGAGAGTTTAAGCTTCAGTAAGTGGAGTGACACAACTGAAGATCTTGTTTATACTGTGAAGAAATTAAATGAACAGGACAAAACCTGATACATCCAAGACATGCATGCTCTTGTTTTGTGTTGGTGTGGGATATTATAAATGGACTGGGTATACAGAAAATTATGTGTGAAGGACAACATTAGTTATCTGGTCAGTTAATTTCAGTTAAATATGTGGGGCACTGATTTCTGAATGCTTCTCATAAGCAACTGCTAGGAGCATGCATCTTGAGTGGTTAGAGGAAGCATTCATATATGCACCAGTGTTTAGGGGAGTCTGTATTTCATCTGCAAGGGAGAACATTTTATGGCTTAATTTTCTTTTCAAAGAACACCTTCTCCCAAGGTTCAGAACAAATGAATGCTACATTGACACATTAGGTACTGCACAAAATCATCCAGAATTAGCACCTAGGCAAACTTTTGCATGCACATAAATAAAAAGCTGGGGAACCTGAAAGGCCAAATAAATAATAAACAAATTAAAATGAATTGATTGGCTGTCAATATCATCTACAGGTGCCTTGTCGACTGGCGTGGGCGTTCATCTACTCCATAATCTGCGATCTCCTGCAGCATGTATCAGTGTGTGCTGACACACCTCCATGCCATGCAACAAGACTGTCAAGAATCTTCTCTCGTTGTCTTCCTCTATCCCTCCTTCCACCGATCTTTTCAGTGGTCACAACATGTTTCATTTTCCCATTTCTTATATTTAATCTTCTCATAAAATGGCCGAAAAATGATAACTGTCTTCTTCTGATGCCTGTGTTTAGTTGTCTTTGGGCTCCCCCCTCTTTCAAAACCTCTTGGTTGCTCTTTTTGGCTGTCCAAGGTATTTTAAGCATTGTACTGTAAAACCACATCTCTGAGGCCTCAAGAAATTGTTTGGCCTGCCTATACCAATTGTCCCAGACTCGAAGCCATATGTTAAATGTCAAAATACAACATACAAATCTAAAGTTATAATCCTGGTATGGTAACTATAGCTTTTATCTACAGGTACCATTCAATATATGGTATTCTGTTTATCATGCTTTTGCAATACATGTTTCTGTTGCATGACAATGCTTGTCCACATTTACTGAACTTTGTACACTGAGCATTAGCTAAGAAGATGTTTGAAGCTTCGACACACTGCCAAGTGGCTTTTTGTACTAAAGTTCAAGGAAATACATACTCACATGGACGCAGAAGTTACGACAGCAGTGACCAAATGGTTCAATCTTCTCCTTTTCATTCTTCCTTCCAGTGATTTTTCAGATAAGAAGGCCACAGGCTCATGTCCTGTTCTGATCCATACAGCCTGGTTTCCACCAGAATGCCAACTGGCCAGACCTAGGATATTTCTTATGCATGTAAAATGTGTGTCTCCAGCAGATGTTCAGTATTTTTGGAGTAGGCAAAGAACTGAGTCCACAGTCTTGAATTCCTTGTATATGTGGCTGCAGTATCTGTTGTCTAGTTCGCAGTCTAAACACAATAGTCTCTTTGTTTCATGTGACGATGCTAACTGGCTCTTCAGGATGAGAAGTGTTCCAAAAGACCTAATAGCTGCCTTGATGTGGATTTTTTTTTCTTCTCAAGTGCAACCTGTATCTGACTGTTCTTGTACTGCTGCCTGTTTCTGCTAAGTGCTCATTCAGAATTGTTCAGTGAGAACCAAGTCCTTCATAGATGGCATCTGCTGTCTCCTCACACAGCAGGATGTTTCTCTCTGAATGTCTATGGTAACTTCTTAAAATCCCAGATGCGTGCTTACTTCCTAGCAGTTGCTTTGCTTAATTCTGCCACTCATGCTAATATATCTTTCATACATCTGTTCTGTCGGTGTCTATGGCTTAGGCATTGCGAATGAGCTTCAGATGCCAGGGTGCTGGGTTTGATCCCAGCTGGAAACGGTTTGTCTTTCTTTGTTATCGACAATGGTACCAAGCACTGACTGTTTAGTAAGCAATGGCAAACTACTAAACCTAAAATCTGCCTAGAAAAACCACAACAGCTAAAAAAAAAAAATGGGGGTTAGTTCTGCAACATCCTGTGAAGGTTATGCAACTAACTTTAAACATATGTACTAATGTCACAGGGATTTATTTCATGTGATCATGTTTTATATATAGATATACATAATAGCAATACTTACACACGTGTTCATTTCAAGACAATAAACACAACCACACATTAAGGGAGAATTGAGCTTTAATGAATATGTTCTCAGAAGAACAAACATTTTTGAACAATTGTATATTAAAATAGTTCAATTTGGTGTAAAACAGCACTGAGGAAGTTTGGTTTTATCTTATCACAGAAGTAATGCAACATGAAATATTTGTCACTAAGGTGAGAAACTTGGTGCTTGATGTTCCAATCTTACTGCAAACGGGTTGCCCCATAATTGCTTCGAACCTGTGCCAGTAAAAATCGTACAAAATACCCTTCATTGTCCCATTTAAATAAATCTTTTGAAAAAACAATTATTCCTGGCAAAATCCACAAACATGCAAGAAACAAACAGTCAACTTCTTTTTCTTCTTATCTTCCACCTTGTACCTAAGCAAAGTGTCAGGGGGAGATGTAATGTTCGTTGATGAGCTCTGTCAAGAGCACTATTAAGACTAATGTTCATTTCTGTAAGGCTGTTCTTAATGTCATTACTCCATATTTTCTGAGGTCTTCCACTCGCACTATACCCGTTGTAACGTTTTAGTGTGGCTCGCTGTGGCAGATAGTACCAGGGCATTCTTGTTAGGTGTCCAAACCAATTAATTTATTGTTCTTTGATGACCTGTAAGACTGGCTTTATTCCTAGCATTCATCTGATTTCGTGATTTCGTATTCTTTCCTTGAAACTCCTCCAGTCAACTGAGATGACAAAAGCAACAGTCGGAACCAGAAACTGCAGTTTTGTCACTGATGGAAGTAGTCAGCCATGACGAGCTGGCCATGCAAACGCAAAACTATTTCTTAAGGCACATCTCCATAAGAAAACTGGCCCCCACTATTTCCTTTATATCACATGATAACCAAGTTATAGTTGAAAAGCATTTCACACAAAATACAGAGTGTTGCACCAAGCACTCAGTAGCTTAGGCAACCAAACCTTGGACTCCAGTCCATATGTAGACAGTGGGTTAGCAAAGGGTGTCCAGAAGCAAACAACACTTCAAGATTAGACTTCCTGCTTATCCACCATTTGGACCGGAAGTGCTAAGATTGAAAGAGAGTCTGTAATGGCTAATTTTGATGTACAAGATTCATGCACATACAGCTGAACCGGGAAATAGTATCTGTACACAGCAAAAATGTCGTTTTATAAAAGAATTCTGGAAAAAAAAATGGACAGATAAAAACTGTAGTCATGTCTTGAAAGAAATGACCCCTTAAGTGAACTGATTGTATCAGAAGTCAACCAACATTCTCTGGGCATATACTGAAAACGGGGAAACTAGAGTATGTCATGACAACAGGAAAACTGAAAGGGAAGAGAGACAAAGGGAAACCAAGAGAAAAGAGCTTGGATATATTAGAATCATGACATGGAAAAACATGTATCAGAAAGGAATGACAAAACATAAGACAGAAAGCTGTAAACATGCATGCACAGAAATTAGGAAGAAGAAGCAACAATAAAAGACTGATGAATACCAGATGCCACTAACACTTATGTTTTTCTATTAGCACTATGCTACAAGTGCCAAAGTTAAGTTAGTTTCATATCCTTTACAGGATGCTGCAAGCCAGCCCCTGCATTTGTCGCTTTCTCTGGTTTTACTAGGCAATTTTACATTCAGTAGTCACTGCTTTCTAAATGGTCAGTTCTCCGTTCTATTGTTAACATTAATGAACAGTAGTTCTGCTCCCAAACCACTTGCAGCTGAATCAAATGGGTATTTAGGAAATACAAACTGTATTCCTAACACCTTAGCCACAGACACCAAGAAGTTCCAAAAACTGGATATTAACAGCAACACAGGCTGCTCTCAAATCAACTGATGCTGACTTTGAATCTTTGTATATTGGAACTGTGAAAATGAAAACCCTAAACCACATACACTGACAAGGTGGCTAAAGATTTGAAAATTAAAATATGCTTAATAATTTGGTAAAAATTATTTTTAAACTAATTTTAAACATCTGCACTAATGTCACTGGGATGGATTTCATGTGATCATGTCTTATATGTGCATATATATTTCCATCTTTAGCAGCCATGGCAGAGTTCCAGTTCCAGTGGTACCAAAAGCATTTTGATTATATTTCTGTGTTTCTTCCTTCAGCATTATAAAGACACATGGGACATTCCAATTAAGGCGTGGGACAAGCTCCTCCTCTCCATAGCATAAAACCTGGGCCGTACATATTGCAGAGATCACGTGTTGCCCATGTGGCATGATCGCTTTCTAGGCAAGCTGCAGAAGTTACTAGATCAGAAGAGCAGTGCTCTGTCTATTTACCTGTAGGAGCTTACCTCCTAGATCAGCTGCCAGCGGAAGTTGAGGTCCAGGTCTGTCTTGCCATTACATTCGATTTTCAGGTTTCATTTTCTCTTCCTAGGACAATGCTGATCATTTCACCATTCCCAGCATGGTATCAACTTTGCGGTTTCGAATAATGGATCAACATCATGGCACATGGGTAGTATCCCATAAGTGATCCCATCTTCTTCTAACTCAAGTCTTGAGTCCGAAGAAGCTCAGCACAGTGCACAGGCTCTGTAGCACCGGCAAGGATCCTTAAATACTTTGGGTAAAGTTTTAACTCTAAATTTTTCCCAGGCAGTATCGTAGGCTACTCTTTTCGACTTATAACTGCCAAGGGATTTTTTGACATGCACAACAATGCACACGGGCGTCTGATTTCACTACCCAGAGATCAGGGGGAATTACTAGAAGTCCAAGCCATGTGAAAAGATCCCAGCCCTTACCGGCGATTGAACCCGGAACCTCTAGCACTCAAGGCTAAAACCATGCCTCAAGACCACGCAGCAACAATGTATGTGATTACAGACCAGCAAACAAGTGCTTACATGTATATCTCCATAACAACAGAAACACAATTCTTCATTTTAGAAGATAATGATAACACAAAAATCCATTTCACAGCTGAAATAATACTGCCATGTAGTCACATCAAGTCTGAAACATTGACCAAATTAAAAGTAAAAGAGAAAGAACACATGTGACAGCAGTGTTTGCCCCCTCATACAGCAGTTTTGGTGAGAACACAGTCCAGACAAAGAGGTGATATCGCTGTGTTGACATGAGGACTGTGTAGATGGATGCTGGCAGAGCCCGGCTGAGGAGAAGTGTACTACAAGCTCCAGTTAGCACTGATGGCAGCCTAGAAAACACAAGGAAATTCCAGATATAACTTGTATCTGTGATAAGTATTATACAAGCAATTTCTCCTACATCTTTACTTCCTTTATGTCTGCATGTCATAAAAAATAATTGGGCAAAATTTGATTTTAATCTGTTGGTATATAAAGAAATCTTTTTTTTAAAACTTTTTGTAAAATAAGCTTTTACTTAGCATTAAACAGACACAACTAATTTCTCACATAGTTTAATTGTGGAGCAGTGGTTTCGATCATAAGCATGTCCTTGTGAGGGGCATATGGAGTTACTCCTTACCTCACTTCTTTGGTGCATGTCAAAAGTGAGGCAAATATCATTAAACTGTCATTATGACATCATCAAGTTAATCTGCACCGTGATATTGCATGCTTAACAATCTTGACATCTTCAAAAACAATACTGACAATGACATGGTTATTGTAATGTCTATCACATTTTTTTTAAAGTTTTTTATTTGAAGGCCTCCTCCCTATTTTTTCCTCACTATACCCACCCCCTTCCCCCCCTTTTTCCCCCCAATAAAAATTAAAATTAATATGACAGTTAAGTTAGTTGTGTATCCTTTACAGGATGTTGCAGAACCAATTCCAGCATTTGGTTTTTGGCTATTGTGGTTTTTCTAGGCAAATTTTACATTCAGTAGTTTGCTACTGCTCCCTGAATGGTCAGCTCTTGGTACCACAGTTGAAACCAATGGAAGACAGACCATGCGCAGCTGGGATCGAACCCGGCACCACAGCATTATGAAGCACGTTCGCAATGCCTAAGCCACAGACAGTACATACCTGTATTCTGAGCATTTGTAATCTTTGTCACACATGAGACACACAATTCTCAAGAAGGTCACAATCCAGAAAATGGTTCCTGCGTAGGTAGCCAATGCAAGAAGAGGTCCGGTCATTGCTGGTGTAAACTCCTCTAGACCTGTATAGCCGGTGGTCAAGTCTAAAGTGCTCAGACTGTTTGAGTTGCCCTGCAATAGAAAAGTCAACCACTCAATCATTTATTTCATACTCCTAAATTTCCTCAACAGCCCCAACTTCATGCAGCAGATCTTTTCTAAAATGTCTCTCATCACAGCTTGCCAGAAAAACTCAGTATTTTTGTCAGCTATCCAACCTTATTTTAGAAATACTCAGTATTTCTGTCAGTTATCCCATGTCTAATACACTACCAAGAACAGAATTTACAACACCATACTGACTCCTTGCATGGATTTTTATCATGGTATGGGGCGTCGCAGGTAGACCCATCCTAAAATGGGTACCAGGATGAATGTCCTGGGGAAGTAAAAATGGCAGGCGTAATGCTGACCACATTACCCACCTTGTGCCGATTGGTCTGTAAAAATATTGGCGCTCTTTCCATATGCCTGCTGCGCCTAAAGGCGTGAAAAGGGATCTTTACTTTTTTATACTGACTCCTTACATCAAACCTGTACAAAGTATGATATGAGAAAAAAACATCACAAAACTGGGGTAATAAGAATAGGCAGGAAACATAATATCATGAACGTTTATGTTAATAGTACTACATGAGATTTCAAATATCTAGAAAGCATTTACATAGAGGATGGCAGGTCGAAAGAGAGCAGCCAGAGTAGAGAAGACAAATGCTGTTGCCCACCATCACCCAGGCCACATGAGACGTGCAAGACAAATACAGAAAACCATGCCCCTGGGCTACAACCTGTTATCAGTGAGACCACACAAGAAGAAGATGCCTTCTTTTCTTATTTAAATTCATTGGTGTCCTCATCTCTTTTAGCCTGAGCTGCTATTTTACTGTAATATCCCTTCACTCCCAGAGATTTGAGCTTAAAAGCAATTAATATTTAGCTCTGAAAAGCTGAGCAGAAATAATATGGAACAGAAGTGGCTAAACATCTGTGCCTGAAGACATCAAGAATGCAACACCTTAAGGGTTCAAATCTACATTCGAGCTTTTTCTCCCCTCCCTTTCCAAAACTGACCTTGGCTTGTCCTAGGTCAGCCTAGCCTAAAATGTGTACCAGGTAAAGTCTTAGGAAGTAAAGGTGGCTTACATGATGCTAACCTCATGACCCATCAAGTGCCAACTGGTTTATAATAATAATTGTCTAGCACTATACCTGGATTTTGCCGGGACTACTTATAGTTTCTGTTTGTTCTTCTTCTTCTGTCTTTCTAACCCTCAATGGAGCATAGGCCCTCAACCAACTAACACCAAGTTGTTCTATTCTTCACTATCGCATGCAGCTCTTTCTATCTTTTTAATTTCACTCTCTAGGGTATTTCTTCATTTCTTCGTCGCCCTCCCCCCACCCCTGTGGGTTCCAGTGCAAAGACATTCTAGTTATATTGTTCTCAGGTTTTCTCAACATGTGTCCTATACAATGCCAGCATCTTTTCTTCACCTCTTGGTCTGCGGGAACTTGTATAGTTCTCTCCCAAAGCTCTGTTTGTTCACTAGTTTGCAAATGGGATAATAAAGGACATTTTGCTGTTTTCACTGGCACAGTGATACAGCAATTATGGTGTGATCCATTTGCAGTGAGGCTGAAATCTTGACTGTCAACTAGCTGGGAGACTATCTGGCAATACCTTATTAAGTTAGTCCTGTCACATTTATTGTTACCACAGCCAGATAAATAAACGAAGAACTTAAGTGTTGCCAGATACATAAAGGACATATGTCAAATATTATTCCTGTATTCAGCGAAAACGCCGCTGGAACTATGTCGGCCACGTCCTTAGAATGGATAAATCAAGACTTCCTTACCAAGCCCTCATTTGGACACCACAGGGGAAAAGATCTCGTGGAAGACCAAGGGAAACCCTACGTAGAACTATCATCAGGGAAGGCTCGCTCATGGGCCACTCAAACATCCAAGACCTACAACGGATTGCAACGGACCGCCGTGCATGGAGAGTCACGACCTCTGCCCTATGTGCCGCACTCGACACAAGAGGAAAGACTAACTAACTAACTATTCAGCGACCTCTGTTGCAAAATGGTCAAGCCATTTGGCTCACACTCTGACAAGTCATGGCTTTATTCAACAGGCTGTGACATTCTGTTCGTATGTGCAATTTGTAACCAGATCCCTGAGGATAGTTGCTGGAGCTATAGTTTTCATGCTTTGTGTGATGATGTGGGAGGGCAGCCAGCCATTCTGCAAAGAGAGGCAGAGCCATAAGGGATATGTCTCTTTCCTATTTTTGGGATATGTCTTTAGGTCGCAATCTTTCCCAAAACATTCTGATGACTCATTTTGATTGCCCAAAGAATTTGACTATGAGCATTTATATGTACATCTCTCTCTCTCTCTCTCATGTGTGTGTGTATGTGAAAGTAAAAGTAACGTTTATTTCATCTATGCCCTACACGGACTTACCTGAAAGAAGAAGAATGCCTGCCCCATCCACAGACAATACAATACAATGTACGTCGGTTGCATACGAAATCTGATGACAACTGGTGTCATCATCTGCTCCACTAATGACATCACAGCCACCACAGGGAGGTTGTGTGGCCGCAGCACTAGACACATGAAGCATAGAAAGGCAGCTGCCACGCCCCTCAACCTTTGGTGCATACTAAAACTAACTGTCTCTTCATCCTGCATTTGGCCAGAAGATCTGGATGTGCCACAGCTTGATCTTGACACAGAGCTGGTTGTTTTCTTCTGACGAGCTATGAAGCTAGATGCTTGAGCTGCTTCATGAGAGAGCGTCGTCTTCTTTGAACTCTGACCAACAAGATCTCTCTCACTAACTTGACAATGAGGTGATTCTGTATGACGTGACAGTACTGGTACATAGGCTGCTTTCTTCAGTTTAGAAGTCTGTCCTTCAATGGCTGGCAGTGTTTTGGGCCTCTGCTGAACATCATCAAGTTTGAAACAATTTGTGGGTAATAAAGACAAGACTACAGTGATACCCATGAAGAAGAATGAAGCTCTTGCTTCCAGGATTCCCCTGAAACAAATTGACAGAATAATTTGCAGAAAAACACTTGATTAATATGAACAAACTTTTGGTTTCAACATGGATGTATTATTTTATAAACTCAATTTCTAGACCCTTGGAATTCATGTTAAAAAAGATTCTACTGTAGTCACTTGTGAGCGTCAGCAGTGGCGTAGTGGTAAGTGAGCTTGCCTGTTGACCCTGGTCCAGGTTTCATCTAATTCTTTTCATTCTTTTTCTGCATTCACCCCTCAAAGGGCAGTTGCTATGTTGTTTTGTGGTTTACAGCTAGGTTGAGATATTTGTGCCTTTCTACCCAATTTGGACCCATTTAGCTACTGTGGCTCTCTCTGTGTTAATATGTTAGATTGTCACAAAAATGAGATCACTTAAGTCCGCCTCTGATATGAAAAAAAAAGCAAGTCTTCTTTTTCTTCACATTTACAGGCCATAAAATCTGTGCAGAAAGTCCTGATTGTTTGTCCACTTCTCGGTTCTGAACTTGTACAATCTTTTGGTTCTTCGTCTCTCAGGCAGGTGCAGTCAGACTTCAAAGGAAACCTAATGTCTATTTATGTAGGCCAGGCTTTCATACATGTTGAAACCTATTTCTTGGATGACCGAGGAGAGGTTTAGGCAGGTCTTGACCATTATGAGCCTTGGTCATGGTGCTTCACCACAATTAATTCAGCACCAAATGATATGAGCTGATGGAAGTGTCAATTTGGACCCAGTATTTATTCTTTCTGGAACTAATTCATAAAAAAGGTATACAACTTCCATCTATTTTAAAAGTAGTGCTTGTGTGGACTATGATTTCCAAATGTTGCTTAAACTGGAAACAGTTATTTTGGCCTTATTAAATTCTATATTTCTTCCATTTGTGAATGCCTTCTTCTTTTCTATCCTTTATCCTCAACAGAGCAGAGGCCCTTAAACAAATCACACCAAATCATCCTATTATTTGCTATTGCACACAGCTCACCCCCTGTCTTTCCCATCTTATTACCTTCCCCATCTAGCTTGTCTGCCTTTACATCTATGTCTCTGCAGATATAAGCATAAAGACATTCCAGTAATACTGTTCTCAGATTTTCTCAATGTGACCTATCCAAAGGCAGCATCTTTTCCTCACCTCCTGATTCACTTGAACGTGTTAAACTTCTTCCCTAAATCCACCGTAGCTGTTTGCCTTAGACTTAAGAGTCAGTGAAAAACTGATTTACAGAGTGCACCAAGTAAATTAAAATTGCTACCTTGCCGACAGAAACCATGAGGATGGAAAAAACAAGCTTTCTCCGGCAACCCGATACAAGTAAGCAGTGCAGAGAGCCAAGTTGACCGACATGCTCTGCACCCGTTTCAGGTGCCGTCCCTGCGATGCACCAATGATCATCATAGAAAACACAGCAACCAGGGAGAGGTACATCTTGTTTTCAGCCCTAAAAATAATATAAAAATAGAAACTGTTTTTACTAATTAATTGCATACAAATCTAATGTCTAATCTTCTACCACAATTGTTAAACAAATAAGAAGAACTTGCACAGCAAGGGTCCACTGATCAGCAGCAGAAAGATCCCTTGTCAACGATTGTTTCGGCCCATTACTTCCTATACAATCTCAGAATATGGGCCGACCTGGGTCATGACGCCAGGCTTCGATCTTTTGTTGCTGCACTTTATCAAACTTTTGGACAAGGTCAAGATGGAACGGTGACTTTGCAACAGGTATCGTGAGATTTGGTGTTACATATATTGTGGCTGTGGTAGCAAATTAACCAACTACCTTCACGACCAGAGTGACAGGTTTGCAGCTGGTTCATCGGACAGATGTTAGACTGGCATTTGGCAGACATTTATCGGACACTTTGGCTATTAGACCAGTCGGCTCGGACCAGTCTACCAAGAAAAGCAAAATAAACAAAAATGCTAAAAATGCCAACTGCCTATTAGGCATATTATGCTAGACTCAAAATTAAATAAACCAGTCGGCACTCAGTCAACATCACACCAGTCACCTTTATTTCCAAGGATGTCACCTGTTACCAATTTTAGGCTTGATCGACCTTGGAGCTTAAGTTAATTTTCAACAACAACAAACTTAATGCAGCTTCAAACACAGGAGCTTTATGCCAGCAAGTAAGTATCTAGCCATTAAGCTACTGCAGCTGTGTATAGTTGTAAAAGCACTGTGTTTTAAAATGAAATGTCTTTATAACAAGAACCTGGAGCTTAAAGTAAACATAAAAGATTCTTTTCATGCCACTGGTGCATATGATGCTAGACCCATATTTTATAGACCAATCAGAATTTGATTGAAGTTGCTCTTAATGTCATTTTTCTTTCTTTTTTTGCCAGGTCTTTATCTCATTTCAGTCCTAGTTTTCATTTAATTTCTTCATGTTTAATTTTCTTTCTTCTTGTTACTCTGACAGCTCCATGACATCTCATCTCGTTATGATTTTGTGCTCATTAGTTGTAGTAAGGTATCACTACACTATCTGGTATCATTAAACACACAAACCTTTTACTCCAACAAGAAAATTAAGTGGACTCTTGAGAAAATTTTGCACTAGCAAGAAAATGACACAGCTATTATTCACAATTTTATGATTGTTCATCATCATCACGTGCCCTGCCGACTGGCTTAGCCGTTTATGCATCTCCACAGATCTCTGTCCCTTGTTCTCTGGATCAGTTCCACCAATAATATGCCACCGTCGCAGTCCATCCGTCATCATCTCTCTTGGTCTGCCTCTACCTCATCTACCGTTGATCTTCCCAGTCATTACAACATTCTCCATAGCCTCCTCCCTAATCACATGACAAAAGATGCTTGTCTCTTCCTTAAGCTGTATAATTGATCTGTTTTTATTAGCTTCCTTCAAGCATTTATTGTTTCTAGATAAGGCAAGATTGTAGGCCTTTTTCTGAGCTTAAATTAAAGGCAAAAAAAGTAAAACCAAAAACCTCATTGACTATAATCATTCATAAGTAAGCAAAGTAAAGAACCCTTTTCACGCCTTTAGGCGCATCAGGCATATGGGAAGAGCACCCATATATTTACATACCAGTCAGCACTAGGTGGGTAATGTGTTCAGCATTATGCCGGCCGTCTTTACTTCCCCAGGACAGCCATCCTGGTACCCATTTTACACTGGGTCAACCTGCAATGCCCCATACCATGAACAAAATCCACGCAGATGGCAGTGGGTTTCGATTGCGGTACGTTGGAATTATGAGTCGGACTCACAACGCCTTAGCCACGGACGCTGCTATAATCATTCATGATGGGTCATTTTACAGGGATAATTTACATACTCAATGTGTGTGTTGTCCATCAAGATGATGATGACCACTCTTTTTCCATCAAGTATGAGTACGAAGATGACTGATGAGGCCGATGCGGTCCCAAAAAGTACTTGGACAGTGAGGACAGGGAATGAGCGTTGTGCCAGGGAGGGGATCTCCTGCAGTCGCCTTTCTGTCCATCCTTTTCTTAATCAGTATACATAATAAATCACTACAGCACACATATTTTATTTACACAAGAGGTCACTTCACAGGCATTTTAACCACAAAAGATCACTTCAAATACATATTACATACACAATAAATCATCTCACATATATACTACATACAAAATAATCACTTCGCAGACATATCAAATAAATAAAAATTACTTCAAAGACACATTACGCACACAATAATCACATCAGACATATTACATACACAATAATCTCCTTACAGGCAGAATCTATCAATTCAAATACATATACATTATATCATTTCACAGACATACTATACATAATAAAAGACCTCACATACATATAACAACAAAATAAATTACACCACAGACATATAAGAACACAATAAATCAACACTTTTCTCTGTGTGTGTGTGTGTGTGTGTGTGCATAATAAATCACTTAGGATATATATTACCACTATAAATCACCTCAGACATATTACAAAAACAATAAATTACTCAACAACATACATATTACCTGTATAACAAATCTGTTCACAGACATATAAAATATACAATAATGACCTCACATACATAAGAAATAGCTTCAAAGACATATTACATACAGAATAAGCCAGTCTCCAAAATCTGGGACATCAATCCACTTGTTGCCAGTCTGGTTCCACCGCCTCAAAACCCTCAGCAGGACCAGCACACAAATAATACTGGCAGAAACATGCAGAAACTCCTTGGAACTTATACAGTACACATTTCCTTTGGAGTCTCCTCCCTTTGGTTTGTCTGACTTTCCTAGAGCCTTTCCAACATGCAAGCAGTCTGACACCTCCTTGTCCACTGTTCTTGCTGACCAATGTCTGGGTTCTGCTGCAGCACTACCAGAATAATGACCTGAAGGTGTTGAGTTACACACTTGTATATTTCTGTCACATTCAGGCTGAACTGATTCTAGGCTGATTTTCCTGCAGCTGTTGTTAATATCTTCCCCAGTTATCACCCTTTCATACGTGTTATGGCTCATGTCAATTGCATTTTTGATGGTGCTTGAAGGGTATTTTCTTCTGTAACTGTTAAGCAAAAAAGTGACTGTTTGAACCAGTAGCAGTAGATGCACTGTTGTTGTTAGGAAATACATTGTCTGGTGCTCTTCCTCCACAAAACTGCTGGAAACAAGAGTGAATGCATGAGCCAAAGTTCCAATAAGAAGAAATGCTTCCACAAAAGTCATCTTTTCCACCAAGGTCTGAAAATGAAGATTTTCAAAATTGCTTTAAATGACATGTCATGTATGTTTTCTGTGGTATAGACAAAACTTGTGTACTCTGGTAATAGAAGATGGAAGAATAATTAAAGAAGTTAAATGTAGAATAGCTCCAGCAAAAGCAGCATTTTATGAATGAATGAATGAATTTCTACCCCACCAGGACATCACATAAGCGATAAACACCCGATGACACAAAGTGCCACCATGTGGGTGAGGATCACCGTGGAGAGGTCCCAGAAACAGCGTTCAGACAATTGGCCATATTTATGGCCTGCCTATATTGCGGCTCCTGGCAAAAGCCAGAGTGGGGCTTCAAATAACAAAAAATTACGTCCTAAAAAGAACGTAAGGACATAGCAGCATTTTACAAAATGAAGTAAAATTCTATGCAATCCTTTTTGTCAACTGATGTGAGAAACATAATTCTCAAATATATACAAAAATGAATCATGGACAGTTATCTGATTAGTGAAAACTTATGTGGAAGCACTGGAGATATGTTTTATTGACAAATGAGATAGTTGAAGGTGGAAAAGAGGCAGTGGGAGACTGAGGGAAGTGGCTGGACAATAAGAAATCATGGTATATAGATCATCTGGATTAGAAGTGACTGCAGGTATGTGTGACAGAAGGTTGTGGGTCTGCAGTATGTGTGTGTGTATATGTATATATGTGTCTGTGTCTGTGTGTGCGTGCATGTGTACATGTGTATGTATATATGTGTATGTGCATGAGTGTGTATCTATGTGTGCATGTATGTTTGTATGTATGTCTGCATATATGCATGTGTGTGTGTATATATGTGTGTGAGTGAGTGAATGTAGAGTGGGCGTGTGTGTGTGAACCCGCATGCATTTACCATCCATGCCTTTTTGTTTTTTCCTTGATATTCATATTATGCATATTGTTATATTAACATAACAAGCTTTATTGATAAAACAAAATTGCTGTGTGAAAGATGGGTGTTTGCAAGAGCCAAATGTAAGCCGGTGCTGCGTGCGCACTTTGAAAATAAAGTTTGTTCAAAGTGGTCAGGCTTTTATATCAACCTTTACGGCTCTGGGAGTAATCATCATCAATGCCCCATAATACTGTGTGTCACTAAGTCACCTTTGCTGTTGACTGACCGATCAGCTCCTTCCACCTCTGTTGGTCAGAGACATGTTTGAGGTCTGTCATTCAGCCACATTCTGTATCCAGGTCTGCTTTTTCTCCTCTTCCCTTTTACACAGCCCTGTCCCTTTTACGCAGCCCTGTCCCTTTTACACAGCCCTGTAGTATCCTTCTGGAGATGGTGGCAGATCTAGTTACATGTCCGTACCCTTGAAATGTCTGTCTTTTACTGCAGTTAAAAGTGCTTTCAGCCCAATACATCCAATTTCAGCAAATCCCAATTAGTCTCCTTTCACAACATGCTTGTTGTGGGAGGGGGAGGGGGGTGTCTATTCCTGCCCCTCTTAAAAATTGAACCCTGGAACCCAAACAGTGATCTGAAGTCCATAAAACTTTATCTCTTATCCAGTTACTTGAAGGATTTTGGAAATTTTTTACAACAGTGATAATTATTCTGATCTTTTTTAAAGGGATTAACAATGACAATACAGTTAATCAATCTCCTAGTCTATATCCACTCATAATAAAACATTCTCACAGTATATACAATACTGTCACTTGAAGTAAAATGTGAGCAGATTCTAAGTTCCCTTCCTTGTCCTTTTTCTTCCCGATGTATAAAGAATCAAAAATTGGCTGCATTCTAAGAATGTCTGTCTGAGCTCAATCAACTTCTTTAGTAGCCAGTGAAGGGTTCTCATACTGACAGAGGTCGATGCAACCTGATTAAAGGTTCACCTGTCTTTTCCTGTACATGCTGAAAACCATCCAGACTTTCTGCCCACTCCCCACTGAATCTGTGTTTCCAGGCACGGATATTCTGTCTGTAATTTCATCCTAGAAAGCCTTCACCTTGTCCGCTTTACCATAAAGCAGCCCAATGCCTAGAGAAGCAGCATCAACCTATCTCTCAGCATGCTCACTACCCCACAAACCAGAATGTCCTGAGCAAGAAATCCACAATACAACAATTCTGAAAATTGCCTGATACCTGTTATTATGAGGCTTGTCAGAACAAACAATGTTACAGTAATACAGATAAAACTTGCCTGATATTGCCTTGGGAGGGATTCACACTGGGGTACTTCAGTTAGGATCACCAGCAGACATGTGACAAAGATGACTCCAACAAGCATCTGGGTTATAAAGCTTATTTGTGTGGTTTGACATAGTAATTCACTTGGAACACCAACCGCTGAAAAACAGGTTTAATACACAGACATTTCTGGCATTAAAGAGGGTAGACTATAAATAAAGTAAATTACATAGTAACTGTTAACATGACACAAAGAATATTGGGACACTGTGATGTGCCCATATTTTGATGACTAAAGGGCACATGAAATTTCGAGCATCTTCACTTATGAGTTATCATCTGGGTTATCCTCTCAGCACTCTAGACACATCTATACGTGCTTAGATTCCCCCTAAATATACATAAACCTCAACATTACATGGCTAACAGTCTACTCTTATGCTAGTTGATAAGATCCCTATTATATAGTGCCACTCATATCTGACTGAGTGGAGTTTTACTCCCAAATCTCTCACCATTAGCTGTCATGTGTGTGAGCTGTAGCTGCACTGTGGGCGAACTGCCCCAAAAGACCTCCCATTTTCCTTCCCTCTAAAAGCATTATTACTGTCAGTACAATGCATATGTCCAACTTATGCTACACCAAGTAATTAATTATTTAATTAATTTAGGGATCACAGAGACAACACAAACAGCACCTAAACTATTCCAAAGGCACACTAGGGATCACAGAGACAACACAAATTGTACCTAAACTATTCATTCAAAAGTCCGACTATGGATCAGAGAGACAATACAAACAGCACCTAAACTATCCCAGAGTCAGACTATGGATCACAGATTCAACACAAGCAGCACCTAAACTATCACAAAGTCAGATATATCAGTCAAAAGTAATTCTGAAGCTTTGCTGTAAATGAATCCAATGCAACCAACAATCATTTCCAGTCTAATATGAAAGGACAAAACAGGAATTACTTTCAGCTAGCAAATATCACAAACACCAACACTTCTACAACATAATATATAATATACACAGCACCACTACAACTAGTAGACAATGGAAGCAAAAGAGTGCTCTGACTTAGAACAAATCTGTTCTTATTCTTTGTTACTCCTAGGACATAATTATATTGTGTCTTGTGGTAGCTATGCCTTTCAGCTGACACACTGGACTTCGTCAAAAATTTACTGTCCAGGTTAACTGATGAGGGTCAGAAATTTTCCACTTCCGGATGCTGCATTTCAGGGTACCATGAACTCTAAGATTTCCTGCCAGCTTTGTTTAGAGCAATACTGGCCACTATCTGAGTTGCACGACGTTGACCTGTGGCAGGAGTCTTGCTTAGGGTTCCATAAAACCAACAAGAAAAACTCTCTAGTGTCGGAGGTGAATTACTGGGTATCCTCTCAAAAACAGTACAATGGCCTAAACTTGCTCTCATACTGGTGACTGAAATAATCATAACACAATTCAATACTTACCCGTACACATGGTGATATGTGACAAAACAGCCGCGCCAATGGCGGTGATCAAATGACTTGCATATCTGGACAAAGCCAATGAATGTCTTGTAGGACTTTTCTTCATGTGACTGATGATCAGTGACACAAGTAGCTGGCAAACAAAAGTAAATCTTAATGCACACCTTTGGTTTGCTTTTTATTTTTTAATTCTACTGTGTTTCTTCAAAATAAGACCAGATCTTATATTTACTTTTGACCAAAAATTCATCCTAAGGATTATTTTCAGGGGATGTCTTATTTTTCTTAAGTACAAAAATCTACACTTACACAAAAAATATCAATACTTATTCAAGTACAAAAATATGCATTTATTCAAGCACACAAATTCACAGTCCCCATCCTGAAGACCTGCAATGAAAACAGTCTAGTGTGCAAGGGCCACAAAGTTCTTCAAACTTTACAAAGGTTTTTACCTCTCATCTCAAGGCATGCGCTTGGGCATTTACAAATACTTAATATAATATATATTATCAATTATTCAGAGCATTAATGTCAGTATGATTTATTTAAATTTGTGTAATTATTATAATTCAATAAGTCCATCATGTGTTTCAACACACAAATTAAATCCATCGTTAAGCCAAACAATTTTAACTAGGGCTTATATTTTTGGGTAGGGTTTATATTCAGAGCATCCTGGAAAATAATGCCATGCCAAATTTTCAGATTAGAATTTAACACTGAAGAAACACTGTACTAGTTGTTTGATTATTATGATGATGTTAGTCTTTTGCCGTGGTGTTGCTGGCTAGACACCCACCTGCGGATCGGAAGGTCGTAGGTTCACTTCCTGACGGAACCAGATTTTTTTTTTCTCCAAAAATGACCTTGACTCCCAGGTCGACCTAGCTTTGAGTGGGTACCAGGTGCAGTCCTGGGAAGTAAAGGGGGCCGACATGATGCTGACCACATCACCCACCAAGTACAGATTGGTCTATAAAAATATAGGTCTAGCCCTACATTCCCAATACCCCTAAAGGCATGGAATAGGGACCTTAACTTTACTTACTTACTTAGTTTTTGCCCCATTATGGGAAGAGAACCTAAGGGACATGTGACAACAGAAAACATTAATGAAAAGACAGACAGAGGAGAACAATAGGGAAGATTCTTGACAGCTGTGACGGAAAGACAGCACAGGAATTGATACATGTTGTTGGAGAAAGCAAGATGTGGAAAAGCATGATGATCCAAAGCCAGTTGGCAAAGCAGGTAATGATGATAATGAAGATGACAATGGTTATGATGAAAAAGATTATGATCACGATAATGATGATTATATATAATATCAATGCATCCTCTAAACAAATCATGCACTCTACCAAAAAATCCATGACATGTACACTTTAATACATCTATTATCTGTGCAACAATACACCGCAAGACACTTTTTAACAAACACACACTTATTAAATCTTATTCATAACCAATGAATGGAAAGAACGCTGGGCTCTCAAGCAGAAGACCTGGGTTTGAATCCTAAGTAAGGTTAGGAATTTTGTTCAGTTGGGGCAGAGGTAAATCCCAACCTGCACAATCTGTGGCAAAAGCACTAGCCATGTCGCCCTAAATCCCCAGGCTCAAAGATCCCCCTTAAACCGTAAAAGTGTAATGGCAGTTTATTCATAAATAAGCTGCTCATCAACACAACAGCATACACAACACAACAGCACACACAACACAACAGTACACACAACACAACAGCACACACAACACAACAGTACACACAACACAAAAGCTCACACAACACAACAGTATGCACAACACAATAGCACACACAACACAACAGTACACACACCACAACAGCACACACAACAGCAACACAACACAACAGTACACACAACACAAAATCATTTACCATCCAAAGCAGAGCTATAGACACAGACATGGCATACGTGTCATACTGTGTAGACAGGGAGGTTACTTTTTCAGCTAGCAGGGCCAGACTTTGTGAATACATGCTCAGTAAAATCTGGCCCTCGTCTGCCCATGCAGTAGCTAGTGTGGAGTTCCTTGCCGCCAACCATTTATGATACTGATGTTTGGCTTTTGAATACAGCATGAAAGACGACTCTGGAAATGATTTGTTAACCACAAAAAGTCAGTTACCAGTGGAAGGCAGATGTAAATAAAGTATGGTATATGGTGAGTTGTCGGCTCTGTGGCTAAGTCGATGCAAACCCAATCTTTCTTGATGTTCAGAATTGTTATGGTGTAAATATTTTTTTTCTTCATGGTTCATTCTATTCTGAAAATCTTTCTACAGCATTTAGGCTCAAAAGCTCATAATTTATTCGTGATTTGAGATTTTCCAAAACACATTTGTATGTTGCTACAGCAAAGATGCTAGCACTCAAATTTTTGACTATATTTCCTTGTTCTTATGTCGTGATAGCAAAGAAACAGGTTCTTTACTTGTCTTTCTGGAAAGACATGAAGCAAACAAATGCACTCTCTATAAGAATAGCTTGCCTTGCATCTTCCTTAAATTCAAAAATCCCTGTGTGGGATCAAGGGTCCCATGGAGGGGGTGGGGTGGGAGTGTTGGGTGGGGGTTTGACCCACTTCCCCCGTAACAAGCATGTAGTCCAAGGTGAAAAATTAGTGGTGTTTCTTTCAAGTCCAAGTGCATCTGCCAGAGAGGTGAATAACCAGCAGTCTGCATACATATAAGCCAGATTTGTAAAACACATGTGCAGGCAAAGCTCAAGTTCTGAAACAAGATCATAGTTCAGAAATAGATGAATAACTCAAACTTTCCAGCTATGTTTACAGCCGGTGAATACTAAAAAAAAAAGGAAAAAATAAAAAGGAGAAAATCGAGAAAGGTTTAACATGACAAAACCTGTTAACTTAAGTAAAAAGAAAACAAAATGAATAGTGAAATGAAACTGTTACAGAAAAGAACCCACCTTTTTCTAAATCATGAACATAGCTCTTTAGAATCTGCACTGCCTGAATGGCATTCTGGTGGAGTACAGACACTTTCTCAGGTAAACTGTAGCCAATCAAAGCCTCAGGTATAACTTTGCCGAGGTTGTTTTTTGGAATAGGAAGTCCCAAAAGAACAGACAAGGTAGGGCACAGGTCAGCCTGAGAAATGGACGCCACGTGCTTAGAATCTGAAACAATATATAATTTTATAAATGATCTATTTCAAACACTGCTTCATTCACATATTACAGGGGGAGTTAGTTAGTTAATCGACTGGTCGTCGTTATCAGATACTGGACTAGTCCACAACTGCACGGATACCATCTTCAGTATCTCCATCAGCACAGGGCGACTAATAACACTAGTTATGTGTTGGTTTACTATTCTTCTTTGGCTGCCTGTTTAGTGGTCATGTCTGGCAAGACCCCTTTTGACATTAGGTTCTAGCAAAAGAATGGAGGTGGAGGCAGTAATTACAGCTCTCCAGTGGCTAAAGATCAGGATGCACACACATGTCGTAATTGTAACAGACTCTGAAAGCATGCTGAGAAAGGTGAAGACAGGGATGCTTCGAGCAGAGTGGCAAGCTTCAATTGGAAGGTCACGAGTAGTGAGCATACTTTAAATCTTTTCTCCAGGCTATGCCGGCGTGGTGGGTAATGAACAGGCAGACAGATTGGCTGGATCTGCACCACTGGGTGGTGAAGTGATAAACGACATGACAAACGTGGTCAAGGCCCTTTGGAAACAAGCAACGGAATCAGTAGAAGACATCTGGGTGTAACCAGAGGGCCTGGCCAGCTCACTACACTCAGAGGAAAGGCAAGACGGATTTATAACCAGATTGTGACCGGTACCATCAGTATTGGAACTCTGCGTTGGCTGCTGAAGATTAGTACAGAGCATATATGGGAATGCCCCGAGTGCTGTGATGTCAATTCTTGCCTCAACTCAACTAAACTAAGGTTCTTGTAGTCTTGTCAATGTTGCCAATTTGCTGACGCTGCCTGAATCATTCACTTGTCCTGCCTCTTTCAAAGAACTGAGAACATCAACCCAGTCTACTGCTTTTCTGTACCTACTGTGGCCCTGCCAGCAAACCAATTATTTCTAACACAATCTTTAATTATGCTGATATTTATAAATTGTAATACATATTAATGTTCACTTGTTATAGTTTAATCAAATTCGCATGAGGCTGATGCTTTTTTTTTAAACTGACCTTGGCTACTTGGTCAACTTGTTCTACAAAGTAATATCCTGGGAAGTAAAAGCAACTGCTGTGTTGCTGAATACATCACTCATCAAGCCCTGATTCTTCTTCTTCTTCAGCATTTCGAGCCCTTGAGGTTCATTGCTGCAGATATCACCAGCCTCCACTCATCTCTCTGGTTGGCCTTCTCTTTCCAGTTGGTGACATTATGTGTTTGCAGGTCTGTCTGGATGTTATCTCTCCATGATCTTCTTGGTCTGCCTCGTGGACAACGACCATTCTGATCTCTTGTGCGTACAGTTTTTACCTCTCTGTCATTTGACATTCTCTCAATATGCCCCAGTTATTTCAGTCTATTAGATCTCATGATGCCAGTGACCAATGGTGATTTAAACAGATTATGAATTTTGTTGTTGCTTTTCACTGTCCATTACCCACTGTTTGCATCTTTCATGGGTTTAAAAATTTGTAGTAATACTCTGTTTTACAAATTTGTAATCTCTCTTAGCTGTTCTTCAAGTTTCAGAGCCATATAAAACAATTGGTCTTATCAATGTTTTTTATATATTGATCTTTGTGTTGCGACATAGAGACTTTGACTTTAGCAGATGTTGAAAGGCATAGTATACTTTATTTCCAGATTGTATACTGGATTGTATTTCTTCTCTCAGCATGTTGGAGCAGTTAAAGTTTGCACCCAAATACTTATATGTTTCCATTCGTTTAATTTTCATATTATCAACTCGTATGTAGCCCGAGTTTATATCCTTTCCCTGTCTTGTTATTATCATGTATTCTGTCTTATTTTGATTAATAACTAGTCCCATTTTGTGAGCTGCTTCTTTTAAGAGAGTCAGTGTTTTTACAGTCTTTAGTTTATTTTCTATAATGATATCTATGTTATCTGCATAACCAAGTATTCTTATAGTTCCTCCTAAAGTACACTTTTGTTTCAATTTCCTTTTAATTTTCTTCAGCGCCAAGTTGAAAAGAAGTGGGGACAGAGCATCACCTTTTTTTAAACCAGATGTTATTTGAAAAGGGTCTGACTTTCTGCCTTTGTAAATAAGTGTCTTCCTTACATAGTTCTGTCATGCTAATTAACTTCTTTGGTATTCAAAAGTCCTTCATAGCATTCCATAAACTGTTTCTATGCAAACTATCATACGCCTTTTTAAAATCCACAAAAATATTATGTACGTCTTTTCTATATTCCCAGTTTTGCTCTATTTGCCATAAAATAAATATGTCTTCTTCTTCTGCCTTTCTATCCCCCAATGGAGCATAGGCCTTCAACCAGCTCACGCCAAGTCGTTCTATCCTTCGCCATTGCATGGAGCTCTCCCCATGTCCTCCCCATCTTTCTAACCTCATTCTCCAGCTCTCTTCTCCATGTGTTTTTTTGGCCTTTCTTTATTCCTATGCCCCTGTTGGTTCCAATGCAAAGACATTCTAGTTATGCTGTTCTCCTGTTTTCTCAGTGTGTGCCCTATCCAACGCCAGCATCTTTTCCTCACCTCTTGGTCAACTGGAGCCTGTTTAGTTCTCTCCCAAAGTTCTACATTAGTTATTCTATCATACCATTATATTCCCTCTATTCTGCGCAGGCACCAGTTAATAAATGTCTGTAATTTATTAGTAATTGCCTTGGTTGTTCTCCACGTTTCCGGCCCATACAATAGTACTGATTTGACATAAAAATTACAAAATTTTAATTTAGTATTTCTTTTAATTTCTTTTGACCTCCACAAATTATCGACTGGGTCATGCGCAAGTGCATAAATAACGCAAATTTAGGCATTACATGGGTTGACAAAATTCTGGAAGACCTAGACTTCGCCGACGACATAGCACTCCTGAGTTCAGAACACACAGACGCCCAAGAAAAAATCAATCGACTCCAGAATTTCTCAGAACAAATTGGACTCCAAATTAACACCGCAAAAACAAAAATTCTAGACCTTACCAACAGTTCAGTTGATATCACGCTTAACAACAACAGCCTTGAAAAAGTCAACAGTTTCACTTATCTAGGGAGCAAGATGTCATCTACAGGAGATACCGCACCAGAAATATCATTTAGAATAGCACTGGCATCTAGTGCCTTCAATAAACTGTCTAACATCTGGAAATCAAAGACACTTAGCAAACACACAAAACTCAAGATCTTCAATTCTTGTGTGATTCCAGTACTAACCTATGGATGCGAGAGTTGGAAATCAATGAAAACTCTAGACACAAAATTAGACAGTTTTGAAAATAAATGCCTTAGAAGAATACTAAATTTCAAATGGTCAGATTTCCGAACCAATACACAAATAAGGCAAGAATCCAGGCAAGAGTATGTGTCTAATTTTATACGAAAACGCCGCTGGAACTATGTCGGCCACGTCCTTAGAATGGATAAATCAAGACTTCCTTAAAAAGCCCTCATTTGGACACCACAGGGGAAAAGATCTCGTGGAAGACCAAGGGAAACCCTACGTAGAACTATCATCAGGGAAGGCTCGCTCATGGGCCACTCAAACATCCAAGACCTACAACGGATTGCAACGGACCGCCGTGCATGGAGAGTCACTACCTCTGCCCTATGTGCCGCACTCGACACAAGAGGAAAGACTAACTAACTAACTATGAAAGCCCCTCTTGCCTTTTGTATTCCTATTTTAATATCTCTATCAGTTCCTCCATCTTTATCTACATTACTGCCTAAATAGGTGCACGTCTTGGAGTGGGGTGCCATTAAGAGAAACCACATTACTATTTGCTTGATTTATTCTCATTATTTTTGTCTTTCCTTTATGGATTTTCAGACCAAGCTGCTGTGATCTCGCATCAAGTATATTTAATTTATCTTGCATCTGATTCCGTGAATGGAACAGAAGAGCAATATCATCAGCGAAGTCCAGATCATCAAGCTGTTTTGTAGGGGTCCACTGAATTCCATTCTTGGTGTTAGCAGTTACTGTTTTCATAGTCCAGTCTATACCCAGTAAAAATAGGAGAGGTGACAAAAGACATCCCAGTCGCACACCTGTTTTTATTTCAAATGCATATGTTAGCTTTCCCTCATGAAGAACTTGACATTTCATGTCTTTATATGTTGCGTTTACTAAGTTGATAATTTTCTGTGGGATTCCATAGTGCCCCATCAATTTCCAGAGAGATTCCCTAACAAGGCTGTCAAATGCTTTTTCATAGTCAATAAATCCAATGTAAAGTGGTGAGTTCAGTTCAATGCTTTGCTCTGTTATAATATGTAATGTGGCTATCTGGTCAGTACAGGATCTGTTTGACAGAAAACCTGCCTGCTCATCTCTTAGCATTTTATCAAAAGCATCTTTTAATCTTTCCAAAATAATTCTACTTAATATTTTGCCAGAAACTGACAGCAACATAATTCCTCTATAGTTTTCACACTCCTGTAGATCCACTTTTTTGGGCAGTTTCACAAGATATCCTTCTCTCCAGTCTGCTGGTATTTCTTCGGTCTCCCAGACTTTACCGAATAATCTATGTAGCAATTCTGTTGATGTGTTTATGTTGGCCCTGATGGCTTCAGCTGGGATACTATCTGGGCCTGTCGCCTTTCCTTCCTTAAGAAGATTTATAGCTTTTCTAATTTCCTCTTTTGATGGTATCTCACAGTTGATATCCAGTTCCATTTCTAAAGGCTGGATATCTGGGGGAACCTCTGGGCCTGGTCTATTTAGAAGCATTTCAAAATACTCAACCCATCTGTCCATTTGATCTTTAGTGTTAGTAAGTACCTTTCCTTGACCATTTTTGATTGATCCAGTTGGCTGACTATATTTACCTACTAATTTTCTTGTGTTACTGTAAAGTTCTCTGAGGTTTCCTTTTGCTGCTGCTGTCTCCGCTTCTTGTGCTAGATCATTTAGATATTTCACGTTAGGAGCCATTATATGCCTCCTAACTTCCTTGTTGGCTTCTGTGTATTTCTCCTGAGCTCTAGCTTTAGCAACTCTAGTTTTGTTATTATTTAAGTCTGCCTTTTTACTTTTCCTATCTTCAATAAGTTTAATGGTTTCTGGTGTGATCCATGCTTTATGTTTCCTTTCTTTCTTGCCAAGAACTTCTACGCAAGATTCATTCCAGATTCCTTTGATCTGATCCCAGCATACTTCTGTGCTGACATCTTCAGCTAACTGCTGCAACACCTGGTACTTATTAGAGACCTTAACTGAGAACTGTTCCTTAGTAACTGAGAACTGTTCCTTCACTTCTTTATTCCTGAGAAAGCCTACATTATTTTGGTTTCTATGATTATAAGATGTTATATATCTTTTTAGTTTCAACTTGATTTTACTTACCACCAGGAAATGGTCAGTAAATACATCTGCACCTCTGAAAGCCCTAACATCGTGAAGGGATGATCTAAACTTTTTGTTAATACATAGGTGGTCAATTTGATTAGTTGTCTTATGGTCTGGTGATTCCCATGTTGCCTTGTGTATTCTTTTATGGGGAAAAATACTTCCACCAATAACATACTGGTTTCCTGCACACAAATTTGTGAAAAATTCTCCATTTTCATTCATTACTCCTAGACCATGTCTTCCCATAATTTCTTCATAGCCTGTGTTGTCTGATCCTATCTTAGCATTCAAGTCACCCATCAAAATTTTTAAGTTGCCCTTTCTTTCATTATTTATAATATTTTGAAGCTGCATGTAAAATTCTTCCTTAACAGATGCATCTTTATCATTTGTTGGTGCATAACACTGCATTACCGACATGTTCACCTTCTGTTTTACTGTTCTAAAAGATGCTCTTATTATTCTGGGACTCACAGCTTCCCATTCTATTAGTGCCCTGTCTGCTTCTTTAGATAGCATCAGGGCCATTCCTTCACTGTGGGGCGAATTTTCCTCTGTGTGTCCTGAGAACAAAATAGTTTCCCCTGAATTTAGAATACTTTTCCCTGCCCCAGTCCATCTTGTTTCACATAACCCTAAAATACTAATTCCTATAATGTTTCATATCCTTTGCTACTTCCATTGTTCTCCCTATATCATAGAGAGTTCTAACATTCCAGGTGCCAATTTTGGAGGTTTTCCTAGCTGAGAGGAGGTACGTCAATGATCCGGACTCCTTACGGCTTTCTCCACACCGTGTCATACTTCTTCTATTTGAAGAGCCTCCCCTCATCTTGGTTGGCTGGATTTTACTTGCTTCTCTTATTGACTTATCCATTGTTGGTTGGTTTTTGTGGCAATGGTTTTTACAGGATGAGGCAGCCAACCTTAAGCCCAACCCTATCCTTAGTCGCCTCTTACGACATGCCTGGTAGGGTGCAGTGTCACTATTCTTTGCTTCCCGTGAGGGCCCCGGTGACACACAGGCGAAAATAAATATGTAATCTATTGTTAATCTGTTCTGTCTGAAACCCACTTAGTAATCTCCTAATATGTCTTCGATGTATGGTTTTAGCTTGTTTAGTAGTACCGCTTGTGGATAATAATTATATTCCTCTATAATTTTCCCATTTATACTTGTCTTCTTTCTTAAAAATGGGTATTAACAGACACTTTCCATTCATGTGGTATTTTCTCTGTCTTCCAAACTACTTTTATTAATTCATCTATCTTTAGATGTAATGCATGACCACTTTCTTTTAAAAGTACAGCAGCTTTTCCATCAGCACCAGTTGCTTTATTGTTTTTAAGCCGTGTTATGACATACAATTCTTTTTCAAAATCAGGCTCTTCAATATTTGGTTCACATATTAGTATCTCTTTCTGTGGATAAGTTTTTAGTGGAGCCCTGATTGGTCTATACAAATACAAATCCAGCACTGCACTGCCATTACGGACCAGAATACGTTAACTGTCAATGGTCTATAAAAACATATATGTTCAGCATTATATACCTGATGCATCACTGGCTTAAAATGGTTCCTTTTGGTTTTGGTTTAAGCTAACAGAACACACCGGGCTTTATTTCTTAAACTATTCACAAGAACACAATACAGAACCTCTATTAACAATCTGTGGACTTAAAAAAAGCACAGGAACTGAAATCTCCCCAGCTGTAGCTCCCCCATGTCCACCTTGGTCACTCATGCCATGGTCACCACACACAACAAGAAGGCTTGGTCCATCCTGAAAAGGGTGTTATATCTAAGTGAACAAGCTGCTGTTGTTTTCTAGATTGGGCTATTAGCTATTTTAAGGTATACTATAATTTAGTAGTTAACAAGAAATTTCTCATCCTAGGTTCGTCATAAACCTACATTTGGTTTGTCAAATTGGTACACACTCTGAAAAACTGATGAGATGAAGACATAAGTAAGAGTAACATATTTAGGCTTCACACCATGTAGCTGGTTCTTTGCATAATATCACCCCAATTATGTCCCACTGTAGGCCTCTGTTTCTTAGGCGTTGCAAATATGCTCTGTAAGGCCAGGATGTCATGTTCAATACCAGCTGCAGGCAATTTGGCAGCAGGCCATTTTGCATTGGTTTCAACAGTGATATTGAGAGCTGACCATTCAGTTACAATAGCAAACTACTGAGTGTGAAATTTGCCTAGAAAAATGCAACAACTAAAAAATACTGGAGTTGGTTCTGCAACACCATTTACAGCATACGCAACTAACTTTTTATGTCTCATCATAAAGCCTCTAGTTTTTGGAAGAAAAAAAAAAGGACAACAACTTGAAAACTGTTTATTTTTACACATACACTGTCCCTTTATTTTTCAACATTATTTCTACAAACGCTGATGCACCTGTCCTATCATTTTATCTGTCCTCCCAAACCTGCTGCACAGAACTGCATGCTCTGTTTTCTAAACCCCATTTTCACTTCACATTCAACTTCTGCATCATTCACGAAATGTCTCCCGCCAAAGTTAGTTTTCAGTGTATGCTAAACCATGTGAGTACTATATTGCAGCTGCTACAGAGTCAACCGTTACTCGCCTGTTACCTCTAATCATCTCCTCCACTCACTGCACGGATGCATCTGTTGCAATCTTGACAGGACTACCAGAATGGACTTTATCAACTACTTTAAAGAGTCGTTGAGAAAACTTTTTTACCTAGCTATACGCCGCTTAAAAGGATAAACATTTGTCAGCATAAGCAGAAAGTACTTCCTTATAAATGTCCTTTGCAGGCAGCTCTTTTGCAACAAACAAACGCACAATAGCACATTGTTTTGTGAGGCTACACTCCATAAATTCAGTTGCCATTTTGTTTCTGTGTTGCGAAGGTGCATGCAACACCTAGTGCCACTAAATGAAAGGAGATATAAAGTTCGATGTTCCTGTCACCTAATGACACCTTTAGAAACCACCAACTATATTTTCCTGCCATCCCTTAAGCATTTGTGACTTACTTACTGACTTTCCCTTGTATATTCATGCATAATGAGGTATCTCTGATATATTCTATGTCCACTCTCATGCTGACCATGACATCTTTTATCCATCTGTAATTCACAACATGGGCAGAGCTCTATGCAATGGCGAAGGATAGAACGACTTGGCGTGAGTTGGTTGAGGGCCTTTGCTCCATTGGGGATAGAAAGGCAAAAGAAGAAGAAGAATTCATAACAGGATGTCGCTAGGGACACTGCCATCCTCCATCCTGTGTCCTAGAAATCTCAACCTTCAAAAACTGCAGTACTGAAAGACCTGTTGTGATCCCTGCTCTTACCAATACCTCAGTGTGTGTCAGTCTATCTTATCTGCTAATGCCAATTATTTCTCATAAGCATAACATATGAAAACTACTTAGCCATTTCTTCTGGTGCAAGTAAGTTGACCAAGTTTCACTACAATACAGAAGACTGCTGAAGACACATGCATGATAAACAAGGGTTTTTGTTTTAATTGTCAGCTTTCTGTTCTCCCAAACATTTTGTTAATCGGTTCATTGCTGTTGCTGCCTTACCTTTCCTGATGTTGATTTGTTGGTCAAGTGATAGTGATTTCTTGACTGAGGATCACAGGTATGTGAAATGGTCTAGTACCTCTAGCTATTCGCTGTCAACGACGACTGATGGTTTATTATAAAAACAGTAATATCTGGGATTATTTAATTATCTGAAAAACAATTTTTATTCAATTTTTTAAATGTCAGTCTTTTCAATTCTGAGCTTATTCTATGAATTTCTTGACACCGATATTATTGCTTCCACTGTGTTTGTCCCAAACAGTTCCTGAGAATAATGTAGTTTCCATTTAACTGACATGGATAATGTTGCATTGATATACTGATTTCTTAAATGCAAACAAAGGAAGTCTAATGGCACACACTGCAATAAATTTGTAAAATGTTAGGGCTTTACATATACTAGCTTATCTTCTTCTTCTTCAGCGATCTCTGGTCATGCGCATAATCCACTGTGGGTCATAAACTGGGATGTCTTTTCAAGGTCTCTTAGGTTTCCCCAAAGCTTAGTTGTCAGTTCTACTGGGTGTTGCCATATGTCGCTCCGCAGCTCCGCCAGGAGAGGACAGTCTTGCAGGACATGTTCTGGAGTCTGTTCAGCACGAAGACACTGGCAGAGAGCTGTTTGGCTCATACCTAATTTATATGAGTGTTTATTGAGTCTGCAGTGTCCAGTGCGTAAGCGAAAAACTGTGACTTGGTCTGTTCTGTTCAAGTGCCTCAGAAAATCTTTTCCGTAGTCATAACCAGTGTTGTTTTTCCAGTCTGTTTCTGATTTTCTCTTAATGAGAGTTTTGACTTCTGGAAAAGATAGTGGCTGGTAGGTCTGTAGTTTGTTACTGCCTTCCTTGGCTAAAGCATCTGCGCTTTCATTGCCTTTGATGCCACAGTGAGACGGAATCCACTGCAAGTGAATTTCTGCCTTATTTGACAACATAGCAAGTTCCTGTGTTATACTTTGTAGATACTAGCTTATAATACAGTAAGGCAGGAGAAGAGTATGTGTGTGTGGGGGGGGGGGCGGGGGTTGAATAGGGGGGATGTGGTGGGGTTTAACTGTTTTTATCTTATGTTTTCTTCCTAGACAATACAGGAAATTAACAGAATATCTAATTTACAAGTATGGTTGCCCTGGGAATTGAGCTGGGGTCTGTGGACAATAATGTTTCATGTTTAATAAAGAATTGACATCAGCACTCAGGATATTCCCATAAGCACTCCATCTTCAGCAGCAAGTGCAGAGTTCTAATCCCAGTGGTATCAAGAGCAGTCTGATTGTATATCAGTCTAACCTCAAGAGCAGTCTGATTGTATATCAGTCTCACCTTTTAAAAATATCTCAAATCTGTGAAGGAAATACCAGCCTAGCCCCAACCAGTCTTCATACATGTTGTGCTGAATCATCAGGTTATGTATACTTAGCTCTACTGTTTGGTGCATAAACCTGGATGATGAACAAGATCTAGAAAACTTGAGACTCTGAAGATTGATTACACAGAAGAATAGGCCCTATTTCAAGGAAACAAACACAATCAAATGCAGAGATTCTGAAGAGACTAGAAATGAAAATAGAGCTGCTGAAGGAAATAAAATAAAAAAAAGACAACTGAAATATTTTTGTCCCATTAAAAGACACATTGGATAGAAGAGTCTAGAGCATTAGCTAAAGAGAGACAATGATATGACTCAACATCAAGAGATGGACGCAGAGTAGTCTGAGGGACAATACTACCAAAACAAGAGACAGAGTGTGTTGCACTGCAGCCAACCTTCGTTAAGGAGATGGCAGTTGATTAACAGAAACCCATACGAGTGAATACTGTTCAACATTTGAGTGAATCTCTGCAAAGCACAGTAAATAAATAAGATACTTTAGGTAGGAGACACCTGAGTGGATGTTTATGTTTTTTTTTTACAGATCAACATCATGCCACATGGGTGTAAACTATAAGTGCTCCATTCTACTTGTAACTGAAGCCTGAGTCTGAAGAATCTCAGTGCAGTGCACGAACACCATTGCACCGGCGAAGATCCTGAAATACCTGAGTGGATTTCTGAAGATATGGTATAGAAATCAATGGATTTCTGAGAAAAAGTCTGAACAGATGAGTGTAGTAAAATGTAGAAGGTAACAGCTTGTGTATGAACATGAAATTCAGCTGAGTATATCAACATTCAGTATGCCATCATGAGGATCTCTAAGAAGCACAAATTGGTTTCAGCATGACAATGTGGGACAAAAACTCTGGAGCACACCTTAATGCCAACAGACACTTGAACGGCATGACCCAGGTCTACCCCAACACACCCTCTCCCCAACCTCCTTTTTTCTCCCACCCTTTTTAGTGACAGAAAGGTAATAATGGGGCCGAAGGAAGCATTTTCTTAAGATCATAAACTTCATGTTGTGCTCACTCTCCTGTAGCATTGTTATCACGCTAAGAAGATCTCTGAGGGGCACATACACATTTCTGCTTGACAATGTTGGACAAAAGTATACTTTGAATAATCTGGTTTAGACAAAAGAAATTAAAATAATACAACAAAGCATTGTTCAAAGAAATATTCCAAAGTTATTACCCATTGTTCCATAGCATTATATATTTGCCTGATGATGTCGTCCATCTCTGCAAGCTTTGGTTTGACCAGTGGACTGCTAGGTCCAGCGATATGTCCAATATGGTCAAGACCAAGGTAGTGTAGAATCATAACATCCCAGGTGGGCTTGTAAAGTTCTTGCTTGAGGTGACGTGTAACATTTCTATCTACCTGTTTTATAAATTTTTTTTAAATGAACTGATGTTAATTCCTATTTAATTTGACATACTTCTACACACAGATGTGTGTGTGTGTGTGTGTGCGCGTGCATGTGTAATTTTGCTCCAACGGGGTGGATAGGCAAGCAGTCCACTAAAGTCTTGAAAGGTTGTTTGCTTCTTGCCAATGGTTTGCTAATGCAATTTCAACATTTGGGTGGCAATCCATGGTTTCATTACCTATTCTACTAAAGTGAGTGTTTGGTGCAACACTGTGAGTTGTGTATTTTGTGTTGAATGCCTTTTATCTGTGCCCACTGCAGTTCTATGTCATGATACTCAGAATATGGCAGGTGGTCAGTGTTAGCACACAGTGCCTATGCAATAATTTTGCTTGTTATGGCCAGTCTGTCATGGCTTCCTTCAAAGACAAATTGCAATTGTAGTTATGACTAATAGTGTTGGCACCTCTAGCAGCTGCCTTATGCATTTACTTAATGTGCATACTTCTGGATTTTTCTAAGATTCATTGGTTTGTTCACTGGTTTTCAAATGAGACAGTGAAGACCATTTTGTCAGCCTTTTACTGGCAAAGGAACTGAGCAATGACCTGTTTGCAGTGAAGGTGAATCTCAACTGCTGACTGCATACATGTATTTGAGAAATTAGAAATACCTTCTTAACAAGTAAAAAAGTTAAAGTAGAGGAGCCTGTTCCATGCGTTCAAGCGTACTGGGCATATAGGGCTAGACCTATATTTTAGATACTAACTGGCACTCTGTGGATGATGTGGCCAACATCATGTCAGCCACTTTACTTCCCCGAACTTTACCTGGTACCCTCTATATAAAACCTTGATGACATTGCCAGAATTAATACTGCTTGACCTCTAAGCATGAGCTGCAGCAGATCTTGGTCGAAGGACAGTTAGTCTGGTGAAGTATGTGGAAGTCTAAATGAATGTTGGGGGAATTAGTTACATTAATTTATAACTGCTGACTGTGAACTAAACAAATTGAGTGTTTCTGTTATTGTCCTAAAAGTCCTTACATGTATGACGGATGCTGTGTGCACTAAAAGAAAATAAAGCCAGAAAAATTTACTTGCAATGTATGTTTAAATTAATGTCTTCCTAAAATTTGTTACTGTCAAAAATTACAGTGGTTTTCAACCCAGGTGACATATCACACTAGTAGGGCACAAGGAAATTTCAAGAGGGGCATCAAGAAAATGAGTACATTTGTATTCGTAATAATCTGTTAAAGTAACTTTTGTGTGTGTGTGAGTGTGTAGTTTAATTACCCCAAAAAAAAAAGTTTTTTAATTTATAAAACCAAAAGCCAAGTATGTTACGTTATTTTACCCATTGATTTATGTGGATGCCCCCCCCCCCCCACAAGTTCTTGTTAATAGTGCTTAGGATTTTTCATTCTGTCCTCTTTTTAATCACATTTGTGTTAGTTGGGGGAAAGGGACAGGGCCTTGACATATATTCAAGGGTACACCACCTGAAAAACTCTGGAAACCACTGGTCTGTTACATCCCTTGTTGGGCAGTGTAAGTCGGGTGGTAATCGTTAGCTTGGAGATTTTGAGCTGCATTGTTAGTGCACTAACCATGAAGTGTGCAGGCTAGGAATTTACTTCTACCTTTAACAGTAAAAGAAAATACCCTGACTTTACTGAGGATCTGAGCCTGGATCTTCTGGCTCACCCCCCTCTGCAACAAAGCCCTCCTAATAAATAAATAAATATACTTACTTCAGTGTAATCAGACACATAAAATGATGTTGTGCCATCACTGCGTTCAAAATGCTGGGGGAACAAGTTAATCCATGTGTCATCCCCAAAGAAGACAATTTGACGTCCATGTCTTTTCATCTGTGTGATTATATTGTCTTCCTCCAGGGCAGGGGATCCAAAGTTGAGAGCAACATCTATAAAACTTGGTGTGCTGCCTGTAGTGATGGCCTGAGGATATACAATGAAATAAGTGTCCTCTTGTGTGGCTTCTGGGTCCCCCCCCCCCTCCCCTCCCCCCTCCCCCAGCACAACTAGCAAGCAGTCATATCAGTTGACTAATTAGGGGTGTTTGTTTTTCAACAAGATCAAAGTCCAGAAGTTGTCAAATAACCAGAATTTTCCGCTGGAGTTTACAGCCAATGAAGGTTAAGAAAAAGAAGAAGAATTAGTGTCCATAATGCAAGAAGCAGAAGAAAAGTAGACAAATAAAATGTTCTTTAAACATAGGTATCAACAACAATACAAAAGAAAGCTGATCAACCCATTGCAGATACTGCTTTTGGGGAGAGGAAATGGGGTAAGGAAGTAAAAGTAATTTCATAAAATTTATTTTTAAAATTATTTTACAGATCTGGAATGGGGTGAGGAAGTAAATTAATTTCACCAAATTTGTTTCATTCTCTAGAACTGACAATCACAATGGCCAATCACAGAGAAAAATGCAGGAGGAGGAGGAAAAGAAGACGGCAAAGAAGATGATGAAGAAGAAAAAAAAGAAGACAAGGGAGAAGAAGGAGGAGGAGAAGAAAAAGGCAATGAAAATTAAATTAAACAGAACCCCATGACTCATTCAACTCACTAAATCACTTGCGTCCTATCTTAACTTCTTTCTATGTGCGCCAGTCATACATGTTAACAAATTGTATCTATGGCCTCAAAGGCTCCCAGGCATTCCTTTCTCAAATCGTACATGAGATTACAGTATACTTTTTTTTCCACCCAAGAGAAAGCTGGACATTTATAACAAACATCTTCTACATACCATATAAAATTATTAACCTAGCAATTAATATTTGGTCATGCTCTTAATTATGATTTCTTGGTAGGACAAATGATTTTGCAGCATATGCGGCTCGCCATCCCAATGTTCCCCACCCTTTCAGCATTGGCTTGTTAAAGTGAGAGGGCAAGAGAGAGAGAGAGAGACAGACAGACAGACAGAGAGAGAGACAGATAGAGGCAGAGAGGGGAGTGTGAGTGCGTGTATGTGATACACAACAGAGAAGCAGGAATGGAGAGATTGAGATGTAAATTTAGAGTTGTCATCATGACCGTCATGTTTGTGTGACATGAATACATACACACTGAAAAGAAAACATATCATCATGAGATGCCTTGCCAACTGGGGTGGGCGATCATGCCTCTCCACAATCTGCAGCTGTGCGTATCTGTTTGTGTGTTGACACCCTTTCATGCAATAACAACAGCTGTCAGGAATCTTCTCAAGCTATCTTCCTGTGTCTCTCTTTCTACACATTTTTCTGGTGGTAGCAACATGTTCCAGTTTCCCTCTTCTCATAACATGACCAAAAGATTATGACTTTCTGATGTTTATGATAAGCTGTCTTTGAGTACCTGCCTCTTTCAAAACATCTGGGTTGCTCTTTTTGGCTGTCTAAGGAACTCTGAGGATTCTTCTGTAAAACCACAGCTCTGAGGCTTCAAGAAACGGTTTGGCTTGTTGTAAATGTTATTATTAATTGTCCAGGGTTCACAGCCGTATGTTAAAACTGACTCTATATAGCATGCGACAGCTGAACGCACAACACAATCTAGTAAACTTGTAAACACTTTTTTGTTAAAGTGTAAGTGTTAATTACTAATTAAATCAAATCATTATCAATGTCAAAATTTCATATTGTGTATGATTAGACGATGAGGCTCTCCTGTAAACTACGGCCGGTAGACAACAGTTGACGACCGGTTAGTCAGATTTCTGTCCCCTAGCTGCAGTGCAATTACGGACTGGAGAAGGCACAAATCAAAAAACAAAGTGAGGTCAAAATGCCTGGCAGAACCCGTGCTGCGACTCAAATTAGCGACCGCGTTCAATTACGACGCATTACGGAGTGGATTAGAGGGAAGGAAACAAGTGACATAATTACTGTGTGTTGGCGATAGCGTGCAGTGCCCTACTGTCATTATACGGTTAGGGTTTGGGTTAGGGTGTGGGTTAGGTTTGGGGTTAGGGTTAGGGTTTGGGTTGCTACGTTGAGTTTCTGCGAAGACGAGATGCTGCAACACTAACCGCAATGCTAACCCTAACCCAAACCTTAACTCTAACCCAAACCGTATGATTATAGCAGGGCAGTGCACGCTGTCTATCGCCAACACACAGTAATTGTGTCAATTGTTTCGTTCCCTCCTTTTCCACTCCGTAATTACACTGTAGCCAAGGGACAGAACTCCGACTAACCGGCCGTCAACTGTTGTCTACCGGCCGTAGTTGACAGGAGAGCCGGCGATGGATTACAGTGGCACTAGTAGTGCGATATATATTATATACCTTTATTCTTGGCAAAGTAACCGTTGGGGGATTGGTTCTAGCAATAAACTGTAACCCGTGACCCTTTCTTATTGTTTCAAACGTCTTTGGAAAGTAATTTAAAGGTCCAAACGCGAAATCTGCCCGGAGAGCGTCGATGACCATCAGCACCAACCGCCGGTAGCTCCCATGGCTGGTGTTCGACAGACTTGATTCGCCTTGGGTTAATTTCACCTTCTGAGTTGAAAATCCACGAGAAACATTTTTCACAGGAAAAAAAGCTCTCATAAATAAGGCAAGCGCAAATACAAGTGAAAGTAAATGAAATAAAATCAACAGTTTCATGATCCTGATCCAAATAATCAAATATTCTAGACTTCATTTCAAATCGGAAACACTAAGGGGGAAGCCATTATATTATTTACATCAGTGTCATAAAAACGTAGACCTCATAAATACTCATAATTAACAGCTAAAATCACAGTCTTCACGTGACGGTTTGGAGATTTGTAGAATAATAAATAATTTGCAAGTGGTATTGTAGATATTGTATATGGAACATATTAGAAACCTGCCACTTGAATTATAAAATAGCAGGAAAACGTCGAAAGTATAATAAGCTTTACTTATATCTTTAATATATCAATTTGACAAGTGGGGCTGTAGCTCAAATGGTAGAGCGCTCGCTTAGCGTGTGAGAGGTACGGGGATCGATACCCCGCAGCTCCAGATTTTTTTTTTTTATTGCAGCTTTCATATGTTACAGATTTATTTATTTAGTACAACTAAAAAAGGTTGCCTGGATAAAATAATAATATGCTTCTGATCTGACTCTTTGCAAGTGATTCAAGCCACTCTGCGTGCAGGACACCAGTTTCCATGCTCGTGAGTCCGTTACAGTCACAACATGTTGGGCTGTTCTGCCCTCAAGCCATCGTAAAGCTGCCATTATTGCCTCCACCTCCATTGTCATAATGGACGTAGTGACGTTGTACGCGAGGTCATCTGTTTTCAAAGTGACCCATTTTTTTGTTACCAGGGCGTGAAATTTCATTGATCAGCTCTTGCACTACTTACTCTTTTCATCAGACATCCATCCATTCCTGACATCCTCGTTCCAAAGTAACTATGCAAGGCTGTTTTGCTGGGCGACACGGTGATCCATTCCTCGCCACACTCAGTTTTGTCACCAGTACAAACATTTCTCATAGTGACTTCTGCTTGTGCCATCAAAGAGCCACCTTTTTTCGGCCGATGTCCCTAAAATACTATGGCCTCGTGCAGAAGGTGTTCCCTGTCCGTTGCCAATAAGTGTGAGCAAACAACCTCTCCTTGACCTGGCGATCTCCAGAAACTCTGTATGAGCTCATGTGTTGACACCTGTCTGTGCCTTGACGAAAGCTTTGTTTTCTCTTGTCTCTTTTTCCACAGATATTTCCGTTCGTCACAAGATGTCGTGGTGCCTTCCTTATTATAACGTGGCCAACAATTGTGACTGTCTTTTCCTGATATTTGTGATGGGTTTTTTTTCCTGTCCCTCGTCTATTTAAATATGGATGGATTACTCATCTTAGCTGTCCAATATTAACCATTATCCTGTAAAACTATATATCCGATGCCCCGGGATATTGTTTGGCTTGTTTTTTAATTGCCCAGTATTCACAGCCACATGTTATAAACTGCCAATTACAGCGGTGTAGGCGGGGGGGGGGGGGGGTCCTTTTGAGCCTGAGGATTTAAGGCCGCATGGCTAGTGCTGTCGCCACGACTGTCCAGGTGAGTATTTTATTTTGCCCCTGACAGAGAAAATCCATAGCCTTACCGAGGATTCGAACCCGGGTCTACCGCATGAGAGCCCAGCATTCTAACCGTTCGACCAGCCGCTCCTCGCCACACGTTATAACTGGCTCTATATTGCACATCATCATCAGGTGCCTTGCCGACTGGCGTGGGCGATCATGCCTCTCCATAATCCGCGATCTCCTGCAGCATGTATCAGTTCGTGTGCCGACACACCTCCATGCCATGCAACAAGACTGTCAAGCATCTTCTCTCGTTGTCTTCCTCTATCCCTCCTTCCACAGATCTTTCCAGTGGTCACAACATGTTCTATTTTCCCTCTTCTCATAACATGGCCGAAAAATGATGACTGTCTCCTTCTGATGTCAGTGATAAGTTGTCTTCGGTCTCCCACCTCTTTTAAAACCTCTTGGTTGCTCTTTTTGGCTGTCCAAGGTATTCTAAGCATTCTTCTGTAAAACCACATCTCTGAGGCCTCCAAAAATTGTTTGGCCTGCCTACCGATTGTCCAGGATTCACATCCATATGTTAAAACTGGATGTATGTAGCAAGCAAGAATTCTTTTTCTAACTCTCAATGACAAGGATATATTGCACAAGATGTTTTTCATTTTATAAAATGCAGTTTTTGCCTGTCCAATTCTGTTTCTTATTTCAGTTATGCATCTTCCATCTGATGTTATCCATGTGCCCAGATACTTAAATTTCTGTACTTGTCTTAAAATAACACCATTGACTTTTATTACACATTTAGGAATAATTTGTTTCTTTGATACCACCATTACTTCTGTCTTCCCATTATTCAAACTGAGGCCCATTCTTCCACTTTCTAACACCACAATGTCTATCATTTCCTGTAATTCTTTCTGACTTGTTGCTATCAAGACTGTGTCATCAGCATAACGTAAATTATTTATATTGTGCCCACCAACCACGATTCCGGGCATATCAATTGAAGATCTCATAATATATTCACTGTATATTGAAAACAAATCAGGTGAAAGTACACATCCTTGTCGTACGCCCCTCTTTATGCTTTGAAATGTACCTAAACAGTTCTTAATTCTTATAGCTGCTGTTTGCTGCCAATACATATTCTTTATTATTCTTAGATCTTTCCCATCAATGTTTAATTTTTCTAACAGTTTGATTACTTCTTCATGCTTCACACAGTCAAATGCTTTTGTATAGTCTATGAAGCATAAGTACAAATCAGTCTTTACTTCTATAGCTCTTTCTGACAATGTCCTTAGGATGTATATGGCATTGTTTGTACCTTTTCCTTCTACAAATCCACATTGTTCATCGCTGATTTCTTGTTTAATTTTGTTTCTTATTCTTCTCATAATTATTCTCAGTAAAATCTTAGTCATGTGACTCATAAGACTTATTGTGCGATGGTCTTCACATTTTATAGTGCCTGGTTTCTTAGACAGAGCTATAAATATGGATTTTAAAAGGTCATTTGGAATATACCCACTGTTATAAATATCATTTAAAAGTTTAGTTATTATTTCAATTCCAAAATTTCCCAGTGCTTCGATTTCTTCCAGTGAGATGTTGTCTGGCCCGGGTGCTTTTCCTTTCTTCATATGATGTATTGCATCCTCAACTTCTGCAGTCATTTTTGGTGGACCATCATTGTTGTTCTGCAGTTCTACGTCTGGTCTATTATCATCATACAATTCCCCTATATACTCTGTCCATCTGTTAATTATATTACTATGTCCCATTAATAAGTCACCATCCTTTGATATCAAACATCCAGTGCTGTTACGTGTCATCTTTCCTGTTAACATATTTATCTGTTGGTACATGGAATGTGAGTCTTTCCCGTGATTTTCCCCAATCTCTGTACACATTTGATTCAGCCAGGCTTCTTTAGCCACTTTGCATTTGTTCACTATTTCTTTTTGTATTCTAGAGTATTCTTCTTTATCATTCTTTTTCTTCCTTCTTTCATCCATCAACTGCAGAATTTCGGTTGACATCCATTTCTTTTTTGCAACTGTATGGGTTGGTGGGATTGTCTCTTTTGATTTCTGCTGAATTGACTCACGCAACATATCCCACTGTTCATCAATTGTTTGTATAATTTCCATTGCATTATACCGGTTTTGTACAGTGACGTTGAACTGTTCCTTAATTTCTTTATCCGTTCTAAGAATTCCTAAATTTAACTTGATGTTCTGTGGTGTTTTTCTAATGTTCTTTAGTTTTATTCTAATTTTTCCTACAACTGGAACATGGTCACTAAAGCAGTCTGAATAGTACCATTGTTACTTCACAATTTTTGCATTGATCAACAGCCATGTCTAACTCATCATAAAATGCGTCAATGTCTTCCTCTGAACTATCTGCTGTTGGGGCATAAATCTGTACTAAGTTGATGTCAAACGGTCTGCCGCGAAGTTTTACTAATAGTACTCTATCTGATATTGTCCAAAATCCTTTAATCCGAGTAGATAATTCTGTGCTGATCTGAATACTTTTCCCCTGCTCCTGGCCATCGCATTTCACTAATTCCCAGTATGTTGATGTTCATTCTCTTCATTTCCATCTTGATGTTATCCAGTTTTCCGTTTTGCACGAGTGTTCTGACATTCCATGTACCAATGTTCATGATGTTTCTACCATTTACTTTTTCTACAGTAGCTGGATGACGGTCGGGTATCACCCGTAGAGCATGATGCTCCCTACCGGACGAGGTGATTCCACCGGAATCCCCATTCACGTCGTTATCTGAATACGTATTATTTTGAGGCATGATTTTCTTGGGATGGTACAGCGGTGGTTTCCCCTTGACTTCCGCCGGTATATTGCACATACGTATTCCTAATAGGGCTGTACCGAATAGTGATTTTCACTATTCGACCAAATAGCGGGAATACGAATACGAATAGCGGGACCAACTATTCGGCCGAATACGAATAGTGTATGGTGTATAAAATATGTATAAAAAACACACATTTATAATGTCTAATGTAAGCTGAACTTTTACTTCACATAAAGTAGCACAGAATAGTCATCTTCTTCTTTAGCATTCTGAGCCCTTGAGGTTTACTGCTGCGGTATCATTCGTCTCCATTCATCTCTCTAGCTGACCTTATCTTCACAATTTGTGACACCAGTTGTTTGCAGGTCTGGCTGGACATTATCTCTCGAACTTATTTTTTGTCTGCCTCGTGGTCAACGCATATTCCTCTCTCATGTGTCTACAGTTTTTACTTCTCTGTCATCTGACATTCTTTTAATATGCCCTAACCATTTTAGTGTGTTAGCTCTCATGATGCCAGTGATCAATGGTGATTTAAACAGATTATGTGTTATGTTGTTGCTTCTGACTCTCCATTCCCCGCTGTTAGCATCTTTGATGGGTCCAACGATTTGTCGTAGAACTGTTTTCGAAAACCCGTTAAAAGGCCTCATCTCTTTTATTTCTGCTTCAAGTTTCAGAGCCAAATAAAACGACTGGTCTTTTCAACGTTTTATATATATTGATCTTGGTGTTGCGAGACAGACACTTTGACTTTAGCAGATGTTGAAGGGCATAGTACACTTTAATTCTAGGTTGTATTTTAGACTGTATTTCTTCTCTTAGCATTTTGGAACAGTTGAAGTTTGCACCCAAGTACTTATATATTTCCGTTTTTTTAATTTTCATATTATCGACTTGTACGTGGCCGGAGTTTATATGTCTAGTTAGTATTCGTACAGAATAGTAAACATTTAAAAACATGTTGTGTTCTGCATCCTTCAGTCAGTCTGTGGTAACTAATAACTAGGATTGAAAGAATCCTAAGTATTATAACAAGTAACTGAACTTGGAATTTGTCACTGACAGCTTATCTAATGCAGGAAAGCTGCATTAGCTTTCCACCCAATCGTTCCATGTTGTCAGCATTAAGCTGTGTATGCAGAAGCGAGTTTAAGGTAACTACTATTCGTATTCGGCCCGACCACAACTATTCGGCCGAATACCGAATAGTCAACAGGTCCACTATTCGGCCCCGAAGCGAATACGAAGCGAATATTCGGTACAGCCCTAATTCCTAACCTTCCATTCATTCATTCATTCATTCAGTAGCATGTCCCTCGCGGAACCTCGCTGCCATAACAACCTTCCGGAAAACCTTCCTATCCTGAGCAAGATGTCCTGCGTCTGATACACCCATCTGGAGATCATCTGCCACATCCTGCACCCATCTTCTCCTTGGCCTTCCTCTTCCTCTCTTCCCAGGCATATACCCCTCCATTATTGTTCTCTCTAGACTTCCATGACGTTTCAAGTGACCAAAATATTTCAATTTTCTTGTTTTATTGTCTTTACTAGCCAACCCTCTTCAATATTCAGCCTTTGAAGTATGGATGCATTTGTTCTTTTCTTTACCCAAGATATTCTTAGAACCTGTCTGTAACATTTATATTCAAATGCATTTATGCGCTGTTCCGCTTGTTTAGTAAGTGTCCAGGTCTCACAGGCGTATGTTGCAATGGGAAAGAAATCAAGATATCCCTAGCTTGTACCGCCAGTTCATCAGGTGTCATTTCCTGTTGTACAGACATCAAGACCTCAAAACGGTTCTTCACTTCTACGTTGTATGCATCTGGTATTTTTGTGAGATCAAATCGAAATGGCCTTGGTCCTCGGGTAAGCTTTTTGAGTTTTAATTTCAGATCTGCTTCTAGTAACTGATGATCTGTATCGCAATCTGCACTTCGCAGGGTTTTTGCAGATGTTATGCTCGATCTCCATCTTCCATGACATGGGTTTATTATATAAGAATTTTATAATTTTATAAAATTCAGTTTTTGACTATCAAATTCTGTTCTTTATCCTTGTGATATATCTTCCATCTGGTGTTATCCACGATAACAAATCTGATGACATACTTCGGAGTAAGGTTTGACTGCAGCCTGTCCCTCAAAGAACATGTTGACCATGTCATAACAAAAGCACGCAAAGGCCTGTCAGCAATGAGGGTCCTAGCCTCCGCTAGTACTGAGCAGAGACTGCTTCTTTCCCAGTGACTTGTACTTTCTCCCATTGAATATGCTCTTGCTATCCTCACTGTTAGCCATACTCAGATTGAAAGACTTAAGAAGGTGAAAAACGAAGCAATTATTATTATTCTGGGGTGCACTTGAGACACCTCTTGTGTAGTAATGAGGTACCTTCTTGACTTCCCTACCACGAACTACAGGATCAAGATCTGGAGGGCTCGTGCAACCTTAAGATAAGTTCAGATCTGAAGCACCATTTGCACGACATGCTCTTCAAGAAAAAGGGCAATAGACTTAAATGGGGCAAATCATGCCTGGGTAGGGCAGAGTATGACATGCAGGTATGCAGCCTTACAGACATCCATCCAGGTGAGGAATGGATACCGGCGTCTAAAGCACCTAATCTTACATTCTCCTGTGCCGTGACGCTCGATAGGAGTTGTCGGGAGCAGAATCCATCTGCTGTCAATGCCGAGGTATGCGCGCTTATCAGTGATAAGTCAGATGAGACAGATGTGGTGATCTTCACAGACGGGTCCGTCCTTTATACGAGGACATAAGAGTGCATAGGTATTTACAGCTCGTTCTTCTTCAGGCAGAACAGTTCAAGAAGACAGCGGTGCCTTCTCCATGACTACCAGCAGCATGACCATGGAGGCGATGGCGGTGACACACGCTTTCATGTGGCTAGAATCACAGGACTTTTCCCGCATGTGTGTGCTGAGTGAGTCTTTGAGCATGATCCGGCAGTTTGAGGCAGGCTGGTTACGCAGACAGTGGTTTGAGTCATTGCAAAACTCTATTGTGTGTGCAGTTAGCTACATATCCGTCACAGGGAATGCAGGCGTTATTGGTAATGAAAGAGCTGATAGACTGGCAGGTGCTGCATTAATTGAAGATGACCGGCCCATGCATGGTTCACACAGACATTGTCATTGCCCTTAGAGAGATAGGAAGCAACGTGTCCACATCACTGCTATGAATACGCGAATTATGAGTAAAGATCGGCACAACCAAGCATGAGAAGCACATCGGACGCACACGAAGTCCTGTTAACCAACATAGGACTGGCACTGTTAACCGCACAACGCTAATGAATATGTTGAGAGGAGAATATGAGCGCCTATGGATGTGTCCGGAGTGCTGTGAAGATAATCGAACGCATAACTCATAACTAACCTTCTCTGCTTGTCCTTGTGCATATAAAATACCATCTTAAGGAAAGACAGAAAGTTTGCAAATGAAATCCCCCCCCCCCCCCCCCCACCCCGTTCCCCCTCAACCACTGGTAGTAACCGTGTTCAGTTCAGGTAACAACTGAAATCACAGCACTCGGGACAATCCCATCTGCGCCCCGCCCTCATCTTCAACAGTCACGGCACAATTAACACAGTTATTACATAACTGTTGTTCAATCCAGCTGAGTTATAAATAGAATAAAGCCTTTTTCTTCTTATTTCGATATATAAGCTTGTCAAATACTTTTGCTTTTTTGGCATTACATACAATGATTTATGCCTTTTTGTGTGTGTGGCGGAACACAGTACCTGCACCTTTCTCAAGACATCCATTTGTCAGCGCCATTGTTATAGACACTTTATCGCTAGTACCTTTTTAGATACGTTGTAGTGAGTACCGACACCTTCGTTTTTATGGGTATTGGATGGGGCAAAGCACAAGTTATGTGTTAAGTTTAACAGAGTGCAGGGGTATAGTCTCGCCCCCCCCCCTCCCCCGGCCATTTACAGGAAGTCCTAGAATAAACAAATCCAGCGTCATGTCCCTTGGCCCAAGTGTTTGGTTGCTTCTTTGGGATCGTTGAGACAAAGCTGTGAGTTTATTGTTAACCAGCTTCAGATCCACTGTTTAGTGTACAATAAGTGTTATATCTAAATTTATTAGATCGGCATGTTAAACTGATAGCGTTAAACACATACTATGACTTTAGATTAAACAAAACACAAAAAATTGGCATCATGACTTTGCAACGGATCACCATGCCCGGATGCCGGGTTGAGCTTCGGTGAAAACTTGTCTGACTGATAGATGCTGATTGTTCTGTTCTCCCCCTCTGGACTGAAAGTATTAACATCCTCCTTGACTCAAAGAGTCGTATTATTGGATGACAGATTAATATGGTAAATTCCAAATACCCCGCTCGACCGCATTAGTTATAACTAAGGCTGCGGCGACTAAGGCTCCAGAATAGCTGAAAACTCAGGAATTCATCAGTCCCCTGCATGCTAATGCTTGCTTGGCGACTCACGCAGTGACCACGCCATAAAAGATCTAGGCTGGTATATACGGAAACAGAGGATCCATCTGATAAAGCGTGCAGTGGTTTGCAAAATCACCTTCATTTTTGTCCCAGGTCTAGATAATGATAATGTGAGAGAGCAGCAGCAGGCACCCTTTCTGGCAGTGCGACTATCAAGAATGAGCCATCCATCTGTCATAGATTCTATGGACAGGAGAGAGTTTTTCAATGCTATAGGAGACAGTAAACGTTATAAGGTCTTCAGTTTCTTGAAAGATGATTCTTTACTGAACATACTGTATACCCTGGGTGGATCAGTTGGAGCAGCGAGACAAGAAAACCATGGGGGAGGCCACCCATTGTTACATCAACCAGAACAGAAGGGGAGTTGTTAGCCTAAAATCACTTAGAGCAGTGATTCCCAAACTGTGCGCTGTGGCACCCTAGGGAGCCGTGACCTCTTCACAGTCGCCGCAAAATATTCGAAGTTACACAAGTTATGTTTGTTTGTTATCTCTCACATACGAATAGTCATACTTTTACTTAGGTAAAGGCGCCATGGAAAAAATTTAATTGAAAAAAAGTGCCATGTCACAGACTTCTGGGTGACCTTGATGGTCCATGGCTCGTAACTGGGCCTATGACAGACAAACTTACTTTGACACACACTGGACCCGAACACACACACAGGGCACACGACAATCTTTATTGCAAGTACAGATATTACAACAGACAGTTTACTTCCCGCTGTATGGCCACTTGTTGCCTGGACTCTCTGGCCCAACGAGCTTTACAATCAGGTAACGGCTCAGGTGCAGTAACATCTGTAGACACAACATACAAGGTCCTGCTCCACATACACAGTATGTCATGATGACATGCACACCCCATGCACACACATCCTCACAACATGCACATACTCATAATTTTTACACTACCAAAATAGAAGCATCTAAAAAAAAGTTAGTTGCATATCCTTTACAGGACGTCGCAGAACCAACTCCAGCATTTCTTGGCTGTTGTGGTTTTGATAGGCAAGTTTACGTCCAGACGTTTACCATTGCTTTCTGGATGGTCGGCTTCTCGATACCACCTTCGAAACCAACACAAGGTGCAAGGCCCGCAGCTGGGATCGAACCTGGCACTCTGACATTACGAAGTCCGCCTAAGCCAGAGACGCCGACAAAAGCATCCTAAAGAAGTGAAAGTGATAACTGCTAATGTGTAACATAAACATGCAGATTTATATAAAATTACATATTTTAATTCTTCATGTAATTCTAGTTGAGGTTTTATCCATTCTGTCAAATTCTACTCCAGACAGAATACTTATGCCTGTGTTTGAACATACCTTTTCATCTCCCTACACCAACCAGTCCTAGAATAAAACAAGTTAATGCAACTGCTTGGTACTGAAAAAGTTAAAAATAGTATCTTGTCTGTGGCTTAGGCATTGCAAACGTGCTTCGTAATGTCGGCATGCCAGGTTCGCTCCCAGCTGCAGGCCTTGGGTTGGTTTTGACTGTCATATCGAGAAGCCAACCATCAAGAGAGCGATGGCAAACTACTGGATGTAAATCATTATGATGTATCTTCATTGTTTAGATGAATAATTACATTCCTGGTTTCCTCACTCATTCAGGTTATAATACAGAGGGACCAGACTTTACGTTTTCAGAGAGGATTCAGTTTCAGAAGGCCAGCAGCAACAATGGTGGTCATATTTGGCTATGATCTCAATGATGTTCTGAAGGAGACCCTGAAATTTGCAGCCACAAACCCCTGGCAGTTCATATATTATGTCCTGCTTGTGTTATCTCCACTGTTTTTTATTAGTGCCATCCTCGCCTGGAAACTGGCCAAAGAAATACAGCATAAAGAGAAAGACAAGAAGCGCAAAGCCAAGCGAGAAGCCAACATAGCCCGGACACGAAGACATAAGGCTGAATAGTGTATGTGATGAATGGATTTTATGAACTCTGTGAGTGGCAGCAATCAGAGAGACTTGTTTTTTTTTTTTTTTTTTTGTTTATATCTTTATAGTACAGTCATTTCATTATTTTAGAAAAATATCTGAACAGTCTGTTTGACAGTTGAATTATTTGTTTGTTGATGCTGTTTGTGAAGTGAGTGTGTCACATTTGGGACTTAAATGTCGATCATTACCGTTCTTCAGCTGTAAAAGTTTTTTTAGAAGTGATTAACTTTTATTAAATACACAAAGGGGGAAAAGTAAAGTTTTATTGGTAATTAAAAAAATGCATATTCATTGCACAGTGAATGTATCATATTAAATTTCATACTTTTTGCCCTAAATTTCTAATATTTCCTTGTTAACATTTTTTTTCTCCCTCTTAATTGATGAACTTTTATAAATTACCCATTGAGAGGATTGTTCTTGAGGTTTTAAAAAATAGATATATTCTACTTGCATCTGTGAAACAATCCATTTCTCAGTTTTGAATCTTTTAAACATGAATTTATTCAGAAATTAGAAATTACGAGGGTTGAATGGTGTAAAAGATCAGCATATATCAGTTTATATCTTTATAGCACTGTCATTTCATTATTTTAGAAAAATATCTGTAGAGTGTTAGAATTGATTTATATGTTTGTTGATGCTGTTTGTTTGCGAGCATTTGCAAATATAGGTTATCAACCTGGATAAACAAATTTGTTTACTTTTAGGGAAGAAAACAGATATCTAGCTTGCACACAGTGTGACAGTAGTAAGAATTGTCCTTTATCATTTAGTCTTCTTCAGTCATCCTATGATTAAAAGATAAATTCTTTCTCATTGAGGCCGTTCAGTAATCCTGTAATTAAAAGTTATGCTTTTTCAGGCCTCGTCAGTCATCTTAAAATTAGCAATGATGTCACTTATATTCTGAAGAAAAACCTAAAATTTGTTGCCACAACCCTTGGAAATACATATAACTATGTCCTGCCAGTGTTATCTCCACTGTGTGTTTTTGTTTGTTTGTTTGTAATTACACTATGCTTTCCTATGGCTTAGGCATTGCTGGGGTTCCTGGTTCGATTCCTACTGTGGGCCTTGGACCTTGTATTGGTTTCAAAAGTGGTATCGAGAAGCCAACCGTCCAGAAAGCAACAGAAAACTACTGGACGTAAATTTGCCTAGAAAAAGCCACAACAGCCAAAAAAAATGCTTGGGTTGGTTCTCCAAACGTCCTATAAAGGATAAACAACTAACTAACTATATCCTCTCCTGGAACCTGGCACCCAGCATAAAAAGGCAAGAAACCAAAGTGAGAAGTTAGCAAAGCCGGTGCATGAAGGCATAAGACTGAATAACATGTTATGAATGGCTTTTATGAACTCAGTGAGATTTAGCAATCATAGAGATTTGACTTTTGTTTATATCTTTAAAGCACCATCATTTTTTTCGACAGAAATATCTGATTGGTCTGTTAGACAATTGATTTCTATGTTGATTATATGTGTGAAATAAATATGTAACATTTTAGACCCCTACATTTCCAGTATTCATCCGTTAAAAACTTTTTTGTTTTTTTCTGAAGTGATGAACACATTGATTGAAAAAGTAACACACTTTATTGGTAATTACAAAAACCGTGCTCACTGTACAGTGAATTTGTAGCATTACATTTGGAGTCCTGAATTTCCAGTATTTGCATGTTAAAATTTCATTATAGTAGTGATGATCATTTTTTAAGTGTGGATGGATTGAAAACAAAAACTTGATATTCTTGCGGTTTACCTGCATCTGTGAAACAGTTAATGGCTGTAATTATTATTTAGCTTTAAAACATTAATTTATTAAGACATGAGGTGAGTGATTTGGAAAATCAGTCTGTCACCGCAGATTGGCCAGAAGCGGCAGTGACATGGTACAGTCTGATAGTGACCTAATCCACCAAGACTAAGACATTAATAAAATGTGGTATCTAAGAAAGGTTGCTTGATACATACATCAAATTATACCTGTAGACTTGCTTTATTGCCTTTCTAGAAAGTGACAATGTATTATGTTCAAACTAAGGACAACAGACTTCATCGACATATGTTTAAAGTAAGGACAACAGACTTCATCGACATATGTTTAAACTAAGGACAACAGACTTCATTGACATATGTTTAAACTAAGGACAACAGACTTCATCGACATATGTTCAAACTAAGGACAACAGACTTCATCGACATATGTTCAAACTAAGGACAACAGACTTCATCGACATATGTTGAAACTAAGGACAACAGACTTCATCGACATATGTTCAAACTAAGGACAACAGACTTCATCGACATATGTTCAAACTAAGGACAACAGACTTCATCGACATATGTTCAAACTAAGGACAACAGACTTCATCGACATATGTTCAAACTAAGGACAACAGACTTCATCGACATATGTTTAAACTAAGGACAACAGACTTCATCGACATATGTTCAAACTAAGGACAACAGACTTCATCGACATATGTTCAAACTAAGGACAACAGACTTCATCGACATATGTTCAAACTAAGGACAACAGACTTCATCGACATATGTTCAAACTAAGGACAACAGACTTCATTGACATATGTTTAAACTAAGGACAACAGACTTCATCGACATATATTTTAACTAAGGACAACAGACTTCATCGACATATGTTTAAACTAAGGACAACAGACTTCATCGACATATGTTTAAACATTTTAGTGTAGGAGACAGAGGGAAGTGTCGCTGCAGCATGGCACCAGAAATATGCTATAACATTGTTAACTGTATGCTGCCAACAGAGACCCAATCTGGCCTCTTGCAACCAAAATGAAGACTGGTACACCAGGAGACATGGACTGCACGATAGCTTTCATAAAAGTTACCGGCCTCCTGGTGTAAGTTTTCAGACTGAAGGATCAAGGAAGAAGTCTGTCATATCTGCACATGGGATGAACATGCTTTCATGCTATTGGAGATGAAATAAACTAACGTCTTTTCCTACACAGACTGACAATAGTAAGATCTGTCCCTTATCACTCAGTCCTCTTCAGCCATCCTAGAATTATCTTAACACATCCTTTATCATTCAGCTTATTTAATAAATGGTATAACTAATCAGATATGTTCTTTATTCGTCAGTACTGTGAAAACGTCCTGCAGTTGACAAGATATGTCATTGAACCCTCAGCCATCTTCAGTGATTCTGTAATTAATAAAACATGTCTTGGCTCTCGTTAATCATTCTTTAATTAACTGGGTGTGTCCTTTATCTCTCAGCGCCCTCTTCAGTAATTCTGTAATTAACGAGATTTGTCCTTTATCTCTGAGACCTTCAGTCATTCTATAATTAACAAGATTTGTCCTTTATCTCTCAGACCTCTTCAATCATTCTATAAATAACAGGATTTGTCCTTTGTCTCACAGACCTCTTCAACTTACATAGTCGCTCCTCTTCTAGCTTGAGGTGTAGAGGTTTGCCAGAGAGTTTGCCAGACGTCTCTATCAGCAGACCTCTTCAATCATTCTATAATTAATAAGATTTGTCCTTTGTCTCTCAGACCTCTTCAATCATTCTATAATTAATAAGATTTGTCCTTTGTCTCTCAGGCCTCTTCTGTAATTTTATTAGTAATTCTATAATTAATAGCCCTCAGCAATCATTCTACCATTATCAGGGCATGTCCTTTGTCTCTCGGCATTCTTGCTATAATTAGCAAGATTTATCTGTTATCATGAGTGGCTCACCGAGTGGTTACAGTGGCGGGCTGAAAATGCTAGAAACCTGGGTTTTACCCCAGGTAGGGTGATGGGGTTTTTCTGTTGGAGGAAAATCACACATCCTAACCTGCACAGTCCATGGTGACAATGTATGATCTCCTGTCTACACCGCCTGAAAACAAATGGTAAAACAGGCAGTATGTGACAGGTTATCGGTTATCCTGTACCTCAATCTTCAAATCTTCCTAAAATTGTTTATATTTATGCAGACACATATTCCATTTGTTTATTATTTTTTAAGGTTGTTTATATTTGTTCCTCAGAAATGTGAAACAGAAGATTGACATAAACATTTAAAAAAAATTAATTACTGGTATCTGTTGTTTTGAATTGTGTAACATTTGATTAAGTCTAAGTAGTGTGCGTGGTGAGAGTTCTGTATAAAGGTATTGGAAGAGGTGGGTCCGCATTTACCAACAACACACACTGTAAACATGTGAATAACAATGAGATTGCATGACTCTACATCTGGAATTTGTCCCTTGATAGCATGAGAGTTTTTTTTTCTCTATAAATCTAGATGTTAATGTTGACGTACCATTGGCAAGAAGAGCAGCACTGACACCATAAGTAAAAAGAGTAGAGATGCCTTTTCACCCCTTAGGCGCATCAGGCTTATGGGAAGAGCACCCTTTTTTTACTGACCAATCGGCACTAGATGGGTATTGTGGTCAGCATTAGGCTGGAGGTCTTTACTTCCCTAGGACATCCATACTGAAACCAATTTTAGGCTAGGTCGACCTGCGACGCCCCATAACATGATAAAAATCTGGGCAGTCAGCAGTGGGTTTCGATTGCTTTACGTTGGAATTACGAGTCTGACTATCAACATCTAAGTCACGGACGCCGCACTGACACCATCATAGATAATAAAAACTGCAGTGGTCAACTGAAGCTATTTCTTCATGCATATGCAGGCTTTTGGACATCACATGTGATGAAATCCCTATTATCACTGTTGTCTGCCACAAGTCATGATGACCAGTCCTTTCATCCACTAGTGGCAGATAGGAATGTATGGGATGTCATCATCATCATCTAGTAGATCGTTTGCAGATTATTGATCTCATCACAGTCTGCCCAAAGGAAAGTAGACTCACCAGCTTTCCTGCCTTGTGTGCTCTCATACTCAAGGAATCACTTATATTATGTGCCCATTTTTGTGTTGGTGAGCACTGCCCCTCCTTTCTAGTACCATACCTTCTGCTATTCTTTTTCCAGTCAGCCGTGATGCTTGATATGACCAGAATATTTCAGCTTCCGAGACAAAATGCTGTTTATTAGCCAATCTTCATCGATGTCCAGATCTTCCACAATGTTAGTATTTCTTCTCTTCTTTGTCCATGATATTCTGAGAATCTTTCTGTAGCATTTCAGTATAGGGTGTACCTGGTAAATAAGGCCACACAACACAGGATGTTCTTGAATATGGGCATCATTTGGGGATTTAGGTTTTCTGACTTTTCTTGTTTGTCTTGTTGAACTGCTGCTGCAGTTCTGGCTGCGTCACATGCTGCTGCTTTCCAACACAAAGGTGAGTACCAGTATAAACAGTCATGTGCAGTGGTTTTCCAAGTGTCAGGATTAATGCTAACAACTTTTAAATGAGCTCTTCAGATTTCCTTCAGATCTTTCTTTTATCCACCTTGAGAGCATTTTCCATTTTGTAACTTTCCGCAGAAGATCCTTTCTGGAAGTTGGTGGTCTAACATGCCTAGTACCTGACGTGCCCAGCAAAGTTGGAATTGCTTTATAATTGTGTCTGATATTGATAATTAGCTGAAGAAAGGCAACACCAACATAAATAATTAACTTTTTTGAATTTTAAAGCTCTTATTTCTGTTAGAGAGCTTTTTCTCAGCACATTTTTGAAAGCTATGGGTGATCACATCCGATACTAATAGAAGCATGTCAGTCGTCATTAATCTGAACATTTCTGTTAAATGTATTCTGTATTCTTCTTCAACATTCTGAGCTCTTGAGGTTTATTGCTGCAGGTATCCCCAACCTCCATTAACCTCTCTGAGTGACTTTTTCTTTCCAGCTGGTGACTCCACTTGTTTGTAGGTCTGTCTGGATATTATCGCTCCACTATCCTTTTGGTCTGCCTCATGGTCTACTGCCATTCAACTCTTTATACACTTTTTTTCTCAGTTATCTGCCATTCTCTCTGTATGCCCCAATCATCACAGTCTGTTAGCTCTCATGATGCCAGTAGTTAGTAGTAATATAAACTGATTTTGCTTTAAGACAAAATGTCTACAATAAGGCTTCGTCTTTTAGACACACTCCAGCTTTTAGAGCTATGTAGGACAAACTGGTCTAAGTATTGTTTTATATAATATGATCTTGGTGTTATGAAATAGATCATTTATTCTTTACAACTTCTGAATATTGTACTGTGGATATGTCAGGTGCAGCTTAGTGTAGAAGGATCTCTCAAGGCTTTATTTTTAGTTTTGCGCCCTCCAGTAAGTTGTTGTTATGACACTGAGCTCTGCTATATACTAGTGACCCAAACAATCAACACTAGTACAAACAGTTAAATGTACCCTTCTTCTTCTGCCCTTTATTCCCTAATGGAGCAGAGGCCGTCAACCAACTCATTCCAGGTTCTTTTTATCTTTTGCAGTCACACTTGTTTAATTTTATTTTTCCTTGGCTATTGTTTTTTACAGGATAAGATAGCCAACCTCTTTGTAGTCTCATCTTGCGTTATGCCTAGTAGGATGCAGTGTTTCTATTCTTGGCTTCCCATGAGGGCTCCAACACACTCAATTGCTTATTTGACCTATAACTCATTCAGCAAGCAAGTCACCGTACCTTTGTTGGTGACACCTGACATGATAAACTTTTCTGAATTTTTGGTGGCTGAGAATGTTCTTACACTACCCATTCTACTCCAGTTCTCACTCCGTTTATCCTCTAGAGTTATTACAACGCCTCAGACTCCCACACTTTTGTTGTTAGAGTAACACCTTGGATTATTATGAGTTAACTCTTTGAGTACCAGCCTGTAACCCTGTCTACCTCAAGCAGTTCTAGTTTAAAGTAGTAAATGTTCTTCCAAAGAAGTTAAAATAATCTATATATATAAAAATCAATGTTTGTGTGTTTGTTTCACCCCTATAGACTCGGAAACTACTGAACCGATTTAGCTGAAATTTTCAGGATATGTTTGTTGTGATACCGGATTTTGAACTGTCGTGGTTTGAAATTCAACCTGTCACTGTTAGAGATAGGTGACCACAATTTATGCCAAAATATACGCAACTAATATTTATAACTTTAGTGATTTCTAATTATAGCCACGTTAGTAATTGCGCATGCGCCGTATTTACCATTCGCCGGCTAGTTACTTTGCAGCCAACGCCTTCTCTAATACTAATACATAGAGTAGGTCGCGGTACAGCAAACAAGACTATCTCTATATTTGCCACAATAACCATATTAAACACGATTTCTATTTTCTGTTTTTTTTTTTTCAAACAACCTTCGATTGGGGGGGGGGGGGGGGGGGGGGCAATCAAGGACTATCTCGACGTCGGCGCAGACAGTGACTGCGACATTAGCTTCATTAACTGTGTTAGACACGTGCGATTTCTATTTCATTAATATATCTGGAGCATCTGTCTACGAGAAAACAATTGCCTGCGGTTTTGAATTGTGTTTTAATCGCGACACAGTAGTATGGATATCAAACTATTAACTGAGAGAGCTTTAAGTCACAGTAACTGCTTTACCCACTTAAAGTAGCAGCAGCAGTAATAGTTGTTACACCAGGGCTGTTACACTATAGTGCTCTCATGTGAAGACCGCCGGTAAGGTTATGGCGTTCTTCTGTCGGCAAGTGAAATTATACATCTTAACCTGACCAGTCTGTGGCGACAGCACTAGCCATGCGGAACAAAATCTTCTGGCTCACGACTCTCTGTCTACTCCGATGGTAACACAGATAGCAGTGACATTATTTTAGTAGTTGTACTGGTACTTGAAGGATGATGTGGTAAATATTACACTAGCCCTATTCACTATCTTTTACAATTCCTGCTCCCTATTTTAGTCCAGACGGACAGGGATGTCAATGTCAGTTACAGCAACAACAAAATATCGCCAGTTAGTGATTTTCAAATCCTCCGAAGAGGGAGAGAGCAGTAGTCGGTGGAAGAGGGGAGGGGGTAATGGCTTAAATTTAAGAGAAATTAAAGAGCTTTACACTTGATTTTCAAGTTCTCATTGCCTAATTTGTTTATATTTTACTAACGCTACCTCCGCTTTTCTATTTTTTACGACTTACTTTGTTATTCACAAGTACAGTTGTAGCTTTACTTCCGTCCCCTATAAAAATACAAACAGCTTTAGCATGTGATAACCAAATAACCATTTTTGTTACTGTGCTAATAACACCATTTAAACGACCACTAATATAAAAACACAATTATAAGGTGCGTGTTCTAAAGTTGGAAAACCAGACTATCGCTATATCCGTGCAGAGAATGATTGCGACATTAACTGTATTAGACACGTGCGATTTCCATTGTCTTTATTTTCCAAAAATTCTTTGATGAGGGAGATAGTAGTAGGTGGATTTAGTTGTGGTGGTGGGCGGGGATCAAAGACTATCTCTATATCTGAGCAGACAATGATTGTATTAGACACGTGCGTTTTCTATTTTCTTTCATTTCCATTTAGCCAAACTATGCCACAGCAACGCGTGGCCGGGTACAGCTAGTAACATATAAAATACACTATGGACTCCACATGTGGGTTCCAGGGCCGATTTTGAAAACATACACCCACTGCCGCCTAACGAGCAGGATGTAAAAGCCGACTATTTAGGGATGTTTCCTTCAAAGTGGAAGTGTATCTGCATGAGAGGCAAGGAACTGATTATCTCATCATCAATTTCCAGTTATGTCATTAAGTGTTGTGGATAGAAACAGTTTGTGATCCATTGCTTGACGGGCAGCAATGGCTATTGTCATTCTGTGTCTATGTAGAAGCTCTTTAATGTCATCAATAAGTGTTCTCCTAGGGTGGCTTTCACTTTAGATCTTTTCTTGTGTAGTGCCTGCTTCTGCGGTTGCTCTGGCTGTATTCTTACTAACTGACCAAACCATTTGATCACCTATGTCTCAAGGAATTTGCTGCATGGTGTTGTTCCCACAGTCTGATAATTTCTAACTTTGTCTCGGATGGTTAAGTTGATGGCTCCCCTCAGGCATCTCATTTCACGTTTGCTAATTTTACGTAGGTTAGCCTTTGATAATGTCCAGTTCTGGCACTGGTAGCACAGTGTTGGTATGAATAATCTGTTTATAATCTATTTTTTGGTGCTCAGCTCATACTTATGTTTGGATTCTTAATAACGCTGTAAGTCGGTAAATAAGCGCACTGGCTCGTGACATCTTGTTTCTATTTCCCGATATATTCTTCTGTATTTCGAGAATTTACTTCCTAGATATTTCAATTCTTCAACTTGCTTCAGACAAGAACCATTCAACCCGATATGTAGCGGGCTAGGAATTCTGCTGACCTGCATTACTTCAGTTTTAGTAGTATTTATTTTCATGTTATATCTTCTGCATGTTGTACTTAGCCTGTTTAAACGGTCTTCTACTAACCTCATTGTAGAACATGCATTAATCATCTGCAAATAGTAGCTAATTTATTGTGTATGGATCTAATTCTTCCTCTGGAAAGTAAAATTTCTCATTTTCTGGGTCAGTTGCTTTAATATTGGCTTCTTTTAATATTCTGTCTATGTATATAGTAAATAAAAGAGGAGATAGCACACATCCCTGCCTCACCCTTGTATTGATTGTAAACCAATTGTCTGCTTTCTTGAAAGTTGTGATTCTGGTGAAGCTGAACAAGTTATATTGCTTGCACAGATTGGTTTGTCTGCCTCCTTTCTCATATTTGTTTCCCAATCTCTTTCTTAATTTCTATTGTGATTTTCTTCTGTCTTCGTTTTCTTTGGCCTCATGTTGGAGATGAACAATATCTAAATAACAATTTCTTCTTCTTTGCGTTCACCAGCTGTAAATTCCGGTGGAAAGTTCTGGTTTTTCATCCATCCTAAGACTTTGTTCCAGAACCTGAGTGTTGCCTGCATATCCATTTTACAGATCTGATTTATGTGTATGCAGACTGCTGGTTCTTTGCCTCTCAGGCGAATTCACTTCAACTTAGAATAAAACCCCCCAATTAATCGACTCTTACGACATGCTTGTTGAGGAGGCAGTGGGTCTGTTCTTGTTTTCTCCACAATGGGGCCCCGGAACCCATACAAGGACGGGAGTTAATGTAAAACAATTGTCTGTCATGAAGAGTCGGAAATGAGTACTGTCTTTAGACGAACTAGTGAACGATAATGAGTTGCATGCTACTGACAGAATTAAAGCGGAAATTGCTGGCTCTTAAAGAGCTTTTCCCCTGTACACTTCTCTGTTGGGCATGAGATAATGTCATCAGTTCCAACCATACTCCATTACCGAAATAATCAGTTGCTGGTAAAGTAAAGAACATTTCCTGTTCCATGTTCGTTGATGCCATCACCTTCGAAGTACTGAGTCCTTTCCCTATCTTTAATACTAACTCTTCCATATTGTATTTAAAAGACATTTCAATGAATTATCTCGCTTTTTGTTACTGCCGTTTATTACGAGAGCCGACAACACATCTCTAACAATTCTACTATTTAAAGAACACCACAATACAGGCGCCTTATCTGGGTTGATGACCGAGCTTGTTTCTTCACAAAACTCTCTGATCTCATCTACCGCGGTCTGCAGTACTGACTAGATATTTCTATTCTTGTTTCCCCCCGTTGCTAGACTAAGATATCGCCAGCAAAATTCAATATTTTCCCTATGCCCACTGTCTCTATTGCCGCTATCCTCCTTGTGTTTGAATTGAAAAGCACTAGTGAAATGGCGGCACCACATCGGAGGCCTATTAAATGGTTCATAGCTTCCCGAGCCTAGGCGTAAGACAGTCGGCCGTTCATACAGGACTGCAGCAATCCACTTGACAATACAGGGACTGACTAGCTAGCCAAGGCTGCCAACAGTCGCCGGCTATATTTGTGGTCCGGTATGGATTCAAACCACGGACTTTCTGACCTGCTGGGAAGCCTCTAGACACTACGGTACCCTGGCACCCAGTTTATGTAGACTATAAGGTAAATCTAGCCATACCGACTTGAAGTATGGTACTCACGTGTCGATTATTGGAATTGTTTGGTTAGTGAATGCGTTTAACAATTTCACGATCCTGGAGTCTTCTGCTTCGATTTCCCCGGCGAACGGCTTATATACACAAACCGTTCTGGTGGTTTTCGGACTGTACCACGGAGTGGCACTTTAGAAGAGACATGGTTTCACCGTGTAATCAGCCATAAATAAAATATGCATCGATTTCCGTGTCTCATTTTGTAGCCAAGGATTTTGTAAAAAGCAAAAAGAAAATTTTTTTGCTACTTTATTAATATCTTACCACAGATGACGTCACAGGGCAGTCCACTATTTTAGATGGTGGTAAGACTGGGTTTCCAAGCTTTCTGATGCTTTTAACGACATCAAAACATATAGAACTGGTCCTAACCCCAACCCACTTATGTTTCACTAGAGAGTGCAGCCCAGGTCCCACGAATGCATGCAGCCTAGGCCCCACTACTGCATGCAGCCTATCTACCAACCCCTGATATAATAGACTGTCCAGTCACCTGTGGATTTCCCCTGTTTGGGGTAGGATATTATTAAAGCACCAAATATTTAAAAAAAAAACTGAGGTCCCAGTTCGTCGTCTTCTTCTTCTTCGGCATTTCGAGTCCTTGAGTTCATTGCTGCAGATATCCCACCCCTTCCCACCCCAATTACCTTCATCTCTCTGGCTGGCCTTCTCCCTCCAGTTGGTGACACCAAGTGTTTGTAGGTCTGTCTGGACATTATCTCTCTATTGTCTTCCCAGTTCTACCCAATCTAAAATGGGAGTCCTAGTAGAAGGACAAGGTATCATGTATTTCACAGTGAGACGCACTTGCTATTTGGAGGTAACAGGTTAGATTCCATCTACGACAACTATAACTTTCGATTTTTATGTTGTCTAGTGTGTCCTTCTGTCTTTTTACTTCTTTCTATGAGTGCCCATCAATACACTGTCTCACTGTTAATCACGCCTTTCGGCGCATCGGGCATATGGGCAGAGCGTCCCATATTTTTACAGACCATCAGCACTCTGTAGGTAATGTGGTCAGCATTACGCCGGCTGTCTTTACTTTCCCAGGACAGCCCATCCTGGTACCCATTTTAGGCTGGGTCGACCTGCGACGTCCCATACCACGATAAAAATCCACGCAGTCTGCAGTGGGTTTCGATCGCGGTATGCTGGCTTACGAGTCGGACTCGCAACGCCTTAGCCACGGACGCCTACGTCCAGTAGTTTACCATTGCTTTCTGGACGGTGGGCTTTCTTGATACCACTGTCAAAACCAACTCAAGACACATGGTCCGCAGCTGGGATCGAACCCGACATTCCGGCATTACGAAGCGTTCGCATTGACTTAGCCACAGAGCCGACGTTAATTATATTTCTATAATATTTATACGGATTCAAGGGTCCACCCTCTGTTTATTTATATGGAAGGTCTGAAATCGCAGGTCCAACTTCACAACAAACGGGTAAGCCTAT
>CAJHNH020002648.1:244615-274615 GCA_905116865.2 Candidula unifasciata | reverse complement strand
GAAAATATGTCGATGTAAATATGCTTCTCATTTAAAAAAATATATATTTGTATTCTCATAATCTTACAGCAGGTTCTTTGCGGAGCTTCGCTCTCATTACTGTATACTTGAAAGAGACTTGGTCTCTCCCCAGCTCTCTCAAGCCTCCTGCACTTTCCTACCCAAGGTGCCATTATACCCTGAGCCTTTCTTTGTGCAGGGCAGAACCCGTGCTTTTCCCCTGGTACCGTGTCTTCTGCTATTATTCTTTCCAGTCCGTGGCAGCGCTTGACATGGCAAACATTTCAATTTTCGACACAATATATTGTTTACCAGACATTCTTCTTTGATGTTCAGATCTCTTAGGATGTCAGTATTTCTTTCCTTCTTTGTCCACGGTATTCTGAGAACCTTTCTATAGCATTGTAGCTCAAAAGCCCATTTTTCTTCAATAACGACTGCGAGATAGTCCGTATGTAGTTACATGGAAGATGCATTTTTTCTAAAACATGAGCATGATTTCGCGCTGGCTTCTAATCATAGACTTGTAATCCTGGTTAGTGTTTGATAGATTGCTATATTATTATTATTTTTTTTTTAATTTAGTTGGATAACCTTCATGTGACACCACAAACCAGTTCCAGCATCTGTTGCAAATTTGTGATTTCACTCAATTTATTTTTCGTTTAGGTGTTTGCCATTATTTACTTCCAGTAGAAATATAAAACTGTTGTTCATGCGAGGAAACGAAAGACTCAAAGTAGTCAGGGTGAATAGTAGACATCGTAGCAAGAAGGAAAAATTGCAATAAACACTATTATGTGTACGTAACAATGTTTAAGCACAATTAATAAACACCAAGAAGAAGATGGATTGAAGGAGTCACGGACAACTTGAGACTTCATAACATCACGGCATATGAAGCGACTGAGCGCGCCCTGGCTCGGTTGCCGATCATCTGATAGACTGCGACGCCTAGCGGCACCAGCAGATTTTGACAAAAGAAGAAAAGAAGAATAAACACGAAACAGGTTACTTCCAGAAATTTTTTTTTAAAAAGAATTAACATTACAGGAAACAGATACAGATACGTAACACGTATGTAGGGATTATGAAGAAAGACACGATCGTATTTTTTTTGTAACCAGAGGCGAGGTGCTTGATGTATGGCCCAATGTTAAATTTGTTTAAATATTCACAATCAGAAGTCACGTTTTGGAAACTTTGAAATTGAAAGTTGCACAAATTGAAAACGTGGATCGATGCCGCGGGCTTCAAGTTTCTGAAATCGTGATGGAAGTGCACACCTTTTGTGGGCATTTGGGTCGAGCTTTAGGTATAAAATGTCTGTGTGGGTGAACAACAAAACGTTACAGTACCCCATCCGGTAACCAGGTAAGCTGTGTGGAGATGCAAGCAGTGATCCTTCGATTTATAGTATATTAATGATACTTATAATTCTTGTATATAAATCTGTGCCGTCTCCATTATGGAGTTTGGAAGCAAAGGACCCTTTTCCACGCCTTTAGGCGTATAGGCATAGACCTATTTTTTATAGACCAATCGGTATAATAAAGGGTGATTTGATCAGCATCACGCCGGCTGCCTTTGCTTCTTGGGGCTGCAAACGGTACTCAACCAGGGCTGGGTCGACCTGGGAGCCAAGGTCATTTTTTGAAAACATCCGGCTCCGCCAGGAAACGAACAAACGAAGTTCCGATTCGCAGCGAGCGTCTAGCCGCTTTGCGACGGCCACTCTCATTATGGAGTTTAGCTGCAATTTTAATAAAATAGAGGAACATTTTCGCGGCAATGAGTATCGGTTATACGGAGCTAGACTTTCGTTCTAACAGACCTCGATGAGCGATATGGTCAACACTATGCATGCCGCCTTCACTTTCCAGCAATTCTCTAGTACCCATTTAGGTTGGCTCAACCTGGGAGCTAAGATCATTTTTAGGAAGAAAAAAATCTGCATCCATGAGCATTGAAACCCACGACCTTTAGGCCAGATGGTGGAGCGGCTTGCCGTTGCATCACACCGGCTCCGCGGCTGTAATGTATTTCCTGCCAAATAAGGGAATATTACCTGGTGACGGTGTGACTCTCATACTACTGTCCGAAAGCCAAGAGAAGAGTCTTTTCTTTTCTAAACCACCCTGTGGGAATGAAACCACTGCAACAGCGAAAAGCGGCGTCAGTGGCTTAGGCGTTGAGAGTCCGACTGGTAATTCCAACGTACCGCGATTGAAACCAACTGTTAGCTACGTGGATTTTTACCATAGTAAGGGGCGTCGCAGGTCGACCCAGCCTAAAATGGGTACCAGGATGTAGGTCCAGGGAAGGTAAAGACGGCCGGCGTAATTCTGACCACATTACTCACCTAGTGCCGATTGGTCTGTAAAAATAGGGGTGCTCTTCATAAATGCCCGATGCACTTAAAGGCGTGAAAAAGGGATCTTTATTATTTATTATTAAACGTCGAGGAGTGTATGGTGAAACCATTTTATCAACCACTCAGCCACAGATTTGCACGTGTTTTAAAACAACTGCACTTACAGCCTTACTTAGATATCTTAGCTACAAGATATCAAAACGTTTCAGTTTGTGTATAACGTTATAGTTTCTAGGAAGTTGCTGTTCTTGAAATGGTTTCCTATTGTTTCAAAAAGACAGTGGAAATCTAGAAGTAACCTATTCTGTACTGATTAATTATTCTTGAACAGTGTTACACAAATTCAATACTGTTTATTGTTATTATTTAGTTTCTAAAATTGTTCAAAGTCAAATATTAGTGTAGGCATATGACGAGTTACCTCTGCACATATAACAAATGACATTATGGTGAGTTAAGGTGACGGGATTAATCCTTGCGAACTCGACTTTGCACATGAATGCGAAACAATTGAGACAATGAGTCGTTAACACTTATTTAAAATGAAAATGTTACACCCAAAAGTAGTACTGTTTGGATAAAACAATTTGCTTACTAGTGGGGGTTGAACACAACCGACTGTATTGTCAGTAAATAGATTACCTCAGTGATTCCAAAATTGTGCGCCGCGGCACCCCGGTTTTTTTTTTTTTTTTTTTCTTACGAATAATCATACTTTTACCTAGGTTAGGGCGCCGTGGAAAATTTGTTTGAAAACAATGGATTACTTAACATGCTATTAAGTCCTTTTCCTTCACACCGTAGCCACTGATCGTCACTGCTACAAACATCGCCCGCCTCCACACATCTCTATGATTGACATTCCTCTCCAGTCGCTGACTCCATATTTTTAGGAGCTACCACGATGTAGCAGATAGACGCTCGCCTGCTGACTCAAGGTCATAGGTTTTGGTTCTGGCGGAGCCGGGTTTTTTCGAAAACGACTTTGGCTCACAGGTCGACTCAGCCTTGAGTAAAGTTCTTGGAAGTAAAGCGGCCGGCTTGACACTGACTATATCATCGCCAAGTGCTGATTTGTCTATAAACTATAGGCCTAGCCCTATATGCCCAATACACATGAATGCGTCGAATAGGGTATTTTACTCCAAATGTTAGCAAGTCTGCCTCTGTACTTATCTATCTGCAGCTTTCTTGGTTCACCTCATGGTCTACTTCCACTCAACTCTTTTATGTACGGATTATGTCGCTCTGCTATCTGCCATTCTCTCAATATGCCCCAACCACTGCAGTCTATTAGCTCTCATGATGATAAGTGATGATATAAACAGATTATGAATTCCGTTGATGCTTCCCATTCTCCAATCTCCGCTGTTGCCATCTTTGATGGGTCCATAGATTCGTCTTAGAACTCTGTTTTCAATAGTTTGTAACAAGAATTTTTTCCCCCTAGTACACCTGGTTTCAGAACCCTATAGAATAACTGGTCTAATCAATGCTGTATATTTTTTAAATAATCGTGTTACGAGATATTTTGAGGTTTTGAACAACGGATCAACATCATGGCACACGGGTGTAACGAATAGGTGCTCCGTTCTAACTCTAAGTCTGAGTTAGAAGGGGCTCAGCACAGTGCACAGGCTCTGTAGCACCGGCGAGGATCCTGAAAAACTTTGGGTAGATTTTTAACTCCAAATTTTGACCGGGCAGCGCCGTTAGGCTACTTTTTTCAACTTCCAACTGCCAAAGGATTTTTTACGTGCGCAACAATGCACACGGGCGTCCGATCTCCCTACCAAGAAACCAGGGGTAAATACTAGAAGTCCAAGTCCAATTGAAAAAATCCCAGCCCTTACCGGGGATTGAACCTAAAACCTCTAGCACTCGAGGCAGACACCATGCCTCGAGACCACGCAGCCCCCTTATGTGTGTTACGAGATGAGTCCACAAATTCCACCACAAATAAATGTTAATCAGTCACATGATGTGTCACCCATTCTTCCTTTTCAGTCCACACAGAGAAAACATCCAAGATCATGGCTATTATGTTTCAAATGCGACTGGCCGTCTTCACAGTCCTGGTTCTCCAAGTTGTTGCCTTCGCCCCACTTTTGCCAACAGGAGGATACGGTGGGTATGGCGGTGGAGGAGGAGAAGAGAGAGGTAAGTTCTCAAAACATATATATAATTATATGCTGGGATATAGTTAACTCTTTCAGTTCTATGCACAGATTATCCTAAGGTGTGTGTACCTAAAGCAAAATGTCTTTGCCTTACAGAATATAAAAATATAACCTAGGGACAGAAGAAGGTATAGTAACAACGAAAATTGAACGAATTATAAGAGTTTGATAGGAGAAGGAAAAAAAAAAAGAAGTGTTTATCATACGAAGAGGTTTACCATACGAAGAGGTTTACCATACGAAGAGTAATAAATGAACATATTACGAGTTTCCTCTTAGTGAAGGAGTTAAAATGTGCATAATGACATAATGCTGAGAAATCTTTATGGTACATGTACAATGTTTAAAAAAGCGGATAAGTGAAATCATACAGAGGTTAACAATATATACACGTGAAAAGATTAGGAACCTCTAAACCCCAAGGTAAAAGAGGAGAGTCTAAATAAAGTAAAGCAAAAAGATTAGGAATGCAGACAGTATTTGTCAGAATTAAAGGCCCATTTATAATAGAGACAGACAAAAATATAGTGACGATTAGCCTTCATCGGCAGAACAAGATCAAGAAACAAAATACAACGCACAACTTGAACGGACGCTGAAATGACTACATTATGGGGATATTATGTTAACACAACTTCGATTACTAGAAAGACTGGCGGGAAGATGGGGGAAAATATAAAACAATAAACACACAAAAATATATTTTGAGAGTGTTGCTCATCTTTGTGTTAACTGAGCCTATTCAGGAAAAATTACTCAACATTGAAAGAGAAACTCCCAAAGCACTAAGAAATAAAGGGTATGAAGAAAACACGTTGGAAAGTTTGAAGCAGAGATGAATGGGTAGAGAAGATGATAAATAAATCATAGAAAGGCTTGCGATAAATTGACTGATGGTCTATGCTCGACCAGGAAATCAAGGGCAGACGATTATTGTAAATCATTTGTGTAAAGACAGCAAAGCATCTTGGCTTTACATACCTATTACCGCCCCTTCATTGTTTTCAATGCCTTATCGTTACTCGAGGTGTGATGATTATTAACTCATCCGCTGACTTTACTTCAGTGGAAATTTCCACTGACACATTTTATTCTGGGTGTGTCTGGGAACCCTGGTCAGGGACGAACAATTAAACATTTACACTTTGAAGATTACCTAACATAAGGCCGCCATTCCGGTAACCTACGATGCAGTGACCTCTCTATTTTTTTCCCATTAAGTGAATATTCTATAGTTAGTTGCTTATCCTTAACATGATGAAACAAAACCAGTCCCAGCATTTGTTTGCTGTGTTTTGCTTTTTTAAGGCAATTTTACATTGAGTAGTTTGTCTTTTCTTACTAAACGAACAGTTATCGATGCCCCTGTCGAAATCAATGCAAGGCGGTCAGTTGCCAAATCTTCTCAGCTAAAATCGAACCGGATGTCTAGGGTTCGGAACGCATGTGCCAGAGAAACCGACATCTACTAAAGAGTTTATGACAATTTACTCTTACTTTTTACATAGTTTTCCAAACGACAACCCAGACTTCATTGTTAGAGAACCCTTCCTACAATAATAATCCACTGTTACTTGTGACAGAGCCACCCATACTATTTTAATCCTTTCTTACTTTTCACACAGCCACTCATACTATCATAATTTACGGAAATTTTCACACAATACTGTTCTAATCGACTTTTACTTCTTACATAGCCGCACATATTATAATAATCCGCGCTGACTTTCCACATAGTCACCAATTAATTTAATTTACATGTATATTATACATTCTGATATAAAAACATAATATGCTGGTTCTATAAAATACAAATGAAAAAAGATAAATGTCTGAAAGGGCAGACTGTAAGACAGGCCTGCGTGCCCAGTTTGTGACAGTGGAAATAAAGTACTTTCGTTCCTTACAATAAAAGCCCACTTGTCAAAGACGGCCATACTAAATGTGTGTTTGATAATCTATCTATACTTTTCAGAGCCACTCACACTGACATGTGCAGTGAACTTTACAGACGGACTTGCACCCGGCCGAGCCATAGTCAATGCTATAGCAGTTACAATCAAACCAAATTCAGCTAGCTCCGGAGGGGTAAAGCACTTCTATGTTGTATAATCATCATCATCATCATCATCAATTTCCACTTCTCCCGTTAAGCGACTTGGCGAGGAACAGTTTGCGATCCTTTGCTGGATGGGCAGCAATGGCTATGGTCATTCCGTGTCGATGTAGAAGCTCTTTGATGTCATCAATCCATTATCTTCTAGGGAGACCTCTTGGTTTCACTTCAGATCTTTTAATGTGTAGGGTTTGAGTAGTTCTTGTTGCATTCCTACCTGATGACCAAACTATTTTATTTTCTATTTCCTAATGAGTTTGCTGCATGGTGTATTTCCCACCGTCTGTCTGATAATATTTCTACCTTTGTCTCGAATGGTTAAAATGCCGATTTTTCTCAGGCATCTCATTTCACATTTGCTAATTTTGGGTAGGACTAACCTTTGATAATGTCAAAGTCTGGCACTGGTAGCACAGTGTTGGTATGAATATTCTGTTTATATTCTGTTTCTTGGCACTCTACTTATGTTTGGATGTGTTAAAAACGGTTTCATTTGGTTTATAAGTACACTGACTCGTTAACATCTTGTTTCTGTTTCCCGATCTATTCTTCCGTCCTCCCCGGAATATGTTTCTTAGATGTTTAAATTCTTTAACTTGCTTCAGACAAGTACCATCCAACCCGATATGCAGCTGAGATGAGTTGAGTCAATAATTGACTCGGGGCATTCCCAAGCATGCTATGTCCTCATCTTCAGCAGCCAGCGCATAGATCCAATACTGATGGTACCGGTCAAAATCTGGTTATATGTCCGTTTTGCCTTTCCTCTGAGTGTAGTGAGCTGGCAAAAACCTCTGGTTACACCCAGGTGCCTCATTCTCATTGCTTGTTCCCAAAGAGCCTTGACCACATCTGCCTTGTCATGCATTAATTCATCACCTAGTGGTGCAGATCCAGCCAGTCTGACTGGCTGTTCATTACCCACCACGCCGGCATATATATATATATATATATATATATATATATATATATATATATATATATATATATATATATATATATATATATATATATATATATATATATATCGGCTCTGTGGCTAAGTCGATGCGAACGCTTCGCTCCGGGATGCCGGGTTCGATCCCAGCTGCGGGCAATGCGCCTTGCGTTGGTTTCGACAGTGGTATCAAGAAAGCCGACCGTCCAGAAGCAATGGCAAACTACTGGACGTAAATTTGCCTAGAGAAACCACATAACAGCCAGGGGCTGGTAGGGTTGGTTCTGCAACGTCCTGTAAAGGATAAGCAACAACCTTTTTTTAAATATAAATATATATATATATATATATATATATATATATATATATATATATATATATATATATATATATATATATATATATATATATATGCGATAAGCAGCTGACCTGCAGTACTTCAGCTTTAGTAGCATTTACTTTCATGTTGTATTTTCTGCATGTTGAACTAAGCCCGTTCAAATGTTCTTGCAGTCTACTTCCTTCATTGTAAAACAGACACTCATCGTCTGCAAATAGTAGCTCGTTTGTTGTGTGTTGAAATAATAAGGGTCGCAATTAAACATTGTTGAATCTTTTATTATATGAATGCACTTGCAGAAAAGTAAGAACGCTTGTTATTATCCTTCTTTACCGTTAGTCCTTACAAGGAGATCGGTTGGCAAGTTGTGTTGGGGTTTACAGTTAGGTTGCGAAATCTACACCTTTCGACCCAACACATTCGATTTCAGCTAACCTCTAATTAGTTGTGTTTTTTTTTTTTAATTAATTAACACTAACATTATTAGTGGAAATAACCCCTCCCACTCACCAAAGAACCAAAGAACACATGTGAAAGGTATTAGGATCATCATCATCATCATCAGGTGCCTTGCCGACTGGCGTGGGCGATCATGCCTCTCCATAATCCGCGATATCCTGCAGCATGTATCAGTTCGTGTGCCGACACACCTCCATGCCATGCAACAAGACTGTCAAGCATCTTCTCTCGTTGTCTTCCTCTATCCCTCCTTCCACAGATCTTTCCAGTGGTCACAACATGTTCTATTTTCCCTCTTCTCATAACATGGCCGAAAAATGATGACTCTCTGAGGCCTTCTGATGTCAGTGTTAAGTTGTCTTCGGGCTCCCGCCTCTTTTAAAACCTCCTGGTTGCTCTTTTTGGCTCTCCAAGGTATTCTAAGCATTCTTCTGTAAAACCACATCTCTGAGGCCTCTAAAAATTGTTTGGCCTGCCTACCGATTGTCCAGGATTCACATCCATATGTTAAAACTGGATGTATGTAGCAAGCAAGAATTCTTTTTCTAACTCTCAATGACAAGGATATATTGCACAAGATGTTTTTCATTTTATAAAATGCAGTTTTTGCCTGTCCAATTCTGTTTCTTATTTCAGTTATGCATCTTCCATCTGATGTTATCCATGTGCCCAGATACTTAAATTTCTGTACTTGTCTTAAAATAACACAATTGACTTTTATTACACATTTAGGAATAATTTGTATTAGGATACAGGTAGAAATAACAAATTATAGCGTCAGTTTTTACGCCAGTGGCATATAGTGCTAGATTTATACTCTGATAGAAAAAAAGGGGTTCTGATGGCTGATGTGATCAATAGAATGCATGTCACCTTTACCTCTACGGTCATTTTCTAGTATCCATTTTAGCTTGGACAGATTCCAGAGGGTCTGCCAAAAAAAAAAAAAATAAAAAAAATTGGCCTTGTGGGGTTTTGAACCAAAAACATTTGAACGTATAGGCAAGAGGCTAGGCATTACATTAATGTGACTTCCATGTGAAGTATTGTGTTTTGTTATACAATGTGAATGGCTAGTTATCCTCATTCTTGTCTTTCCTTCACGGACATTTCCAAGAGAACAAACGGTACATCAGTGGTTCCCAAACTTTTCCCAGTGGCGACCTGGTGACTCTGTTAATTAAAAATAGCCTTAAAAATAGGGTAATTAAAAACTCTTTGAAATAAATTGTCATGCCTTCCGCAAACGAATCTCCGATGTACCTTTTAAAATATTCCACAGCCTACCACTGCCCGGTGATCCCACAAAAAACTTTTAGATGGACCTCAGAGCCTTGCTAGATAAAGAAATGTTGTCCTGCATCTGGTATAACCAGTGTTGCCCCTCTTCCTAGGATGGCAGTCTGTAGGATTAGCATCACAGTCGCAAGGATTAGAATTAGACAGGTACAAATCCCGGAAACTCCGTTCAACTGTATTGCGGCCCCACAAAATGATTACTGCGTAACATATAGTTCAGTGTGGGTGTGTCCGTATGATATCATGTCACCATTTAGGAGCGCACTAACCCCGCCCAATGACACCTCTGCTTACATAAAATTAAGGAAATCATCGCTGCTAAAAAGAAAAGGCATCGGTCTCTAAGTGTTCTACGACTGTGCTTTCTGGGGGTTGTGGCTTCGACTCCCGCGGGAAATTGATTATTTTTGGTCCTTACCCTTGGATGGCAGCTGGTCTAGAAAGGAAGCTCCAAAAGACGCATAGATAGGACACTGTTCTTCTAGCCTGCAGAGTCAGGGGCAGCTGCGCTAACAATGCGTCCCTGCATCATCAGGTTGAAAGAATCACGTCAAGAGGTCTATCACTCCTCTCTCCTAAATCGCCCTGAGAGAAAGTACAAATTGCAGTAAAGCCAGTTTGTTTATTTCCGATAACATTGTTTTAATATTCTAATTATTTTGTGTTCAATTCCCTGTATTTGAACATTAGAAGTACTTTTCCTTGCCGGGACTGCAAGGCAACCCTGGTCTACACGCCAAGATTGATCTCTTTACTGCTACTGCCGGTGGTTTCGTGGTCATCGCTCTCACCGAAAAGGCCAGACCGGAAGCAGGTTGTTTGGCCGAGGATTTTGGGCATTTCCTTAATACGTAAGTATCTTGTGAACTTAGTGAGTCTTGTTGAGAGATTAGTAAGTGTGAGATAGTTCGACTGATGTGGCTTTGAACAGGTCGCCTCATGTCCTTCTGGTCGGTAAGGGCAATGCCACGGCAGATTACTGTTATGCTTTGATCTCCTAGTTTGAATCCTGGGATCCTATTGGTGTGTAGGTAGGTGGTACAAAAATAGGACGCAACAATATATATCTCTACGTGTTTCTTTCGAAGTTAACGTGTATCTGGCAGAGAGGCGAAAAGCAACAGAAGTAGACGAACAACCAGAACTTCCCGCTTGAGTTTACACCCAATTAAAAGAAAGGAGAAAAAAAGAGTCTAAGTGCCTGCCTAGATACAAGTAGTCAGTTCATATTCTTGTAGTGCATGCAGCAACGAATACAACAAAATAAGTCAATTCTGTCTCTCCTGAGAGTTAAATTAGTGTCAGTATAATTGAAACCAAACCATTTTACTAATTCCTGTTCTTAGCTTATTGTATTCAAAGGGAATATACATTTGACTGAGTTTCTACGCAAATCTGAGAAATCAAAACAAGAGATGAGGAACTGAAAAAACACGTTACATGCAATGGCAACGTTATCATCACCATAGTCAATTTCTACTACAGCCGTTAAGCGTTGTCGGGAGGAACAGTCTGCGATCCATTGCTTGATGGGCAGCAATGACTATTGTCATTCCGTGTTGATAAAGAAGCCTTTTAATGTCATCAAAGCATGTTTTCCTAGTGCAGCCTCTTGATATCAGTTCAGAACTGTTGATGTGTAGTGCCTGCGTTGGTAATTGTTCTGGCTGAGTTCTGACTAGATGACCAAACCATTCGATCTTCTATTCCTCAAAGAATTTGCTGCATGGCGTTGTTCCTACAGTCTGTCTGATATTATCGTTTCTAACTTTATCTCGGATGGTTGGGTTGCGCCTTTTCTCATGCATCTCATTTCACAGGTGTTAATTTTACGTAGGTTAGCTTTTGATAATGACAAAGTCTGGCACTGGTAGCAGTGTTGGAGTGAATATGCTGTTTATAATCTGGTTAATGGCGCTCATACTTATGTTTGGATGCCAAAAAACAGATTATAAATAATAACATCAACCATAGTTCTGAAATCCAAGGCACCCATAGTAGAAGACTTGTTAGTGTTTCTAGTCACACTCGCCATCGCCCTGAGCTGTGATTCCTATATCGCGCATAGTACAATACAACACTAACACGATTGAAATGTGCCAACGATGCAGAAAAAGTAATTCTTTGAACACCGACAACATTAATTTAGATAATTCTATGCAAGCAGTTTTCAATTTTAATATAAAAACCGACCAGCAAATCAGGAGAGAACCCTGAAATGTATTGTGCAGTCAATGAATGTATGGTGCGTGAGGCATGCAAGAATGAATGCATGTACGTGTGCGCGTGTGGGCGTGCGTGTGGATGTGGGTGTGTGTGTGTGTGAAGCATATATGTGTATATACATTTACATGTACGTGTGTAGGTTAGAAAATGTTATACTTCAATCAATTATTTTTGAAATTCTTGTCCACAGCGACTCAGGCTCTGATTACGGATCCTCTGGTTTTGGCATTGGTGGCTACGGAGGGCATAGCATCGGTGGTTACGGAGGTGGTTATGCAGGTGGTTATGGGGCCGGTGTTGGAGGTGGTTACGTAGGTGGTTACGGAGCTGGCATTGGAAGTGGTTACGCAGGTGGTTACGCAGGTGGTTATGGAGGTGGTTATGGGGCTGGTATTGGAGGTGGTTATGGGGCCGGTTATGGAGGTGGTTACGGAGCTGGTATTGGAGGAGGTTATGGGGCCGGTTACGGTGTTGGTTACGGAACTGGAATTGGAGGTTTCGGACTTAAAGGAGGGCAAAAAGGAGGATCTAAAGGCGGAGACTCTGGTTCTGCATATGGGGAATCTCTGACCGATATTCCAGGGGTCATCGCCAAAACGAGGTTGATCCCAGGAACCACATCTTCCGTAAACATTGACAACCTGCCCGAGTATGGAAGTTTGAGTGATCTTGCTGGCAGAGGAATTATAGTAAGTAGTTTTCTTAATCATTTTCTAGTTCACATTATATATATTATATAAATATGCAATATCTACGGATATAAAAAGGTAAAGGTAGAGCCGGGAGATGTGAACTAGCGTCATTGCACACGGTTATATACCATAAGTGCTCTGCAACCAGTACGGACAGCTGATAAGAATTGTCCGCCTGTGTAGCTACAGCGACGTTCCTCCATTTACCCTAGAGTGTCAACTCTGGTACCCATTTCCTAGAGACTGGGTGAACCCCGGGATCCGCCCGGTTTCGAACACCGACCGTGGGCTGCAGAGAGTCGCAGCTGGATTTAAAAGCCAGCCTCTTATCGACTGAGCTAACGCGGCCCCCACAAGGATATATCTGTCTTGTGTCAGTCAGTAGCCTTTCCTTTGCTCCCATAACAACCCTCCGGAAAAGTTCTCGATCACAAGCAAGATGTCGCGCGTCCGATACCCCCATCTGGAGATGATCTGCCACTTCCTGCACCCATCGTCTCTTTGGCCTCCCTCTTCCTCTCTTCTCAGGCACATACCCCTCCAGTATTGTTTTCTTTAAACTTACGTGGCGTTTCAAGTGACCAAAATATTTCAGTTTGTAGTGTATTATCGTCTTTAATAGCCAACCTTCTTCAATATTCAGTTCTTGAAGTACGGATGCATTTGTTCTTTTCTTTACTTATGATATTATTAGAACCCGCTTTGTAACATTTGTATTCAAAGGTATTTATGCACTACTCAGCTTGTTTAGTAAGTGTCCAGGTCTCACATGCGTATGTTGCAATGGGAAAGATACATGCTCTTAGAAATTTAATTTCTATATTGTGTACTTTTAATAATTTCCGACACAGATGATCTTCCGTACCATGATCTCAAAATGATCAGCGTCTTCTTTATTGGTCTCCCTTTGCTTCTCTTTCCTTTGTAATGAAAATAAACATGCCATTGTCGTAAATAGTTTTTACAAATATTTTATTTATAATTAAACTGAAACAAAATGCTAGTATATCTTATTATTGCTAGCACAAATGCACTTACTTTCAAAATTGCTTGACGCCCCCTTAAAACTTTTTTGCGACCGCCCTCGTCCACCCCTTTTCCCTTTCCCTGTTAGGTTGGATATAACTGGGCTAGACGCTTTATTTGTCAACCATAAAATTGTGCTTTTGAATTTTTATTGTCCTGGGAGGTATTTGCTGGCAGTAGGATGTTGTCATTGGGAAGTCTCCCATCAGACGCTGATTGGACTATAAAAAAAAAAATTAATTAAGCACTATGTACGTAATGCGCCATTATTTGAAGAAAAGAAAAGAAATGCCCTTTGATCTACCTTTTTTTGCAAGTTTACATGAAAGAGTATTTTATGTTACTACAATCGCCGTCACTGCACATTGTACATTCACCTAAGTAGACTTCTGTCAGTTAGATGTAATTGACTTGGTGTTTGCATGTCTGAGGCCTGTCCGTCTGTGTCTAGGTCTCTACCGAACCCTGTAGTCTCGTGTTGGAGAGACCAGTGGATCTTATAACACTGAAGTGTTATTACATTTCAGACTATCAGAAGTTCATTGTTGCCAATTCGTTAAATGAGGGTGTAGCTATCTTCATCATTTGTGAATTTGCATTTGCACGACACCTTTTTATAGGGGGAGGGGGGGGGGAGGAGGTTGGTGTCTGGTGGTACAGTGTCCGCCTCGAGTACTGGAGGTCCCGGGTTCAAGCCCCGGTAAAGGCTGGGATTTTTTCACGTAGACTTCTAGTAGTTTCCCCTTAACTCTGGGTATTAAGATCAGATGCCCGTGTGCATTTTTGTGCACGTAAATATCACTTGGTAGTTGGAAATCGAAAAGAGTAGCTTAACAGCGTTGCTCCGGCAAAATTTGAAGTTGAAAATCTACTCAGAGTATTTCAGGATCCTCGCAGGTGCAACGAAGTTTGTGCACTGTTCTGAGATTCTTTAGACTCAGACTTGAGTTGGAATTAAAACGGAGAACTTATGGGTTACACCCACGTGCCATGGTATTGATCCGTTGTATATACATAAACATTTAAAAAAAAGATTTAGCATATAGGTCAAAACATATCTGCTCTGCTCCTGTGCCACCAAAAACCACACACAATGTCCATCACTGTCCCTACACAAGTCAACCGTCCGAGGTGCCAGCACAAACAATCCGACGCTAGAAAGGTAGCTGATCGTCGGTGGAGGCAGCAGTTACAACAGATCAGTAGTTGCACAAGTAATTAATCCTAAAAGACAAAAATACAACCATTGGCACCTTTCCGTGTTTCCAGACGACAGTTATATTGTGCTATGAGATGATGAGTGTCAGTGAAGGCCATGGATGACGATCATTGTCTCCATAGCGCAAAGCCTGGGCAGTATTGTAGAGACCATATGTTGCCAATGCATCATGATCTCTCACTCCAAAGACAGGGTAATATCAGTACGTTTGGAACAAAGCACACTGCAGCAGCTGCCGGATCAGAAGAGCAGTGCTCTATCTGTCCGCTTGTCAGAGCTTCCCTCTTAGACAACCTGCCAGCCAAGTATAGTGGCTTGGTCTGGTCTGTCATAACACAGAGTTGTCAGGTTGCATTGCAACAAACAGTACAACTAGATTGCTGTATTTGATCTAAACGTGGTGTCTTTCCATCGCCAGGTTTGTCCAGCGGAAGAAATTGACTCCAGCTACGGAGAGGCCAAATGTCAAGGTGGAATTCTGTCTTGCTGTGCTCTACACTACGACACTGGTTACCAGAACCTCAACGGCGATTCCTAAGTTGTCCAAGCTCGATGGAGTTCTTCATCAACTGTGAATTAATTGTCGTTATTTTTTCATATATTTTAATACACCTTCAGAGAACATAACTACGGATGATTATTTCCTACTAGAAATTTAATATTTGGCTAGCCATGAGAGAGGGTACTTGTATGTTACGTCATCGAGTGTCAGGAGTTGTAACAATGCTAGTGGCTGAAATAAAGGATGTAACTTCTGAAACAAACTGTAATGAATTTTTGTAATATCTTCATCATCATCACACATTATCATCATCATCGTCAAGTTTAACTAAAAGATCTTGCATTTCTGCTGCTTGTTTGGCGAAGAAGTCACGCTTTATACTTCGCTTTCTGAAGTTCGTGAGTTTTTTTTTTTTTTTTTTTTGGTTCACAAGTTCAGTTTTTGGGAGACCCATGAGATCGTCGCCTGAGCTACATTGTTCGTGCTTTGTGTGACGCTCTCTGCAGACGGCCAGTCCTTCTGCGACATAGGACCAAACAATATGGGATAAATCCTGTGCAATGAGGTAGATCTACTACTCTTTAACGTTTAACTGTGTATGTGTCCACTGACAAGTTTCCTCATGCCTGGATTTGGACGTTGTTACTTGATTATACTTCTCATTGCTTTTCAAAGCTATCATCATCCAATATCTCCAGCTGTACTCAAATGGGTGCAAAGAAATATTAAAGGGAAAAAAAGCGGATTTTGGGATGCTGACATTTTCATATATAGAGAATTATATGCTTGCCTGCAAGCCCGAAGATATTGGGTTCAAATCCTCAACGTGGTGGAATTGATATTTGTGGTTGTGGCTCCTAAGTCGACCCAGTCTGAACTGGGTACAAGAAAATATTATGGGAAGTAAAATGGCCGTCGGGATGTTGATTACATCACCCATTGAGTGTTGATTAGTTTATTTAAAAAATAAAATATATATATATATGGATTACGCATCAAGTGTTCGACGCCCCTATCGATGGGAAAGGGATCTCTGACTATCTTTTGATATATTTTTTTTTTTTACGTTTGTAACGAAATAAAAAAAAAACATGAGAAAGAACAACATACCCAGTCTCACTGTTCAAACAAGATTACTTCAGGCACACCATTTTCCATATATATATACATACACACATATATATATAAATATATACCTATATATACATATATGTATATATGTATATATATATATATATATATATATATATATATATATATATATATATATATATATATACATACACACACACACATACATATATATATATAAATATATATATATATATATACCTATATATACATACATATATATATATATATATATATGTGTGTGTGTGTGTATGTGTGTGTTTCTTCGCATGTGTTTTTGTCTGTGTTTCACCACAAATATCGCCTTTACTTCCCATGCAGTTTCTTGGCACATTCCTAAATAATGATCGACGTGAGAGTACAAGTACATTAAATTCCCCTCGAGGGGTTAGGACCAAGTTACCACTAGATTTTCAAGCTCTAGTTTCTGTAGCTGTTTTTTTTTTTTTTTTTCTGTTTAGACCCTAAAGAGTTGCAGAGAGCAACTTAGATGTTTGTTCTCTGTCTTTTGCTAGTTGTTAGCTGGTGCCAGTGTCATACAGCGTTTCTGTAGTGTATGTTGACTCCCTTCACAGATCTCTTTCTTGTTCGGCATCTTGATTTGTATGTAGCTCGCTGTTCTCATTTCTTCTTCTTCTGCCTTTCTATTAAGTATATTTAATTTATCTTGCATCTGATTCCGTGAATGGAACAGAAGAGCAATATCATCAGCGAAGTCCAGATCATCAAGCTGTTTTGTAGGGGTCCACTGAATTCCATTCTTGGTGTTAGCAGTTACTGTTTTCATAGTCCAGTTTATAGCCAGTAAAAATAAGAGATGCGACAAAAGACATCCCTGTCACACACCTGTTTTTATTTCAAATGCATCTGTTAGCTTTCCCTCATGAAGAACTCGACATTTCATGTCTTTATATGTTGCCTTTACTAAGTTGATAATTTTCTGTGGGATTCCATAGTGCCCCATCAATTTCCAGAGAGATTCCCTATCAATGCTGTCAAATGCTTTTTCAGTCTATAAATCCAATGTAAAGTGGTGAGTTCAGTTCAATGCTTTGCTCTATTATAATACGTAATGTGGCTATCTGATCAGTACAGGATCTGTTTGACCGAAAACCTGCCTGCTCATCTCTTAGCATTTTATCAATAGCATCTTTTAATCTTTCCAAAATAATTCTACTTAATATTTTTCCAGGAACTGACAGCAACCTGTTCTCATTTAGTAGGCTCTTGCTGCTGGCTGGTTTTGTTCCACCCTGATCACAAGACAAAACAGATAAATCCATTTTTTTTTTTTTCTCTTTGCTCTGTAAAATCAGTTACCGGTACTGTGCATACGACTGTGTTTAGTTCTTTATTGTTTCTCATCTGTCTCATCTTTTTTTTTTCCCGCACACTGTCTTATAATCTCATCTCTCATGTCATAATTTTTCGTTTTTCCTGGACTGTCCAAGTGTGGTATTGTAGCCGAAACTTAGTAAGAATAGCTCAGATACTAGCTATTTTTTTGGAGCATAGGTGTGGCGCAGAGTTTCAGTTTTTTAGGTCACGGTTAACTTAAATCGGCCGAAATGTTCCTCAGCTAGCCAGCAGAGAATTACAAAACAAGCATTACAACTGGAGATAAAGGGACTAAGGAGGCGAGGACGCCAACAAGAAAATCGAAGACAAAGGTTGGTGAGAAAAGCCAAAGTTTCTTTACTGCATTCCATCCTTGATATCGAACTGACTGAACATGATAGAAGGAAATGGAGGAATATACTGCAAGTCCTATGTGACACATAATCATCATCATCATCATCAATTATCGTTATGCCTAGTGGCACATAAGGCTTCAGAAAGGACTTTCCATGCTTTCCTGACCTGTGCAATCTTCAATGCAGTTTTCTATGTCAGAGGTGTCGCACTCAGGTCGCTTTCCATCGTTCGACTCCATGTTGTTTTTGGGAGCATCTTTTTTCTGTTTCCCCCTGGTATCCATGTTATGGCTGTTTTCACAGGCAAATCAGGATTCATTCTCATAATGTGGCCAAAGCCATTTCCATCTTCTCTTGGTTTTCATACTGTCTAGAGTTTCTTGGTTTGTGGCTTGAAGTAGTTTAATGTTTGAGATTGTATCTGACTTGACTTTCTACCCCACCAGGACATCAGACAAGCGATAAACACCCGATGACACAAAGAGCCACCATGTGGATGAGGATCGCCGTGGAGAGGTCCCAGAAATCGCGTTCAGACAATTGGCCATATTATGGCCTGACTATATTGCGGCTCCTGGCAAACGCCAGGGCGGGGCTTTAAATAACAAAAAATTTCGTCCTGAAAAGGACAAAAGTGGATTACAAGATTGTATCTGGAAAGAAAATTTTTATAATAGCACAACATAACGACTGAATGTTCCCCAAATCGCTACCTGTTATTATTATTTTTTTTTTTTTTCTGTAACAAAGAGAGATAATCAAAACTGAATCAACTATCCTTTTCAAAAGTGTTTTTATTTTTATAAGGGAACCGTTGTGGTGTGTCGGCTAGTCACTCGCCTTCGGATCGGAAGGGAATGAGTTTGATATGTATTGATTATCATCATCACGTACCTTGTCGACCGTGCCTCTCCACTGTCCACGATCCGCAACTGCGTGCATCATTTCGTGTGCTGACAACCTTCCATGCCATGGCAAAAGGCTGCACAAATTTAACAAATCAATTGATATTATTTAGTTGAATAATAAATTAAACCCTACCGATACAGGGCTATTTGTCTTGATCCAGAGTTAAGTGTGGGTACCAAATAAAGTCTTGGGAAGTAAAAGCAGCTGGCTGAGGCTGACCACATCACTCACTGAGTGCCAATTGCTATATAAAATATAGGTCTAGCCCTTAGACCTGGAAAAGAGGTCCCTTTACTGCATATTTGTTACAGGACATCAACAAGCAACACCATGTTTTGTTGACTGTGGTCTTACCATGCAAGACTCTCAGTGGTCACGTGGTCAAGCCACTTGTCTGGCGCTCTAAAGGTCTTGGGCTCGTTTCAATGCAGCGCCATTTAGTTCACGAGTGTAATTTTTACGAAGATCCCTAGAGATTTCGGCAGGAGCTACGGAGTTCGTGCTCTGAGCTAGCCGTTCTATATGGGATAAAACCTGGTGCAATGAAGTCGACCCCCTGGAATTTAATCTTCTTTTCTTAATCATGCAATTTTACATTTAGTAATTTGCCATTGCTCCCATAGCATTGAGGAAATCAGTTCAAAGTGGTCTGCTGTCAAATTGCATGCCCTGAATTAAACCCAAAATATTGAAGATTTGAGTTCGAGTTCGTAGCCTCTAAACTATAGACGCCAGTTAAAGATACAAAGACATTCGTAAACACGGACTTGAGCACAGGTCCAGAAGCAAAGAAAACGTTAGTACTCAGGCCACTTGCAACTCACAACTTTTCTTGACAAGAAGGTTCAAGGGGGCCTAATCCTAGTTTTAGAAGATTATGTGCCATCTTCACAATGAAGGTTGGTTACAGTGTACCATTGTTGTCTCTGAGACTTTTACGTGGTGAAACCTCAATCTCTTCAACGGTGCGACTCTCGTGCCACTGTTCGCAAACCACGAGAACAGTTCTTTTTAAACCCCAGGATCATGAAATTGTTAACAGCATTCGCTAACATCCAAGCCACGGTGAAGCGCAGTCCTTGTTTGAGAAAGTAACAATAATAGTACGGTACGAAATGGTACATAATATAGTTCTATTCTTAACATAATATAAAATGTATAAACGATGTGTTCAAAGATAATTTCCATACATGGTAAATCTTGGGCTGTGCAAATGGAAAGCTACCCCCCCCCCCCCCACGGCCCCACCGCCACAATGTCGTTAAAAACTATGAAATTGAGGTATACTGATGCTGCCAATGTGCCACCCTGCTCTGTAAGTATTGAAAATTGACGTCCTGTCACATTGCAAATGCATGTTGCTGGTGTTATCCTCCTTAAGATAATTCTCATCTTGAGGTACATTAGTTGATTATGTTCTTTTTTTTTTTTTTTTTACATTCTTGTAAACTTATTTTTCTCGCAAAAAAAAATTGCGCCAGTCGACGAATGAATTAAACAATCCATTTTTATTTTTAACTTACGCCCTAACTTGATGCCAGGAAAATGTCGGCACACCCTAACAATTATAGTTAAACTCTACAACCGGCATCTTCGCTGCAAGGCTCCGATTCGAAACTGACAGACTAACCAGTTGAGGTAACTGACACTCAAAGCCACTTGATAAGTCAATATCATAATTATATGTTCAAAATGAGTGCTCAGTTGTCATTCTGGGATCTATGTTTCTGAAACTGTTATGTCCAGCAGATACTCAATAGACAGACACTGTTTATGTTTTAGGTTTCTTCAACCTTACAGTCTTTGATAACGTTAGTGTGTGTGCACTATGAAATCAACATTTTGCAAGAATGCGTCTTGAATAAAGCTACATACAGATGTTGGTCGTGGACTGTCTTGCAATCAGTGTTGAAGGAAAAGGGCACCTTTGAACTGAAAAGCTATAGAAAGATTCTTAAAATTTCACTGAACAGAAGAGAAAATAAATGGAGTCTCTAATTAAATACCTTACGAATAACTTGCCTAACCTGAAACTTTGTGCCAGGCAATGGGAGAGTTCAAACTAGTGAGTGTGCAGATTATCTGGACTATTAGACGGTTACTTGACTGGCCTGGCACTGGACCGAAACGACGTTATTATTGCTATGCGCTTGCATATCGCGAAGACGATCGAGGCAAAAAGTAGTACTCAGTAGCCTTGTGCAGGTTCGTGGATATTGGAGGAGTCGTAAGGAGTGGGGGAGGGGGGGTGGGGGGTTAGGTGGGGGCAGGCAGACACGAACATTTCACCAAAGGCACAAGGAGGTCTGATCAGTCAACACAAACGGGCATGACCAGTCTCTTCACTCTTGTGGAGCTATTGGAGAGGAGATGAGAGTACATATGAACCTGCCCTCACTAATCACTAAAACGAACATAAATATTGGCGTCCAAAAAGAGCTGAACATCAAGGAAAACTGGCTCGTAAATATCACATTGTCTCGAAAAACTGATATACTTTGGCCATAATCAAGCGCCACGGTTGATTGCAAAGAACAGTAGCCTAGGGCATAGTACCGAGTAGAAAGGGCAGGGGTTGACCAGCATGAACAAGGACATAGGACACGCACATGGTAAAGACACCTTGACCAGGAAAGTGCCAGAAGCGGGAGAGCTGGTGTCGGACTGAGTTTCTAGCAGGCAGGCTTTAATGGGAGCGACGTTCTGTAGAGCACCTGCAACACGATTATGATGATCCAGCAAGGAGGACTAGGCGTTGCACAATGTTGAGCTTCGAATTTATTTTTGCTTTTGACAGGGTTAATCCAGTTTCCACATATGGATGGAAGTTTACGATTTCGCTTTCTAAGCTACTGAGTTTAGTACCTGGTGCAACACTGTGAGCTGTGTTTTTCAAGTCGAATGCCTTTAATTTGTACAGCAGCTAAGTCGTGGCATTCTGATTCAATATGGCCGGTTGCCGGTTTACGTGTGGGATGATGAAAACACACACACACACACACACACACACACACACACACACACACACACACACACACGAAACCTCAATCTTTTGTTTGAGAAGTATCAACCCTGAAGGTTAAAAAAAAAAATGTGCATAAAGTACCCTTCAAGTCGAACACGAGCAAACTTCAAAAGTCTGCATTTAAGTGACTTGAGACGATGGACTTGCACTGGGTTATATCCCAAATGGCTCCGTCTGTCTCCGCAGAACGGCAGCCGATAGCATCACACAAAACACACATTTCGTAACTCTGGCGACAGTCTATGTTAATGGACCTAAATATTGCACTTTTTAACCGAATTACGCAGTCTCTGACAGAAATACTCATCAAGCAAGTTAATATGTTTAGGTACGTGCGTGCCCTGATAACAGATGGAACATGTATTTAAACAGTTAAATGTCGAATAGCTCAGGTAAAGGCAGCATTTTACAAAGTGAAAAATATATGCAATATTTCTTTGTCAATTGAGACAAGAAGGAGAATACTTACAAGCTATAAATATATATATACACACACACTCACTCACACATACATATACACATATATATACACACACACTCACACACACACATATATATACACACACTGACCCACACAAACACACATATATATATATATATATACACACATATATACACACACACACACACACACATATATATATATATATATATATATATATACACACACACACTCACACATATATATATATATATATATACACACTGACTGACACACACACACACACACACATATATATATATATATATATATATATATATATATATATATATATACATATATATATATATATATATATATATATATATATAAATAATCCTGATACACGGAAGTGAATCATGGACAGTTGGTACATTTGTCAAAAATTGTTTGGAAGCTGCGGAGATGTGGTTTTATAGAGAATACCCTGGACAGATTAAAAAGAGTAATAAAGATTTTTTGAAAAGAAAAAAAAAAAACACACACACGAAGACAAGTGATTGCATACATCAGAAAAAGAATATTTACATTCTTTGGTCATGTCATAAGAAAGAGACAACTGGAGTTACAGTAGGAAAATTGGAAAGGAAGATAAACAGAGGTAGACCGAGACAGAAGTTGCTGTACAGTTTGACATTATATCATGACAGATTATCTTTGCCAGAGCTGACTGAAAGTACGCGAAACAGAAGGCTGTGTGAAGACATGACTACTGTCGCCACACAGCATAGACTTAAAGAAGAAGAAACTTACTCACGACCTTAAGAGCATGGGGCAAATGACTTGACCACTTCGCTATGGAAGCTTCCTTCACACTCAGCGTGACAAGATAGAGAGGAAAGGCAAGCTTCAGTTTCAATCTAAAAAAATCACGAGTTATTAAATTAAAACAATTAAAAACAATTAAATAAAAAACAAAGCGTAACAAAACGCAGCATGGATGTAAACCTAGTGTAAAATACTCGCAAATCTTAACCTCAAGATGAGAAAAAAAATAACAGTGTAACAGAACGGGCACAGAGGTTAACTTAAAGTGAAACAAGTTACTATAAGAAATGAAGTTTAACTTGCGAAACACATTACAAAATACACACGGGGTCTTTAAATTTCTACCTAACACATCAAAGAGGTACCGAAAGGAAGATAAAAATAAGAAGTAAATAATTCAAACGATAGAAAAGATAAATGGACGAAAAAGATCAATGAGAGTTTATTGTCTTTTTTTTTTTTGTTTTTACCGAGTGTGAACTCCGGTGAAAAGTCTATGTTGTTTGTCCATATCTGGACAAGTCACGTCCGGGAATTGAATTTTGAGTGCGCTTTCACTTTACTGATCTTGCTTACTTGTGTACAGACTATTGGTAAAAACTAGAATTTAATTCGGTGTAATTTTTATTTAACGAAGAATAATGTACTTCAAGGCAAACATGCAAATGCATAAATATTTATTTGTAAAGAGGTAGGGAGGTTTCATCGTGAACAGCGGAAGACAGCATACTTCTGCTGCTGTCATAATTGAAATTTACTGTCCTGAACAGCGGAAGACAGCATACTTCTGCTGCTATAATCACTTAAAATTTACTGTCCTGAATAGCGGAAGACGGCATACTTCTGCTGCTATCATCATTAAAATTTACTGTCCTGAATAGCAGAAGACAGCATACTTCTGCTGCTGTCATCATTGAAATTTACTGTCCTGAACAGCGGAAGACAGCATACTTCTGCTGCTGTCATCATTGAAAATTACTGTCCTGAACAGCGGAAGACGGCATACTTCTGCTGCTATCATCATTAAAATTTACTGTCCTGAATAGCGGAAGACAGCATACTTCTGCTGCTGTCATCATTAAAATTTACTGTCCTGAACAGCGGAAGACGGCATACTTCTGCTGCTATCATCATTAAAATTTACTGTCCTGAACAGCGGAAGACGGCATACTTCTGCTGCTATCATCATTAAAATTTACTGTCCTGAACAGCGGAAGACGGCATACTTCTGCTGCTATCATCATTAAAATTTACTGTCCTGAATAGCGGAAGACGGCATACTTCTGCTGCTGTCATTAAAATTTACTGTCCTGAATAGCGGAAGACGGCATACTTCTGCTGCTGTCATCATCAAAATCTACTGTCCTGAACAGCGGAAGTTGATTCGTGACCAGGTGACGTCAATGTAAGTACCAGTGGGTTCTGATAAGTCACGCCCAATCAATCAAACATTGAAAGCTTGAATACAACCAGAGGCGATGGTTTTATGGATATTCATTAGACGAAACACGGCGTTTCCATGTCCCCTGGCGTCATGAACTCAAACCTCCAAAAACACGTGTTATTATTTTTTTCTGGATTCACCACCTCTTCTATACGTCATAATCCACTAGTAAAATGTGATTTTATTTCGGTTTGAAATAGACTACGCACAGGAATGGAAGATCTATTTTTAATCGCTAAAAAAAAAGTTCACTTTTTTTAAGGCACCGAAACATGGGTGCTCAGGCATCTATATCTGCCTCCACGCATGTTTTGATGGAGGAGGTGGGGTTGGAGGGGGGGGGGGGGGGGGGCTAAAGACCCTCAGAAAAAATTACAAATGACTTATGTGTGCCGCCTAACTATGTTTATACATTTTTTCTTTCTTTTTGAGCATTTGTTAAACATTTAACATTGTTACTTTTATTTGTCATTTAGCATACACTAATGATGATGATGATAATTGTATCATTATTTCCTTATAAACAATGTTTAAGTTCCTTGAACACCCCCGCCCCTGCCATAAAATTATAAGGCCCCCCTATCCATCTCAGCTGTACATATTTTCTAGACAAAGAGCTCAAAGGGCTTAATCCTAGTTTAAAAGCATAGTAATAGCAATAATTTGCTGAATGGTAAATAAATATAGGTCTGAAATTATATGAAATGAAAAACTCTCAAGAGGATTTATATACATGGTTAAAGGGCGCTCTTAAGCCTACTAACAAAATCATTGGAGCACCCAATCAACGCCGCCCTAATTGATTGTAAAGGGAGCTCAGGGAACATGTGCGCCCAGGTTGAGCTGCCTATCAGCTTATTCTGAGGATACATGCGTATTGCTCTGTGAACATGATAACGAACTAAGCACCAAGTCACCAGTGACTTTATCTGCACACATATCAAATTGACACTCTTCTAGGGGATTTATGGGCCCCATCTAGGGGAGTCAGGTGAGGGAGGGGTGGGGGCGGGGGGAGCGTATTCCAATAGTCCCATACATACATGCCGTAAAAGGCGACTAAGGGTTTTGCTGGTGTCTGGTAAGTTGAAATAAAACCTGCAGATATCGCAGTCTAGTTGTAAACACAAACACAACGTACCAGCTGATCTTTTAGGGGTAAACGCCGAAGAAAAAGAAGAAGAACAAGAAGAAGAAGAAGAAAGAAGAAGAAGAAGAAGAAGAAGAAGAGAAGAAGAAGAAGAAGAAGAAGAAGAAAAAGAAGAAGAAGAAGAGGAGGAGGAGGAGGAAAAGGAGGAGAGGAGAAGAAGAGAAGAAGAAGAAGAAGAAGAAGAAGAAGAAGAAGAAGAAGAAGAAGAAGAAGAAGAAGAAGAAGAAGAAGAAGAAGAAGAAGAAAGAAGAAGAAGAAGAAGAAGAAGAAGAAGAAGAAGAAGAAGAAGAAGAAAGAAGAAGAAAGAAGAAGAAGAAGAAGAAGAAGAAGAAGAAGAAGAAGAAGAAGAAGAAGAAGAAGAAGAAGAAGAAGAAGAAGAAGAAGAAGAAGAAGAGAAGAAGAAGAAGAAGAAGAAGAAGAAGAAGAAGAGAAGAAGAAGAAGAAGAAGAAGAAGAAGAAGAAGAAGAAGAAGAAGAAGAAGAAGAAGAAGAAGAAGAAGAAGAAGAGAAGAAGAAGAAGAAGAAGAAGAAGAAGAAGAAGAAGAAGAAGAAGAAGAAGAAGAAGAAGAAGAAGAAGAAAGAAGAAGAAGAAGAAGAAGAAAGAAGAAGAAGAAGAAGAAGAAGAAGAAGAAGAAGAAGAAGAAGAAGAAGAAGAAGAAGAAGAAGAAGAAGAAGAAGAAGAAGAAGAAGAAGAAGAAGAAGAAGAAGAAGAAGAAGAAGAAGAAGAAGAAGAAGAAGAAGAAGAAGAAGAGAAGAAGAAGAAAGAAGAAGAAGAAGAAGAAGAAGAAGAAGAAGAAGAAGAAGAAGAAGAAGAAGAAGAAGAAGAAGAAGAAGAAGAAGAAGAAGAAGAAGAAGAAGAAGAAGAAGAAGAAGAAGAAGAAGAAGAAGAAGAAGAAGAAGAAGAAGAAGAAGAAGAAGAAGAAGAAGAAGAAGAAGAAGAAGAAGAAGAAGAAGAAGAAGAAGAAGAAGAAGAAGAAGAAGAAGAAGAAGAAGAAGAAGAAGAAGAAGAAAGAAGAAGAAGAAGAAGAAGAAGAAGAAGAAGAAGAAGAAGAAAAGAAGAAGAAGAAGAAGAAGAAGAAGAAGAAGAAGAAGAAGAAGAAGAAGAAGAAGAAGAAGAAGAAGAAGAAGAAGAAGAAGAAAGAAGAAAGAAGAAGAAGAAGAAGAAGAAGAAGAAGAAGAAGAAGAAGAAGAAGAAGAAGAAGAAGAAGAAGAAGAAGAAAAGAAGAAGAAGAAGAAGAAGAAGAAGAAGAAGAAGAAGAAGAAGAAGAAGAAGAAGAAGAAGAAGAAGAAGAAGAAAAGAAGAAGAAGAAGAAGAAGAAGAAGAAGAGAAGAAGAAGAAGAAGAAGAAGAAGAAGAAGAAGAAGAAGAAGAAGAAGAAGAAGAAAGAAGAAAAGAAGAAGAAGAAGAAGAAAAGAAGAAGAAGAAGAAGAAGAAGAAGAAGAAGAAGAAGAAGAAGAGAAGAAGAAGAAGAAGAAGAAGAAGAAGAAGAAGAAGAAGAAGAAGAAGAAGAAGAAGAAGAAGAAGAAGAAGAAGAAGAAGAAGAAGAAGAAGAAGAAGAAGAAGAAGAAGAAGAAGAAGAAGAAGAAGAAGAAGAAAAGAAGAAGAAAGAAGAAGAAAGGAGAAGAAGAAGAAGACGAATGCTCAGCAGGGAAGAGAAAAAAAAAAAAGAAGAAAAAGAAGAAGAAGAATAGAAATGGACAGACGAATGCTCAGCAGGGCGAGATTACAAAATAAGATGCAGACACACATGTGCAATCATGCCATCTGTATCTAAAGAGAGAGATTTTAAGAGATTATAAAATACAAACTCTCAACTTGTAAATGTCGATCGCATGGAAATGTTTGATTTTCTCTAACTGCAGAACACATGCGTTATTCAACATCTACTTACATCCATAATAAATGAAGGAGACTGAGAACGGATTGACGTGTCTCGAGTGCCGTGAAGTAACAGCATCGGAGTCTACTGCCTATAATTGTCACTTCTGGGAGATTTGTAGGACTATGGGTTGTGAGCCAGAGGATTGAGGGCTGAATGGCTGGTGCAGTGGCGGCGAAATGTTCAGGCTGAGAATGTTTGCACCCGACCCAGAATTGTCCCTCACATTACCAATGATTTAAACTCAGGACTCCCAAATGAGAGTCCCTCGTTGTAATCCCTCGGCTAGCGGCTCCTCGGTGACTAGTAGCCAGTCACGAAGGAAAGTTTAAAGTAATCACATTTGTATTTTTCCACATGAACATCGTGAACTGATTACATCACTACTTCCTTTGAACGTGGTCACAAGCCTGAGGGGAAAACGAATAGGAACGCCACCTTTTACACGAGCGCTCCCATTTTCCACAGGGAAAAACCCTATATAAGGCCGAGCTGGGAGTTGGAGCATAAGAACGCCAAGCCAGTCTTGAGTAAGGAACAACACGGGAACTTTTCGTAACAAGGGACAGGAAGAAAAAACATAGAAAACATGGCTCATCAAATGGTCGTTCTTCTCGTGCTGGCTACGTCTATTGCAGACACTTTAGCACAAGGTGGAGGGATTTGGAGGTCCCCCGGGAGGATTTGGAGGTGGCCAAGGAGGATTTGGAAGTGGCCAAGGATTATTTGGAGGTCCCCCGGGAGGATTTGGAAGGTGGCCCAGGAGGACTTGGAGGTGGCCCAGGAGGATTTGGAGCTCCAGGGGGATTTGGAGGCGGTATGTTCGGAGCTGGAGGACCAGGTGGTTTTGGAGGACCAGGGGGATTTCCAGGAGGAATGCCCGGTGGTTTTTCCTAGTTTTAGCCAAAGTGAGTATTTTTATTTCGTTTTATTATTATAAGTTGTTTTAATGTTTTTGTTTTCTTCTACAGCGTTTTCGTCATTCTAATATCTTGTACACAAAAATTTACATTTAAAGGAACAAAAAAAAATCATTTGCTGTATATCATTCATAGGGTTTTGCAAATTAATCCTTAGCATTTGTTGACCTTTCACCATGTTAACTAGACAGATGTGCTTTCAATAATTTATTACGGCGCCCTTAAATCGACATTCATAGATATGTCGAAACCAAAGTAAAGCTATCTGATGTCGAATCGCCTGGAGCTGAATTGAATGACTGACACTGGAATGATAAAACTGCGGCTATAACCATTAAAGTGCAAACTCATACAAATTACAGTACATTTGCAGATTCAAAAACAATGTTAAAGATTCAATTCGATTGCATTTAACTTTAGTTCTGTCTCTAGTGGTTCTCTGAATTTAATTGGCAAATGTTAAAACTGAAATAACATAGGTACTGATGATACGTAAGATGGTTTTCAAAATATATAGAGTTCCACATTATGTTCAGGCTTTTGAAGGGTGCTTTAACTGGCATTAGCTCAGTCTGTACTAATTTATATACTGTCAGCTGATTCCACACATTGTTCGAAGAAGGCAGTAACACCTGACCAGGTAATTTCCCCAAAGGCAGTCCATAGCAAGTATGTTTGTGACTTTTTCTCTACTCTGTATGAGTTCCAGTGACACAATTATTTATTTAGGGAGAAACAAAATTGAAAAGCTTACTGCTACCTTAAAAAAAAAAAAAATGTTTATCGGTGACAGATTAGGGTTCTAATGTTGGGATAAAAGAGGCAGATAGCGCAATCCAGCTGTAGACCACCATATAATTTGTCAACCGCCCTTTTATGAAGAACAGTGAAGAAAAGGAAGTCGTTTTCTGTCACAATTATGCGCATTTTTAATTGATTTGAGGAACGGGTGTCTGTGTGGGTGGCTAAACCGGTGGGGGCCTAGTCAGGGTTCGGTTCTCCGTAAGAGATAGAGACTTTTATTTTATTTCTGAGCCACACACAGACACACAAAATCTAACCTCTAAGTGACACATGCCCACGCCAGTCGGCAAGGCGCTTGATGCTGAGAAAGTTCATGGCGACTGTACTATACTAGTCAAGCCAGCTTAAATCTGTAGGCTCATGGCTATCGCCCCTACACCGAACTAAAACTGGTTGTTACAGGTACTAAAGCAAAGGACCCTTTCC
>CAJHNH020002648.1:234738-244598 GCA_905116865.2 Candidula unifasciata | reverse complement strand
GGGTCCAACAAAGAGAAACGATTAATCAAGTGTGGAGAATCAGTGTTGTGTACATGCCTGCTGAAAGCATAGGACGCATGAGTCCTCCTGGTACGGCCTCCCTAGAGGGTCAATTCTACATGGGCGTCATGCAAAATGGTCGTACTGAGGGCAGCTGCTCTGGACTTGGCAGAATCCTTCCGGTTAGTATCATACAGTGCTGAGTAGAGATCTTTGTTATTTCGTAACAAGTCACCCGCACAAGATGACGTCACAGAGACAGTCCAATATTTTATAGGGTGGTGAGACCGGGTTTCCCGGCTTTGTGGTGCTTCAAACTACCCCAAAACATCGAGAACTGGACCTAACCCCAACCTACCTACGTCCCACGAGAGAATGCAGCCAATATCCCATGACTTTATGCAGCCTACCTACCACCCACTGAAATATTGGACTGTCTGTTTGGGGTGAATAAAAACTAAAGCTCCAGATCTATTTTTATTTTGTTCTTTTCGATCTCCCTGCCAGTAGTTTTCTGTAAAAGTCACATGCCACTAGAAAGGATGTCCCCCATTATCTATACAGCATGATGTCCAATAGAATGATAGCTAGTCCGACCTGGACTCTCTCCAGTGCACGTAAAGAGCATGTGTAAAACACATGTTAATATTCTGTGGTGTCTGTTTGCTTGGTCGAAGCTCTGAGTTACTAATCTTCAATTTCTTGTTGTATGGCTGTGGAACCCTGTCTAGTTCCCATTCTTACAAGCATTGCATGTTGCTTTCCCATGAGGATGTTTATTTGGTCTTCGGGACTATATTCTTATTGGGAAGTGTTCCAGTATGTTCTGGTAGCTTGCCTTGATCTAGGTGCCCCCCCCCCCCCCCCCCCCTCAAAAGAGCTTCCTGTTTTTTGGCTGTTCTGTATTGCTCTCAATTTTCTATAAGTAGTCTGCTCTTTAATTTTCTATGTTTTAGGGAACTGGGATCAATCGGGGAACCGTTTACATGCACAGCGACCCGTCTGATTCAGTAGAGATCTGTGCTTGTTAAATTGAAATTGTTTATGGCTTTTCTTTGCTGGTGATACAAAACAAGAACACGCCAGTGCATCCACTTCTGAGTTAGAACTGCATTTCCTGAGTAGTGTGGACATTGCCCCCACCCCCCCCCCCTCTCCCTCAGACACACACACCTTTTGTGCCACTGCTCCGCTTTTTAAACGGAGTAATTTTCTTTAGGAAGCTTTCCACGTTTTTATGGCAAGAATGGTGCCTGTTGTTCCTTCGGTCCTTAATAGTAATATATATATATATATATATATATACACACATGACTATATATTATGTGTAAATATAAAAATTTCATCAAATTCATACAGATAGTTTAGAGTTCTGATAATTCAGAATATAAATAAGTATCCAGTTTCGTCCTTTTTAGGGCGAAATTTTTTTGTTATTTGAAGCCCCACTCTAACTTTTGCCAGGGGCCGCAATATAGGCAGGCCCTAAATATGGCCAATTGTCTGAACGCGGTTTCTGGGACCTCTCCACGGCGATCCTCATCCGCATGGTGACACTTTGTGTCATCGGGTGTTTATCGCTTGTGTGATGTCCTAGTGGGGTAGAAAGTCAAGTCAAGTCAATTCAGGCTATGTAGTATATTTGTTAAACACCCACTAATGAATTACAAAGAAGTATTCCAGGTAATATAGTGTTGCAATGATTACTCCTCTTCTCAGTTGTCCACATGAATTATTATACAATTCTAAAATAGTCTATAACAAAATATAACAAAATTTCCTCACAGACCGAGGACACACTAAATGGCGCCAGCGATTTTACACAGAACAATCCGTATCTTCAAGGTAAGTCCCAGGTTATTTGAGTTCTAGGCCATTTAACGTTAAAAGTGTGTTTGTAGTTAAAGTCTTCATAATAGCAAGTCCTGACATAATGACTGACAGATGACTCATGGTCTTTAAAAATTTTTGGATTCTATGATATTAAAAAGATTTTGTCGGAATTAATAAAACAGAGGAACAAACTTTTAGTTCCGATGTGACGTATAGGAGACACATCTAGAAGGTTAGAATATTGAAGGAATCTGAGAACTGTCTCGACAACTGTTTCAAAAATTATTAGACAAAGAAAATAGAGATATACTAAGTGCAATATAAGGAGTACCGGAGAGAGAATCACCCAAAAAAAAAAAAAAAAGGCATGTGAATAAAAAACAAAGGGGTTGAAAAAACGAGGAGTTACAAGAGACAAACTACGAAAACTGTCTTTAGAGAAATCAATGGTTCTGACCTGTGTGAAGTTTATTATGGCCACGGTACTTCAGTTTCACATGCAAAAGGTTGCTTGTGTCTTTGAGTCCCAAGAAACGCATCATACGTTCATAGATTCCTACCTTGAGGCCCAATGAACGCACGATGCGCCGATTTTAAGTCTCTCTTGGCTACCTCTTGGACCTGTGATGCAAAACCCCCTGGGACTTAAAGATCAATAAAAGATTTTCGATTATTGAATATTGTAAAATGGTGGTCAAAGGTGACCATATTGTCTATGTATGTACCTAGTAACAACAAGAGACGATGAGTAAATCTAGGTCCAGTATGGGATGATGCTTGTGGGTATGTGTGTGTGTGTGTGTGTGTGCGCGTGTGTTATTTTAAAGTCCCACTCCTGTTGTCACCGGGGCCCGAATACACCCTAACGATTGAACGGGGTTACTGGGACTTGCGCTTGGGGGATTCTCATCCAAATGGTGGTGCTTCTCTCATTAGGTGTTCATTCCTGGTTGTGCGATCCTGGTGGGGTTATATTACTATTATTGTTATGTGTAAAGTACCAGTATGTTTATGTGTACATGATCGACAGTATTTGAAACAACTATCTAGTGAGTAATTCGACAGGTCATCCTAACTTTACATCAAATCATTCAGTCCATAATTTAAATCATAATAAGCTGGCTCTGACCCCATTCCCCCCCCCTTTTTTTTGGGGGGGGGGGGGAGGAGGTTTTATCACGTAATATTCTCAAAGACAACAGTAGACACACATGTTCAATTCAGCCAACCTCCACTGTGGAGACGGCACCACCGTTTATTGAATTTAATTAACTCGTTTACACACGTTTATCATTTTATCTTCCCATTACCAGCAATGAGAAATCAACAGTTTGGCCAGCCGTAAGTTTGAGACTTCTTTTTAAAATTGTTTTGCTATGTTTTCAAATACGTTTGTGTCTTTTTTATTGTTTTGGGATCATCATCATCATCTTCATCAGGTGCCTTGCCAACTAGCGTGGGCGATCATGCGTCTCCCCAATCTACTATCTCCTGCAGCATTTATCAGCTGGTGTGCTGAAACACCTCCATGCCATTAAACAAGACTGTCAAGAATCTTCTCTTGTTGTCTTCCTCTATCCCTTCTTCCACAGCCTATTCTGTTTCTTATCTCAGTAATGCATCTTCTCTGATTTTATCTTCCCAGATACTAAAATGTATGTACTTGTTCTAAAATAACACCATTGACTTTTATTATACATTTAGGAATAGTTCTTTTCTGTGATACCACCATTACTTCTGTCTTTCCATTATTCAAACTGAGGACCAATTCTTCCACTTTCTAACACCACAATGTCTATCATTTCCTGTAGTTCTTTCTGACCTGTTGCTATCAAGACTGTATCATCAGCGTAACGTAATTCTTTTTTAATATTATGCCCACTAACCACAATTCGAGGCATTTCAATTAAAAATCCTATTATATATTCACTGTATATTGAAAAACAAATCAGGTGACAGTACACTCCTTGAAATATACTTTAAATATGCTTTGAAATGTACCTAAACAGTTGTTAATTCTTATAGCGTGCTGTTGCTGCAAATACATATTCTTTATTATTCGTAGATTTTTTCCATCAATGTTAAATTTTTTAAATAGTTTAATTACTTCTTCATGTTTCACGCAATCAAAGGATTTTGTATAGTCTATGAAGCATAAGTACAAATCAGTCTTTACTTCTATAGCGCTTTCCGACAATGTAGTTAGGATGTATATGGCATTGTTTGTACCGTTTCCTTCTACAAATCCACATTGCTCATCGCTGACCAAATTTTTGGGATAAGCAAAGAAAATGAGAAATGACGTTTTCTCACCACTGAGCAAATTGTGCCGCACCAGCAATACACTGACCGCATTTACTTCCAGGACATTCAATGGTATGCAGGTTAGGTTGAGTAAACCTTGGAACTAATGTCAATTTATATCTCTGCTGAATCAAATAGAACAACTGACCAAGCAGTTTGCTCTCCAGTGGGTGCGATGCCACAGCAAAATTACGGCAAATGAAAGAGTAGAGTGCTTAGCCACAATTGGGAGCATTAAAGAAAGCCTGTACAGATTTCACTTGTATGGAAAATACAACTCGGATCAAGGCATCGATTAGAACTCATTCAAATCTTCTCATCATAAATTAAGGTCTCACAATAACTATCGGGCTAGAGACTATGTAACAAGATTAAGTAGTTTTACAGAAATGTCTTTTTCACACAGTTTCTACCAAACCTGAAGGGGAGTAATAAGCGGTCACTTAAAGATTGAACCTCCTCACACAGAAGAGACATACAGTTTAACTAAGACTGAGAACTGGACAAACCAGTCCTTGCAACCAATTATACAAGAAATTTAACTTTGAGGACTCAGAACTTTGCCAGTGTGGACAGGCACCACGGAATACTGGACGCGTTCTGCAGACTTGCTCTCTTCGTGCAGTATAGAGATACCAGTCAGGCCAGTTGGCATACCGTTTGAAACAGATCAATTCAGCGCATTCTTAGCATCACAACTCCCATAAAGACATGTGGCTTTCTCATCTGAAATCAACTGGAAGGAAGAACGCAAAATAGAAGTGCAAGAGTTAACCGCCAATCTTAATCTAATCTAGTTTCCTGTTAGCATGTCTTGATATAATTTAGTTAAATGTTAGGACGTAAAGTTTCAACCGTCAATCCTAATATAATATAAATTAATACCTAGAAATCCTTTTCAGAGCCGGCCAAATACAGGATCCTATTTACATCAGCCATGCAGGAACGTCCTCCACCGCTGTAATCAGAGGTGTTTCCGAGGTAGACTTGCGTGGTCGTGGTTTCGCTGTAAGTAATAAACCCTTGTTAGATAGTTTTTTTTCCCCCCTTAAACACCTTCTTGCAGGTCTGTCCCATCTATACATTGTGTCTTTCCTTCCTATACTGTGTGTCTTCTTCTTCTTCTTTTTCTTCTTCTTTTTCTTTTTCTTCTTCTTCTTCTTCTTCTTCTTCTTCTTCTTCTTCTTCTTCTTCTTCTTCTTCTTCTTCTTCTTCTCTTCTTCTTCTTCTTCTTCTTCTTCTTCTTCTTCTTCTTCTTCTTCTTCTTCTTCTTCTTCTTCTTCTTCTTCTTCTTCTTCTTCTTCTTCTTCTTCTTCTTCTTCTTCTTCTGTCTTCTTCTTCTTCTTCACATTCACTGACTATAAACTCCGGTGGAAAATGTGAGTTGCTGTTCCACTTCTTGACTTCGGTCTTGTTCTCGAACTTGAGGTTTGCATGCACATCCGTTTTACAGGTCTGGCTTATTTGTTTGCAGATTACTGGTTCCTTGCCTCTCACGGAAATGCATTCCAACTTCAAAGGAAACCCATAATTATTCGACACAACTATTGGGGAGAAATTGGGTTTATTCTCTCCCCCCCCCCCCTTCCCCCGAGCCCCAATAGGGCCTTAAAACTCCTACGGGTATACTCTATCACTTATACTGCTTCTTTCCTTTTTCTTATTGTCTGTCCCCCATATTGCTAATTTTCCTGTAACCATGTCTGTCTCTCATATTGCTAATTTTTCTGTAACCATGCCTGTCTCTCATATTGCTAATTTTCCTGTAACCATGCCTGTCTCTCATATTGCTAATTTTCCTGTAACCATGTCTGTCCCCCATATTGCTAATTTTCCTGTAACCATGTCTGTCCCCCATATTGCTAATCTTCCTGAAACCATGTCTGTCCCCCATATTGCTAATCTTCCTGTAACCATGCCTGTCTCCCATATTGCTAATTTTCCTGTAACCATGCCTGTCTCCCATATTGCTAATTTTCCTGTAACCATGTCTGTCTCCCATATTGCTAATTTTCCTGTAACCATGCCTGTCTCTCATATTGCTAATTTTCCTGTAACCATGTCTGTCCCCCATATTGCTAATTTTCCTGTAACCATGTCTGTCTCCCATATTGCTAATTTTCCTGTAACCATGCCTGTCTCCCATATTGCTAATTTTCCTGTAACTATGTATGTCTCCCATATTGCTAATTTTCCTGTAACTATGTATGTCTCCCAAATTGCTAATTTTCCTGTAACCATGTCTGTCTCCCATATTGCTAATTTTCCTGTAACCATGCCTGTCTCCCATATTGCTAATTTTCCTGTAACCATGCCTGTCTCCCATATTGCTAATTTTCCTGTAACTATGTATGTCTCTCATATTGCTAATTTTCCTGTAACTATGTATGACTCCCAAATTGCTAATTTTCCTGTAACCATGTCTGTCTCCCATATTGCTAATTTTCCTGTAACCATGTCTGTCTCCCATATTGCTAATTTTCCTGTAACTATGTATGTCTCCCATATTGCTAATTTCGATGTAACCATGTCTGTCTCCCATATTACTAATTTTCATGTAACCATCTTGGTCTTTTTTTTTTTAATCTATCATTGTTGTCATTATGTTGCTTCTTTTTTTCTTGTCTCGTCTGTCTGTCTGTTAGCCATGTTATTTCTTTCTGGTACAACAATGTTTCACTTTTTCAGTACCAATATACATTTGTTGCTAATTCCCAAGACTATCAGAATGTCTTGCTATAATTTATCACAGACACAAGCTAGATTAACTTTTTGTGTTTAAAATATGTATTTAACGTCTTCTTTCCCAAAGTGTCTCTGTTGATTCCTTCAGACTCAAGACTATTTATTAACTAACAAGCAATTGGGACTGAAATATTCAAACTACTTTAGTTCCCAAAAACAGTCTGACAATTCAGTAATGAAACTGATTTAGTTACGGAGCCTATCAGAGACTCTAACGTTGAGTGCCCCACAGTTTTACTTTAATTAGATGTAACATAAGGAACAAATGCTACTTTTAAATAACTTTATAAATTCTACTATTGAATAGGACAAGTGGTATCCGCGGTAGCCCAGTGGCTAGACGATCGCACGATAGCTCGATGGTCTTGGGTTCAAATCCGCAACAGGACTAATTATTATCAAATGACCTTGGTTCCCATTTAAACACAAGCTAAAACATGTATTCGAAGAGGTCATGGGAAGCAAAGATGGTCAGTTGGATGCTGACCACATCAGGAGTCGAGTATCGATTGGTCTATAAATATAGGAATCTTACACAATATACCCTATGCGTAACTGGTGTGGAAAGGTTCTCCTGCGTAGTAATAGTAGTGCTTGTAGTGGTATAAATTGCAGTATTAGTAGTGATGATGGTGATGGTGATGGCAGTGGTAGTAATAGTAGCTGTTGTTGTTCTTCTTCCAACCCTCAACCCAACTCAATTTTCAGTCGCCCCTTACGACATGATTGATAAGATGTGATGTTTCTATTCTTTGCTTCCCGAGTAGACATCGGTAACATGCTTTACTGTATCTCCCCCCCCCCCCCCCCCCTCTTTCAATATAACTTTGCAACAAGTGGTTTGTTCTCTTCCTACACAGATTTGCTTGGACAGCACGTGCCAGAGACCCACAACAACCTGCTGTACAATCGCCAAGGACTCAGTGTCAGCTAATGACCAGATTGGATCGCCTATTGGTACAGGTACATAATAGTTGAGTCGTTATCATCATCGTTATCGGTGTGTTGGGGAATGAGAAGGCAAATAGACTGGCTGGCTCTGCACCACTTGGTGGTGAACTGATGTATGATAAGTTAGATATTGTGAGGGCCCTTTAGGAACGGGTGAACAGTTCGGAGGCCCAAACAAATCATTACGGTCTGAGGAGAATGGCGCTGCAAAGGGGTTATCAGGGAATCTAGCCGACGCTCAACACTCAGGGGAATGATGAGACGGATATACAATCAAACGATTACTGGTACCATCGGCATTGGAACTCTTCGCTTGCTGCTGAAGATGGGGACCGAGCACTAATGGGATTGTCCCGAGTGATTTAATGTTGATTCCTAATTCAACATTTAACATCATCAACTTTTGCAGTTAAGCGTCGGGGTCGCGGGAAAGAGGGGGGGAGGGGGTAGTTTATAGTCCAGTGCTCCATATGTAGCATTGGCTATTGTCATTCTTTGTGGATCTATAATATCTATCTTCTCTTTGAGTGCTCTCTTGCTTTCATTTTATGTGCAGCAGGTGGGCTTAGGTTGTGCTAGTTGTGACTTCATACAAATGCGATGACCAAACCATGTGATCTTCTGCTTCTCACTTAATTGTTACAAGGGGTTGCTCACACAACCTTTCTAACAGTATAATTTATCATTCTTATCTCGATTTCGTAATTTTTTTTTTTTTTTTTAAATTGTGGTGCGGTGAAATTAGTGACAGACTTGAGGGAAAGTGAAAGCCGTTATGTTGTTATGTTATGTTATCACAATCGATGTCTTTGCACACTGAGCATTCCCATGCGGGATCAATCCTTAGATGCAGAAGCCACTACAAGCTACCCCTACTGATAGTTCCTATGAGAAGTTGGTTACAGTATCTCTTGTCTTTACTTCAAAGACGGCATAATCGGGCTTCCCAAGCTTAATTCATCAACCACGCAAAGGCGTTAGCGTCAGAGAGTCAGCATTAATTCCCCTACCAAGTCCGTAAAGCATTGATGACATCAGGTCTGTCCATGCTTCTTCCTGTTTGCACTGCTGCAATACTTGCCAGATGGTCAGCTCTTTCATTACCATTTACTCCTTTGTGTTGTGTATAAGGGGTTACTAGTACCTCCCCTCACGTCCCGGCAGATTCTCTCCTGGCTTTAGAGATCTGCATGCAAGACTCTGCCGTAGGTCCACAAAATAAAGTCCTACATTTGCCTAAGCTGGGCTGGCATTGGATCTCAGATATGGTGGCCTCCAGAGTTTCAGTGTCCAGTGTTGTTGATGATGGTGAAGATGACTATGATGATGACTATGATGATGATAATGATGATGATGATGGTGATAATGATTATGATGATTTGCCCCAAATGGTGACTGTAATCAGCTATTGTTGGCGGAATCTATCGTCGCCTGGAGATCCCCTATATCCTTCCAAATAACTTACAGGGCTCGAATTAAATAAGTCTAGGGGAATTATAACGGTCCCTGAGTTCTGGAAAATAAAGGAAGGAAAATACAGAAAGTTAAATGAATAGGGTGAATCCCCGGAAATTTCCTAAAGAAATTCAGAAAACAATCAAAGTCAACTTTGTTAATTTAACTCAAATCAACTTCAATGAACAATTTTTAGTCTACCCAAGAAGTTAAATTTGATAGGATGAAATCGATAAATGGAGTTTCTAAATAACAACTGTATTGATAAATATTGTTAGGAATTTTAACAATTTTAAATTAAGAAACAAAAGAAACAATTAATAGTTCATCATACACCACAAAGTTTCACAAATAGTCAATAACACTCAGCTTTACGATATACGGGATGTGTCCAACTGCAGCTTCTCTGGGAGGAATGTACAAAGCTCTGACTGCGACTGTTATAGTCCTCGCCTAACTGCGACATTCATCCGTGAGATCTCGGTTGTTCATTCTATACCGTCTAGTTCCCAATTCACAAGGGAACAGCTCACGATCCACAGGTAACAGTGATGGTGGTTCACAATCCACAG
>CAJHNH020002648.1:209738-229738 GCA_905116865.2 Candidula unifasciata | reverse complement strand
AATATATTCTGAAAAAAAAAATTACCCCTTAAAATGTGTCATTTTGCGACGTAGTCACCACTATGTTCAATGCAAGTCCTTTAGCTCCGATAAAATTCTTAGATTCCAGTAAAAGAGAAAGAAGAAAAAACTCTTGGTAGCGTATGTAAGAACTCACATACCACCTGTTGAACCTATTTCTGTGACCGAAGACTCTCCTCCCAGTGACTCTTAGAGCTGCCCAGACAGGAGGAAGTCACTTGAGGCTTGGTCTGGCGAGTACGAGGGGAATGTGGTATACACTGAAAGTGGAGGTCTTCAAAGGTTCAGACTTTTGCACAGGCAGTATGGGGTCGAACAGTATTATTTGTAAACGGACACCTTAACTCAGAAGTTCACGTCTTTCAGGATCAAATATGATTCCTAAAATATCTGTATACGTATCGCTTGCGACAGTTTTCACTCTTAGCATGTAGTTCGCTAAACTAACGTCTTATTCATCATATAAGAGAGTCAGCATACCTTTTCCTGCACATGGCTGCGCGCCACATTTCTATGGTTTCCACGCGGAGGGATAGCGCCATTTCTTGCTGGTATTCTTTTATTACGGCTCGTTGTAAGAAACAACGCTTGTTTTATCTCTAGTAAAAAATTTTGGTAGCATAGCAAATTCAACACTTCTTGACAAGCATCAACGCGTCGGGTTTTTTTCAATTCAATTCTGGACTATGCTGTCGGGGCACATCCAAGCAGATTTCTATAAGTTTCACCAGTTCATTTAAAAAAAATGGATACGGGAACTCTGATACTGTTTGGTACATGATAAAAGAGCAGTGGTCGTCTTTAAACTGCCTTATTATATGGCTAGCTCTATGACTTTTTCAGGACTTTATTTCCCCCTTCAAAAAATGACCTTGGCTACCATGTCAACCCGGCCTTGAATGGGCACCAGGTAAAGCCCGTAACAGCGGTCGGTGTAATGTTGACCAAATCATCCACTCAGCGCCGATTGGTTTATAAAATATAGGTCTAGTCCTAGATGCCCAATACGACTGAAGGCATCATAGAAGGTCCTTTACTTTACGCTTTTTACAAATATATCGGTACTCTATGACTGGTGAGATTAAATGTGTTGTTAAATTAGTGTCATAAACAAATTGTAGTATATTGACTGGCACTCACCTTTAGTCGGCATCTAAATAGAATACAGCCACAACACTTTCCAGAGTGCCAGCTATGAAAATACCCCTACGAAACTGTTGACCATCATCTCTTTGAGCGCCCAAAACTCAGCTAGAAGAATGCTACTCCCTCAGAGACCAGACAAGTGGAGCACCTTGTAAGGAGTAAAATATGTAAATTCCACTACATAGCATATTGCCAGAGGGCGAAAGCTCATGCGCCGCTGGATCGATAACAACAACTGGCACTCATGACAAATAGAAGATAGAAGTACGCACAAGTGGACACATTCAGCGTCATCAAGTTACTTGCTGACTGACTTGGTCGATCATGCCTCTACGCAACTTCTCTAAAATGTCTGCCTTTTCCTGATGTTTTTGATAAGTTGCCTTCGCTGTGACTACACACGCAATTTTAAGCATTGAAATCCTTTTTCTGAGACTCACTAAATTACTCGACTGATAGTCCATGAATTAACGTTGAGTTTCGAAATCGACATTCACAGCACTAGCTACATTCAATAAGCGCTGCCTCCTGGTCTTCAGTGGCAAGTGCAGAGTTTGAATTCCTGTGGCACCAGCAACCTTCTGATTGTATGAGCGTTGACCAGATCCCATAGTCATTCCTCGCAGCACATACTCCTCAGACTATGATGAGATATGGTGGAGAAGACCTGCTCCAGTTGATGCCGGTTTGTTGGGAAACGAGCAGGTAGACAGTCCAGCCGGTTCTGTACCGTGTGTTGATGGACTGATGTATGACAAGCTAGTAAGTTGTGAAGGTCCTTTAGGAGCGACTGAATAGGGCAGAGGCACAAACAGATCATTACGATCTGAGGAGAATGGTGCTGCGAGGAGTTGCCAGGGGATCTCTCCGAGGCTCATACACAGGGGAAAAGGCGAGACGGATAAACAATCAGACAGTTACTGGTGCCATCAGAATTGAAACTTTTCGCTTGCTACTGAAGATGGGGGCGGAGTGGTTATGGGAGAGTTCTGAGTGCTGTGATATTGATTCTTTTTTTCAACATTCATCATATCTAAGTCCTTCCCATCTTTTCATTTTCACTCTCTAGATCTCTACTCCTTGTTTTTAGTTTGTGTGTGGGGGTGTGGGGGGGGGGGGGGGGGGGGTAATCGGAAAACACATAAGATACTATAATAATAAAGAAATTAAAATTAACCCTCCGGAATTTAATTTATTTTTTAGACTATTACACCCTTTCAGTCGAAATCGTTTGCTCTAAACACTAGTCCCCCCCCCCCTCCCTCGCCCCCTTCCTTGCCCCCCCCCCTCCCTCCGTTTTTTGCAAGAATGTTTTGAACAGGAGATAAGGGGAACGATACATTTTACAATGCATTTATACACTTTCTCGGAATGGGGGGGAGGGGGGGGGGGGTATACGTTATTTTAATAATATAATACCACCCCCCCCCCCCCCCCCAAAAAAAAAATTTATTGCACAATTTATTGCCAGGCATATTTCGATGTCTCTCGTCAGCTGCATTACTTCAGAGTTTCGTCAAAATATCATTTATCATCATTTGTCCGTGTGAGATCACATGCCACACAAGGCTCGCTCCCTGTGTGTGTCTTGGACCCCACTGTGAGGAAAACAAGAATAGACCCACTGCCTCGCACAATAGGCATGTCGTAGGGGCCCGAATAAGTGGAAGCATTTTTCGAAGTTTAAGTGCCTGATATTTAAGGAATTAAGAGTCTGTTTACAGATAAGGTAGTCTGGTAGTCTGGTAGTCTTAGTTTCAGCTTCATAGCAAACGGGTTGCCCCATCTTTGCTCCGCTCCTGTGCCAGCGAAAAACACTCAGAATGTCTATCACAGTCCCTTGTGGAAAGATTGACAGACTGCTGTCTCAGCATATCTAGCATACACTCGCATTAAAGCATATGGTAGCCATCCGAAGTGCTAACACAAACAGTCCAACATTAGAAATGCAGTTCTAAATTGATGATAGCAGAACTTGTCGTCAACAGATCAGCAGTTGTCCGCGTGATCAATTTTAATACGGGTCCCGCAAGCATTGAACGACAGGCATCGTGCCATTTTCTGAATCTACAATTCACACCACCACGTTGGTCACAGTCGCAAAAAAAAAAAAAAACATTCCAAATGCAATCCGCAGCTCACAGGGTCACGCCATGCATTCAACTCAGAAGCTGGGCGACGAAACTATATCCAGTCTTCAAATGGAGCAAAAATGCATCGGCCACCGTCCGGCAGAAGCAAAAAATTTGCCTCTGTTCCGAACGGCGCCGCTGTCCAGCGTCCATTTTAACCGGAAGTATAACAAAGTATAACAAAGTATAACTTATAACTTACAGATAAGGCAGATGCGTAAGGCGGATGTGCATGCAAAACTCAGTTTCTGGAACAAGACTAATGTCAAAAGGTGGGCGAAAACTCAGAACTTTCCGCCGAAGATTACAGCCGGTAAACGTGAAGAACAAGAAGAAAAACAAAAGTCTCGCAGTCTTTTCCTCCATTCCGTTCTATCTTGTGCAATGTCTTTGATATTATGTATGGAAAACAGTGCAGCACATTTGGCCTCTCTCATCAACCTTCGTTTTAGGGATTTGTGTAGATGTTTTAACTTCTTTAATCCTTTTACAGCATAGGCCCAATATTCGTCCACGCCAATATTCTTTTTTTTTTCTCTAAATTTATTTTAATTTATCCTGTCCACCCCCACCCCACCTCCCCCCACCCCCATAGTTTGTTTTATTTTTGTCCGAAATTCAATATTCGTCCCCCCTCTTACGTAGCCGGCTAGGAGTTTCACAGAACGGATCTGATTACAAGAGCTACTCGAGCTTTTTAAAGAACAGGAAGCTGAAGAAGAGGAAAAATTAGAATTTTGGCCGATATTAAGTGCTGAAATTGAGGAATTGCTGTCCATGGGTAAAAATGTAGTTTTTCTCTAAAATGTCGTTACAGTTAATCAGCGTAAAAATTAATTTGATGACGATGTGTATGGGCACTTTCGGAATTTTAAAATGTAGTCTACTGAGAATCTTCAACATCACAAGAAGTGACGATGTCTTAATGGAAATTAGCCAATTGTGTGTGTATGACGATGTGTGTGTGTGTGCACTTTCGGAATTTTGTGTTTTCCCAAAGATTAATTTCCTTGTAAATTTTTATTTGTGCATTTATGTAGGCCTAAAGAATATTTACGTCATCAGGGCGAGCACACCGCTGTCATAATTATAAAGCATTAAAATGTTCAGTGGTTAATACGTAATTAAAATTGACAGTTAGAAAATGACATTGCTAAAGTACAAATGTGCTAAATTCTGTGCTGGGAACGAATTGAACCATTTTTTAAAGGTAATTCCTATGAGAAAAATTTGTTAAATTTTCGTCTTTTCAAATATTCATCCTTCTTCCCTCAGAAACGATCAGTGATGTATATTGGAGCTTCACTGTATTTCCAATTTCTAGCCTGTTTGTTGGTTCTCTGCCTGTTTCTTCCCAGAATGTACCCACTGTAGCGCTATCTTCTTCGACTGATAACTGATGATACCGGTGGTTGTCCAGCCATTTCTTTCATTTCTTCTCCCCTCTTGAATTTATCTAATGACTGACTGACTGAATTTCTACCTCAGCACGAGATCACACAAGCGATAAACAACCGGATGACACAAAGTGCCACCATGTGGACGAGGATCACTGTCGAGAGGTCCCAGAAACCGGGTTTAGCCATTAGGCCATATTTATGGCCGGGCTATATTGCGGCCCCTGGCATGAACCAGAGAAGGGCTTCAAATAACGAAAAAGGGCATCCTAAAAAGGACTGCAAGATTGGTTTACTAAAATACATCCCATTTTATGTTCAACATTTTCCTAAGGCATGTGCATCAAAATTTAATGAAACACAAAACAAGCATTAGAATCTCGTCGTCCCCTTGTGGGATGCAATTTTTAGCTATTTTTAAGCCCCACCCTGACTTTAGTAGTAGTAGTAGATTTTTACCCCACCAGAACATCACACAAGCGATAAACACCTGATGACACAAAGTGTCACCATGTGGATGAGGATCACCGAGGGGAGGTCCCAGAAACCGCGTTCAGCAATTAGACTATATTTATTGTCGTGCTATATTGCAGCACATGGCAAGAGCCAGGTTGGGACTTCAAATAACGAAAAATTGCATCTCACAAGGAGATGACTGGATTGAATCACCCTGACCGGGGGCCTTAATATAGCCGGAAGCTGAAATATGGCCAAACGGCTGAACGGAGTTTCCGGGACCTCTCCACGGGTGACCCTCATCCGAATGGTGAAACTTTGTGTCATCAGGTCTTTATCGTTTGTGTGATGTCCTGGTGGGGTAAAATGTATTGCTACAGTAAGCTTAATGTATTCAGACAACGTAATTCATCATCATCAGGTGCCTTGCCGACTGGCGTGGGCGATCATGCCTCTCCATAATCTGTAATCTCCTGCAGCATGTATCAGTTTTGTTTGCCGACACACCTCCATGCCATGCAACAAGACTGTTAAGCATCTTCTCTCGTTGTCTTCTTCTATCCCTCCTTCCACAGATCTTTCCAGTGGTCACAACATGTTCTATTTTCCCTCTTCTCGTAACATGGCCGAAAAATGATGACTATCTTCTTCTGGTGTCTATGATAAGTTGTCTTCGGGCTCCCGCCTCTTTCAAAACCTCTTGGTTGCTGTTTTTGGCTGTCCAAGGTATTTTAAGCATTCTTCTGTAAAACCACATCTCTGAAGCCTCTAGAAATTGTTTGGCCTGAATACCGATTGTCCAGGATTCACAGCCATATGTTAAAACTGGATGTGCGTAGCAAGCAAGAATTATTTTTCTAACTCTCAATGACAAGGATATATTGCACAAAATGTATTTCATTTTATAAAATGCAGTTTTTGCCTGTCCAATTATGTTTCTTATCTCAGTTATGCAACTTCTATCTGATGTTATCCATGTGCCCAGATACTTAAATTTATGTACTTGTCCTAAAATAACACCATCAACTTTTATTACACACTTAGGATTAATTCGTGTCTTTATTTGATACCACCATTACTTCTGTCTTCCCATTATTCAAACTGAGGTCCATTCTTTCACTTTCTAACACCACACTGTCTATCATTTCCTATAGTTTTGTCTGACTTGTTGCTATCAAGACTGTGTCATCAGCATAACGTAAATTGTTTATATTGTGCCCACCAACCACAATTCCGGGCATACCAATCAAAGCTCTCATTATATATTCACTGTATATTGAAAACAAATCAGGTGACAGTACACATCCTTGTCTTACGCCCCTCTTTATGCTTTGAAATGTACCTAAACAGTTGTTAATTCTTATAGCTGCTGTTTGCTGCCAATACATATTCTTTATTATTCGTAGATCTTTCCAATGAATGTTTAATTTTTCTAACAGTTTGATTACTTCTTCATGCTTCACACAGTCAAATGCTTTTCTATAGTCTATGAAGCATATGTACAAATCAGTTTTTACTTCTATACCTCTATCTGACAATTTCCTTAGGATGTATATGGCATTGTTTGTACCTTTTCCTTCTACAAATCCACATTGTTCATCGCTGATTTCTGGTTTAATTTTGTTTCTTATTCTCCTCATAATTATTCTCAGTAAAATCTTAGTCATGTGACTAATTTAAAAGTGTAGTTATTATTTCAGTTCCAAAAATCTCCTAGTGCTTCGATTTCTTCCTGTGAGATGTTGTCTGGCCCGGTTGCTTTTCCTTTCTTCCTACGATGTATTGCATCCTCAACTTCTGCAGTCATTATTGGTGGACCATCATTGTTGGTCTGCAGTTCTACATCTGGTCTATTATCATCATACAATTCCCCTTTATACTCTGTCCATCTGATAATTATATTACTATGTCCCATTAATAAGTCACCATCTTTTGATTGCAAACATCCAGTGCTGTTACGTGTTATCTTTCCTGTTAAATATTTATCTGTTGGTACATGGAATGCGAGTCTTTCCTGTTGTTTTCCCCAATCTCTGTACACATTTGATTCAGCCAGGCTTCTTTAGCCACTTTGCATTTGTTCACTTTTTCTTTTTGTATTCTAGAGTATACTTCTTTATCATTCTTTTTCTTCCTTCTTTTTCCATCAACTGCAGAATTTCGGTTGACATCTGTCACAACGTAATTATGTAAACTAAATGCTAAAAATAACTTGTAGCTTGAAGAACATATGTGTTCCAGCTTATAAGTACTCCATGACACGGACAACATAGCAACACATATTCTTTATGATTTATGCTATAGTTAATGTCAATTTACATGAACTTTCAAAGTGCTTGCTTCTACATGGACTTTCTTTTTATATTCCATTCCATGGTTTTTACAGTTGTTACCCGTCCGCGGCCTTCTCTCTCTCTCTCTCTCTCTCTCTCTCTCTCTCTCTCTCTCTCCCTCTCTCTCCCCTCTCTCTCTCTCTCTCCCCCCTCTCTCCCCTCTCTCTCTCTCGTGTACCATATCACTCATTTCTGGTCCAGATGTTCTTCCATGCTATGATGCCACAACCGTCTGAGATTTCCTTTTTTATTCTCCCTCTCACTTTCTTTCCTCTAACATGTTCCTTATCTCTGTGTACTCCCTTTTGACGATGTGTCGAAAGAATGTAAATTGGACTTTTATGGCTCTTTAAGTCACCGTCACTATGTTGTTTTTTTTAATCTATCCATTTCGTTCTCGCTATATTTTTTCTGCAAAACCACATCTAGAAGATCTACAGTGCGTAATCAAAAATTGAGAGTCGATAAACCTGATCAAGCATCATTAGTGAGACATAAAAGCACACAGGGCTGGAAAATTGATTAAAGAAAGAGAGACTTTCTAGCCAGCCGTGTAGAAAGCGACGTTCTCTAATGGAGCTGCTAATTGATGAATCACTGGCAAACAACTAGACCTCCAAGTCAACAAGTGAAGCAAAGCGGAAGTGAACTAGTCACGTTTGGGAAATGCAGACTTCCGCTATGATGTTGACGTCCTTCACGAATGACCTCCGGCTAAACTGTAACGAGTGAAGATTTACGACTGTGATTTGACATGACGGCTAGGACAGTTACTTTTTAGTTACAGGCTAAACACGTCACGTGAGAATGGAAAACCCCCAAGACCATTGACGTCATCATTTTAAATTGATACATAAGAAAAAGGGCAAAAGTAATTAATAATGAAGTAGATTGATTAAACGGCAAATTGGCAAAAAGAGAGAGAGATAAATTATGAATTACGAGTTGGGTATTCTTCACGGTGCTCCGTACACGCCCACGCCCCCCCCCCCACCGCCCTCCCAAAGAAAACTGCCAGTTGCTGCCTTTGTGATACAACTTTAACGGTCCAAGCGGGGGAGAGGGGGTGGGGGGGGGGGTTCTTTAAGCCTGAGAATTCACGGCCGCAAGGCTAGTGCTGTCACCACGACTGTGCAGGTGAGGATTTTATTTTGCCCGTGACATAAAAAAAATCCACAGCCCTACCTAGGATTTGAACCCGGGTCTTCTGCGTGAGGTCACAGCGTACTAAGCGTTTAACCAACCGCTTCTGTACACGCCGACACGTGCTCAAATTCCCTTTCAGCATATACACCAGTGTCCTGTGAGTAATTAATGCTTAATTCCTATGCTGTGTTTGACAAGACCTTACGTTCGTACGATATCAATGATATGATGGAATTACCCTCGCCACCACCCACCCCCGTCTTTTTTCCCAACAATTTCCCATCAGCGCCAAATTTCATTGGCACGGGAGCTTTTGTAGTCTTGCACAACACCCCCCCCCCCCCCCCCTTCCTCCCCAACTCCACCCCACCCGTTTTTTTTTCAACAATCTTTTATCAGCACTAAAGTTTAATAGCACCGAGGTGATGATAATCGTGCACATCACTCCCCTTTCCCAGCAACCCTCACCAGGTACTTAAGTACCAGTCCAAGCCATTCGTTTTGGGGCAATTAACACTTCATAACCAACATACCTGACACAAAGAAACCAGACCACAGTTATAGCCGATACTGCTCGCAGTAGTTTGAACACTTGTCCCTTCATAAATAGATGGATGGACTAGTGTGAAGCTTTGGGAGAGAACTTTACACATTCTGTTACACTGAGAGGTGAGAAAAATTTAACGAACATACTGAAAATCTTTTGAATCAAAGGTTGGGGGGGGGGGAATAGGAAGCATAAACAAATCTCATTAATCAAGAGGTGAGAAAATTAAAGTTAGAACCCATGTTGACAAATCCTTAAAGCAATATAACTGGAATAAACGTGCACTAAAGGCCTTGAGAGCAAAGAATTGAAGATACAAACATAAACGCACACACACACTCACGTTCAATAGCCCTAAATTAAATAAATGTATAGTTCTCGCACAGGGACAATAGAGTTTGAGAATGATGTGGAAAAAATTGTGGAGGAAATGGAAGTCAGCTGCATGCCAAAGAATGGAGGACGCGTGAGTTGACTGTGATTATAACACTCGGGACGAGGCTCAGATGCTCATTTCCTTTAGAAAATGTAATGTGTTGATGCTTAACATTCATGCAATAGGTGATCTGTGAACAAGTAGGATTCGTCATCCAAGGTGTCCTTTCTAGCTTGGGCGACACACATACACACACACTCTCTCAATGATACACAACAGTCACACAAATGATACACTCAAGTCACTTATGATGATATCCAGCAGTGACACGTTTCAACATGTAAATTTATTTTAACACAATAAATAATGTTTATGAAAGTTTTAAAAAAAACCATTGCGTAACATTAACAACGCATATGATACAAACGCAAGAGAACAAGCTGGAAATAGACTGCAGACTAAAAATACTTGGAAGACTTCAATTTTGTTGTTTCTGCACTTAAAGTGAATGGATTCTTCGGTATATTAATATGCATTGTCATTTCGGTTGGTCCTGAAACAGAATATAATTTTAGTCTAAATACCCATTTAATGGTAAAATAAACCATGGTCAGATTATCACAGGAACGGATAGAAGTTTGGTAAGAAATAGTCGCCATAAGTTAATCTATTTATCTAGGGTAGATCTTTCTTAACCTTTCATGTTTGTGGCACAATTTACACACACGCACGCACGCACGCACGCACACACACACACACACACACACACACACACACACACACACAATTCGTAACGCAGTAATTGCGTCTACCAGTAGCTACCAGAGGTGAAACATGACCGATCCAGCTTTACATTTCCTGGAGACCGGCCCTGGTTAAACTAACCCTTTATGAGAGTTAGGACAATGCAGACATTGTTTAACGCTTTGTGTTTGTGCTATGAAAACTCACACTGCAGCCGACACAGTGACGTGCTGCGACACACAGTTTGGAAACGTCTTATTTAGAGAGGTGTTAGTAACTGGGGTTTCATGGGTTAATATAAAACTCTTAAGGGTAGACAGGTAATAATTACTAGGGTATCGTGGGTTAATGTAAAAACTATAAACGGTAAAAAGCGGTGATGTTAATTGCGATGTAGTCGATATTATCAGCGCTGGATATAACCGAGATATAGTAGATCGATGTAAAAATTATCTAGGATTAATAGAATTTACAATAGCTAATGTATCGTGGATTCATGTAGCATTTCATCTGGGTAAATCACATCGTTCAGGTCAATCCCATATTAGCTTCATCACCTTCCTCAACAGCCAAAGAAGAGTGTCCATTTTGGTGGAACATGATGTCATCTGGTTAACTACTCGTCTCGATTTCGTCCAAAAGTGGCGCCCAGATCCCACAGACACTCCCAGCATTAACAGTCTCTACAGCAGCAGGTTTCCAGTATCTTCCATTTTACCTGTTAGACCGCCCCACAGACGAAAGATAACCTAGTGCATTTGCAATACATCCTATGGGGCCAGTCTAGCCAGTCTATCTGACTGCTCGTTCACAAACACACCTGAATAGTCCGGGCAAAGATCCATGTGACTCTCACCACCTGTGACCTCTGAATTGGTGCGATCCTTTTCATTGGAAAAAAAAACTTGCTTCCACCCTCCTGAGCTTGCTTTGCGAATCCGATACTACAACAATATGTGTGGCTAAGATTGTCTCCAACCCGCCTCAACCTCCATTCTCATGCTGGGTATGGTAATGCCGTATGCCAAGCTCTACTCAGTTTTCCTTCTCCTCCATTCTGTCACAATGGAGCCCCCATCTCTTTCTTCCCCTGGCAACTGACCAATTCTTCTTCTTCTTCACGTCCGGGTGTCGAGGGGGATATAAGGTCCTGCTTCGTGATTTTCTGGATGCTTCGACCATAAACACATCGTGGTGCTGTAGAGTTTCTCTGATGTTATCTTCCCATCTTGTTCTTGGTCTACATCTTGCTCTACGACCATCTCCTCTTTTGGTATATGCTTTGTATGGTATATTTGAACCATTAATGTATATAATATAATCTCGCCAGAATTGTCCTCTATCGTCATTGAACATCAGCGTCTGCGCCTCCTGCAAGTAATTAATAACTAATATAAGCATTTATGTAGGGTAAATACGAGTATATGTGATAATAGCTAACGTATCATGAGCAACAGTAACAACTATCTAGGGCAATGAGAGGTGGCAATAACTGGGGTATTTAATAACTATCTAGAGTAAGTAAAAGTGATAGGGTATCACGATTTAATTTGACAATTATTTAGGGTAGATAATAGAAAGAGGCAGAGACCAGAGATAGAACCGCAGCTAGCAGAAGAAAATATGGGATTGAGGAGGGATAGAAGCTGCACAGATTTAGACTTTACAATTAACAAATAACAGAAATGAACATCGAACACAAAAAGAACTTATTTGTGGCAGGAAAAGTGATAACAGCTGGAGCATGGTTGGATCAATGTAACAACTGGCTAATAATATTGGGGAAAAAAAGAAAAGAAAAGAATACAGAGCATTTCCCCTAGCGCTACATCTGGCATTTGGTGCAAGAACCAACTCTGTAAAAACCAGTCGGTGCTGGGTGAGCGATGTGGTGGATATTACATCGCCTGGATTGACTTCTCATGGCAACTCCTGCCCATTTAAGGCTGGGCCAGGGAGAGATGGTCACTAACTAAAAACTTAGCCCCAACTCGGATTCGACTCTAAGAGCCTCGAACAGTCAGCCCACCGCCTAAACACTACGCTGCTCCTACTTCACAAACAGCTACTTAGACACAACAATCTCATCTCTAGCAGCCAGCTAGTTTGATAAGCCAGAGAAATAATTGAGCAAAACAACACAAGACAATACTTACTTGGAATCAAGAAACTGATAGCTAAGAGCCGACTAGCGACATTTCCACGTTGTCGTATTTCAACGAACAACATGCGTAGATGGGCTCACGACAAACAGGGTTCCACTCTTTGTCATAAGTAACACCAGAACAAACCTGCAGCGTGGACAATGTATAGCGATAACACAGACTGCACAATCAACATAGAACTGTCATTGCAATTGAGCAAAACAAGGAGCGAGGAGAAAAGACAACAGACTAAACACATCAGTAAATTTCTATATGCTCATTAACTCTAACAGCTGAATGATGGCCAGCTTGTTATGTTCCAAATTAGGGAATTTCCTTTTTTTTTTAAATGTATTTCATGTTTTTAGTACTCCATCCTATTCCTATTTCTTGCATTATTGTTTCTGACACATTCTATGTTGTTTTCACTGATTTTATCGTGTATGGTTCTTGTTTTAACTTCTCCATGTGGATTCCCAGACCCTATTTTTGGGTGGAGAGGGGGGTGGGGAAAACGATGACGACACCTTGTGGTTTGAACACCTAGAACTGTGGTTTATAACGACACCTGGAACAAGAATTTCTTAGAAGGGAATAATAAGGGGTTTAAATAAAGTTGACACAAACAATACATTGCCCAATTTATTGCCAGGCATATTTCGCTGTATCTCACCAGGTGCGTTACTACAGCGCAGATTTCGCCGACTATCTGTAAACCACAACATAGAGAGCAAATCGCCTTTTTAACGATGAACGCAAAAGAAGGTTTGTTGACTGCGGTCTCAGTGTTTTATTATACCGGCGTTTTTGGTAACAACTCGGCTGCAGCAGCTCTTTTTGTCCACATCTTATTGTGGGAGGGATTGGAGTGCATAGGGACATTCATGAGCACTGACACACAATAAACATGAAAACATGAAAATTGGGGGAGAAAGGAGGGGCGTTGGGACCCTTACAATTTTCTTAGAGGGGACTCAAAGGCATTAAGCCTTTCTTAGAGGGGAATCAAAGGCACTAAGCCTTGAATAAACAAATACATTTACACATAACTGAGAATATCTATACATGGGTTGCTTTTTTTTTTTTTGTAGGGGTGGTGAGGGCATTGTCTCATTTTGAATTAGCGTTATACTCCACCTAAAATTTCGGATTGAGTGGGCGTAGAAGGAGGGGGGGGGGGAAACAAGGGGTGCTCAAAGAGGCTGAGCCATTCGGTTCTAGCGCCTATGTGAACATTATTAAAATGCATTAAAGGCTGCGTGGTCTCGAGGCATGGTGTCCGCCTCGAGTGCTATAGGTTTCGGGTTGAATCCCCGGTAAGGGCTAGGTTTTTTTCACTCGGACTTGGACCTAGTAATTCCCCCTGGTCTCTAGGTAGTGAGATCGGTCATCCGTGTGCATTGTTGCGCACGTAAAAAAAAAAATCTTGGGCAGTTGGAAATCGAAAAGAGTAGTCTAACGACGCTGCCCGGGCAAAATTTAGAGTTAAAAATCTACCCAAAGTATTTTAGGATCCTCGCCGGTGCTACAGAGTCTGTGCACTAGGGTTAGGCTTCTTCGGACTCAGACATGAGTTAGAAGAAGAACAGAGGCCTTATGGGTTACTGCCCTTGTGCCTTGATGTTGATCCGTTGTTCAAACCCTCAAACCCTCAATGCATTAACGGAAACTGAATTATATATGGTACACAACTAGTTCTGCTGCACATAAGAACAGCGTCTTGTTAGTTGCTGTTGTTTATACACAAGATTGCACACATTTAAGGCCCGGATTAACCATTAAGAATACTAAGCACTTGCTTAGGACATCACTGAGGGAGGGGGAGCCCAGAAATGTCAACAGCTTTGAAGCTGAGAGCCTTTTTTTTTTCTCGGTTGAAGAACATTTCAAAAATCCCACGAAAACCACGATACAACAAGGTAGACTGTATGCCTAATCTCTATTAAGTATAGAAGCAGTAAAAAAAAGTAAGTAAAGTAAAGGACCCTTTTCCATGCCTTTAGGCGTTTAGGGCATATAGTAACCTATATTTTTAAAGGACCCTTTTCCACGCCGGCCGCTTCAGGCGGTTTCGAGGGGAGCCATATAAGCGTCTAGCCGCTCGGCCACAGCGACTCCCATAGAAGCAGTTGTGCCACATAAAATTAGTTTGAGGATCTGAGCAAAGATCTCGCAATTTAAAAAAAAAAAGCAGTACAAAACATTTGAAATATAAATAGTATGAAAGTATACAAAGAAAAAGACATTATTATTATTATTATTTTTTTTTTTTCATATATGTTTTGGTTAATTTTGGTGAAAAACATTTTATTTTATGGTTTATTATCGTTTATATTTTGAACTACATATATATTGGGGCACCAGTTACGTCTCAACATACAGGTCGGCTGGGCACTTCCAGGCGCCCCCACGAGCATAGAGGGCCCTATGCTAATATGTGTATGTCAAATTACCATACACATTTGCTTCCGGTGAGTGATTGTCGTAGAGGCCGCAGCACACTGGTTTGCACAGAGGCTCATAGCGTAAACTGCTGGGGGAGAGGGGAAAGTGGGGGGTGGGGCAAAATATCTTAAGTGTGAGGACATCAAAGGCTCTTAATGCAGCCGTGATACAGACCATGACACCACGTCCTGCAAGGTCCTGTATGCGGTCAAATCCCAAGTTGTCCACGACGCCTGATGTCAAAACTTCAGGGGCCACGTTGAGAACTGCCACGGCGCCGTGATCTGATTCTTTTTCTCCTTGGGGACAATAAACAGAAATGGATTCTATCAGCAGTAACATTACTGTAATATTAGAGCTTGCTGTCTTTTATTGGTCATTACAGTTGCCAGTCGACCACCGTTTCCCATGCTACGATGATAAGTTCAAGTCTGAACACGTAATTAACACAGACAATGATTTCCGTGTGGTTTATCACACTCCAAACAGGCGACTGTTGAGAATGGCCGAAGCTTTAACAATTACAATCAACAACCCCCTCTTTTGTAAGCAGACAAAATTTATTGTAAGTTTATAGTTTATACAACGGATCAACATCAAAGCACAAAGGTAGTAACCCATATGCGCTCCGTTCTACTTCTAACTCAAGCCTGAGTCTGAAGAATCTCAGCGCAGTTTACGAACTCCGAGGCACAGGCAAGGATCCTGAAATACTTTGGGTAGATTTTCAACTCCTAGTTTTGGCCGGGCAGCACCGTGAGGCTACTATTTTTGGATTTCCAACTGCCAAGGAATTTTTTACGTGTGCAACAATACACACAGGCGTCCTATCTTAACACCAAAAGACCAGGGGAAATTACTAGAAGTCCAAGTGAAAAATTCCCAGCCTTCACCGGGGCCACAACCCGGGATTTGTAGCACTCGAGGCGGACGCCACGCCTCCAGACCACTTAGCTCCCTACGATGATAAGAAGCCACGCTAGCATTAGCCGTCGTAGTATGAGCGGTAGTCGAAGTAATAATGTTCATAGTATTAGTAGTAGTAGGGGTAGTGATGGTGGTAGTGATCGTAGTAGTAGTAGTAGTAATCGTGGCATTATTAATATTAGAATTGTAATGTAGTAACAGTCATTCTAGCAGAGCAGTAATAGCAGCAGTAACTGAAGAAGTAGTAGCATACTAGTAGTGTATACTAGAAGCGAAATAGTCGTATATCTGGAGACGGCTCTCTCTTACTCTCCCTCCCTTCTTCTTCTGTCTGTCTGTCTGTCTGTCTGTCTGTCTGTCTGTCTGTCTGTCTGTCTGTCTGTCTGTCTGTCTGTCTGTCTGTCTGTCTGTCTGTCTGTCTGTCTGTCTGTCTGTCTGTCTGTCTGTCTGTCTGTCTGTCTGTCTGTCTGTCTGTCTGTCTGTCTGTCTGTCTGTCTGTCTGTCTGTCTGTCTGTCTGTCTGTCTGTCTGTCTGTCTGTCTGTCTGTCTGTCTGTCTGTCTGTCTGTCTGTCTGCATGTCTTTCATTCGTCTGTTTTTCTTCTTGTCTGGCTTTGTTTTGTCTGTCCACCCGTCGTCTATCCAACTCTCTCTCTCTCTCTCCCACACAAACACACACACACACTGTTTCTCTCTCTCTCTCTCTCTCTCTCTCTCTCTCTCTCTCTCTCTCTCTCTCTCTCTCTCTCTCTCGTGTGTGTGTCACCTCTTACCTCTCGCTTTTCACCCTACCCACTTTTCACATACGTTAAGGTTGCCATTGGTGATAGGAAATTTTCTTAATATTGTACTGGAAGTTGTACTTAAGAAAACAAAGTGAGTAGATCAGCGAAATGTCTGGACTAAGACCTGTCGACTGAAGTATGACAAAGAAAGGGGAGATATATTGAGCACACTCTGAGACGAAAAGAGCAAAGTATTACAAAACAGGCACTGGAATGGGAAACAGACGATCTGAGGGGAAAAAGAGGATTTCCAAAGGAAACATTAAGAAGAGTTGCGAGAGGCATACACACACAAAATGTTGGGCTGAATTCCATGTCAACAGTAGAGCGGAGTGGAGGGATCCAATGTGAGCCCTATAAAAAGTCTAACGGCGTATAAGGGATCATGGAAGGTTATATATATAAAGTTGTTGCGTATCCTTTACATGACGTTGCAGAACCAACCCCAACAGCCCCTGGATGTTGTGTGGTTTTTAAGGCAAATTTACGTCCAGTAGTTTGTCATTTCCTGAACGGTCGGCTTTCTTGATACCACTGTCGAAACCAACGCAAGGCACATGGCCCGTAGGTGGGATCGAACCCGGCATCCCGGCATTACGAAGCGTTCGCATCGACTTAGCCACAGATCCGACAGGAAGGTTATAACCTACAAATATTATGCATACGTTTAAAGAGACAAATACAGTTAATTTTTTTCGTAGGTGGTTTTATCAATCTTACCTTTGAATAAGCTATCAACTGCTATCCTCCAGCTGCTACCAAATCCCATTCTCGGGCCACCTATTCCGTAGCCAGTTGCATATCCATTGCCGCCGCCATACGCATTGCCGCTTCCAGAGTTGTATCGTTGAAGGTAATTTCCATAACCATATGCGGGACTTCCCCATTCGTGGTATGTATTCTCGAATCGCAACAGTTTTCCAGGATTGCTCTTCTCGCTGAAATAATAGAATTGATTACGACGTTAAAATTATGGGATGTTCATAGAATTAGAGTACAAGTATTTTTACCAAATGTTGCAGTATCACATCAGTTAGAGCTTGACTGTCGATACAAAGGCAGTTTACCTTGAGCTCCCAGATCGATCAAGCATAAAAATCGGGACAAGAAAATGTCATGAGAAATAAATGCGCCCGGAATAGTGTCTAGACATATTACCATCGTGTACCGACTGTGCTTTAAAAATTATTGGTACACCACTACTATTCGGAGCTGTAAAAATATTAGCTATCACAACAATATCTCAATGCTCGTCTCCAAAGGTTCAGGTAGCTAGGTCACATCTGAAGAACGGAGGTTGGTAGAGTCCATAAACACATACTCTATGGTAAATTACGGATTGGCAGAAGATGTAGAGGTCGACTTCTACCACGATATATAGATGTGTGCAATGAATGATACATGTATTGGGGTGGATTCGTGGGAACATAATGTTATGGTTCATGTTTCGTTGAAGGGTAAATCCGGAAAGGAATGAGAATGAAATTTAAAAAAAAAAAAAAAAGCTTGCAGATAAGATGCGATCTGAGCGGGTGAGGAGAAGCACACTAGATACAGGTGACTGTAGCAGCGGTTCGAAATCCAATGCTCTAATTGTGGAAGAGTTTTCTTAATGCGGGCTGGTCTTGTCAGTCATTCCCACCATGGCAAACTCGCATGCACACCCCCCCCCCTTTTTTTTCCACATAGCACAGTATAAAACTATCGTCAGGACAGAGGGAAAGCTACCAACAAATACCAGCGCAATGCTTGGCGTTTCGGGGATCATGTACTAGAATGCTCTTCGAGGTGAAGAATATATATATATATTATAGATCGTTTTCACTGACCAGTCAGTCAGACTGACCAGCAAGAATACAAGAATAGATACCAGGAAACTGCGAAGCAAAAGTGGCCTGTGTGATATTGACCACATCTGCTTAGTCTTGGTTTATGGGACTAGTGCCCGGGTGCCGACACAAAGAAAACACTGGAGCGGTAGGAAAGGGGCACTTAATCCCTGAAAACCGAAAATAAAGATTTATTAGAGTCATTCGCCAAAAAAGCATTATAATTAACATACAACCTCATTGGGGGGGGGGGGGGGGTTGTGATTTCTCTTGATAATGCTACCTTTAGTAGTTTGCCATTGCTACCTCAACGGTCGGCTCTTGATACCACTGTCGAAACCAAACTAAGTTAGTCTGTACAAAATCGAACTCAGCTGGGATCTAACTCGGCCCTTCGGAATTACGGAGCGCTTTTGCAACGCCTAAGCCACAGAAGCCAACCAATTAACATAATGGATCATTCAAATTATTACATGTTTCAAAATCATGTTCATAAATATCTACTTCGACTGGGCACAGAATAAAATCAGAATTCATGTTAATAGTGGTTGTACTACTATGTTAGGTGTGACGAGAAAAGATCGACTTAGGAAGAATGACATCAAGAGGATAGTTTGCACAGAACCAATACTGAACTTTATAGCTAGACAACAAATTAAATGGTTTGGCCATGTAACAAGATTGGCATGAAACAGAGCACCAAAGAGAGCTATGTTATACAGACACAACGGTAACAGAACCAGAGTTCGAACACGATGAATATGGACCGCAGAAATATCAGAGACACTGAAAAGTATTTTACACAAAGTGAATAGAAGGAGCCGTTCCAGAGATCTTTTCCTGTCCTGACGCCGCCAGGCATGCCGGGAGTAGGGAACAAAACGAAGAAGAAGAAATGGATGTACACTAGTTTGGACTGAAAACATCATTATATTGTATTAGTAGATACTTAAAGGAAATCTGCAATTCGTTCGGTTAAAAAAAGAAATCTCTAGGAGCTCAAGGGTCAGGCGCTTCTGGCTAGCATTAAATATCCATTGCACGCAGTATGCCGGAGCTCCCGTCCAGACATCCATGAAGAGTTCAGAGAGCAAGCCAACTAGACGTTGGGTTCAAGCTCCACCCCAGAGTTATATTTGCAGAAGGTGAGAAAATGAACCAAAAGATGATGAGCCGATCTCAAGTGATGAAATTAATGAAAAGCTGTCCACCTAGGGGGAAAATGCAAGTCTTCATCGAGCATAGCACCCACACTTCGCTATATCTAATCAGCGTATCAAATTATTTGATGACGATGCGTTTGACACTTTCAGAACATTTAAAAAAATCAACATTAGATAATTCTTTAAAATTTAATTTAAAAAAGAAAATAGTGCCGGTGAATCGACCGGAAATACTGAGGAAAGATCAGGACACCAATCGCCAGGAGTAACATTATCCGATGTCACATTAGAAAGTAAATCCCTTTGAAAACGAGCCATTGTTTGTGTTTTTCCCCATCATAAATATACATTTCTTTTCACATTTCTATTAGTGCATGTATGTAGGCTTCAGTATATTTACGTCATCAAGAC
>CAJHNH020002648.1:99738-204738 GCA_905116865.2 Candidula unifasciata | reverse complement strand
AAACAATTTAGAAGTACTGGTTCTGTTTCCATGTTGGATATTTTCGGAATGAGAGAAAAAGTTACGAAAGTTGACGACACATAAATTTATATATGTAAAAATGAGCTGATATTCTGTGCTATCAAAATAGTTAAAACACGTGTTTGTCGTTAAAGGGTATATATATATATATATTACTGATGCAAAATAACTTTAGAAATTTAACTTTGCCTGGTGTCTTTGACATTCAGAAACAATCAAAGTAATAAGCGATGGACTTAGCAGAAAATGCCAAATTGTTTGTTATATTAAACGTTACTTCAACAGTTGTTAGCTGATGAGATTTGACTGTTAAGCTTCACGTTGGAAGCAAACAGTACTTACTGATCCCTGTGTGGGTTCCTGGGCCCTATTATAGGGAAAACAAGAACAGGCCCACTGCCTACCCAAAAGCATGTCGTAAGAGTCGACTGACTGAGGACTTCCTTTGAAATCAGAGTGCATCTGCCTGAGGAACAAGGAACCAACAGCTGCAAACAAATTAATCAGTCTGTTAAACGCAACACACAGGTTCTGAACACTACTGGAATCCACAAGTAGACGAACAACCAGAACTTTCCGCCGGATTTTACAGTAGGTGAACACGAAGAAGAAGAAGTACTTACTGATAATATTTTTTAAATGTCGCATTGACGCAGTTTTTGAGACGAAGGCTGAGAATACAATGCTTGACTGAAATGTTGAACATTGTCTTTAAATAAAGATGGCACAAAGAATACGTTGCACAATGTATTGCCTGACATATTTCTCTGTATCTCGTCAGGTGCAGTACTCTAGGGCTACACCAACCTATAATGTCATCATCATCATCATTTATCTTTATGCCTAGTGGCGAATGAGACTTCAGAGAGGACATTAAATGCTTTCCTGTCCTGTGCAATATTCAGTGCAGCTTTTCATGTCAAAGATGCCGCACTCAGGTCACTAATATATTATCTAATATAATATAAATCCTTTTCACTGATATACACAAAAACATTGTCTGTTTACACTGACATATCTTCTCAGCAAATTCAAGAATAGCCAAGTATTTACTATGACAATTTCAAATTAACAACATAGTTTTTCTACTACACAAAGCGACAGAGTTCCTTTCTATTGTTACCGCTTCCGCTTGTTTTAGTAAACGCCCATTCAGTTTGTAAGTAAATAACTCTAAAAGCACAAACCTTGTTAGTTATGTACCTGGCATTAAGCAAAAGATATACACTCGATAAGAACCTTATAGGCCTCTATAAAAATGAAAGATCATGTGTTCTTTGGCTGCTGCATGAGACCAGAATCACAGGAGAACTTTGTGACTTTTTTAAAAAAAAATCAGCAGTAGAGGAGCAGCAACAAACCGAGGGTGCTGGGTGATTGATCTAAGGTGGTGGTTTGGATAGTACACGATAGTGCTGATCTCCTGACAGACAGAAACGCCTGTTCTACCTTTCAAAGACACATCATTTTGATGATGATGGTGATGATAGTGATAATTATTATTACTGTTATTATTATAAATCAGAAAGAATTGTCTTAACGATAGTAATATAGAAAAATAAAGTAAAACACTACAAGTGATAAACACATGTTAATGCATTATTTCAAAACTCTTAACGGAGTCAAAACAGAATTACCTTCATGATAGCCCTGTATTCCCCTTGGTCCGGCTGCATTTCCTAGCATGAGACGAGGGTCACTGTATTCGAAGTTGATCCCATGTCCCAGCGTGTGAAGCAGCTTTACCTGAAGGACTATTGCAAGAAGCGGAAGTAGGTACCCCATACTGGTGCTTCTGCTGACAGACAATGTTAACATAAACCACATACACTTGTATTCACAGAAAATCTGTTAACTGGTGCCTCCGAAAAAAAAAAAAGAAAAAAAAAAAAGAAAGAATAAAATGATATGACCCAATCCCCAAAGCGAACTTTAAAAAAAAAAAAAACTTTAGTCATCCCCATATGGAATGCAATCTGGCTTCTGCCGGGAGCCCTGAATATAGCCGGGACATAGGTATGGCCTAAAGGCTGAAAGGGGTTTCTGAGACCTCTGCACGGGGGATCTTTATCTGCATGGTGGCACTTTGTGTCACCAGGTGTTTATCGCGTGTGTGATGTCCTGGTGGGGTAAAAAGTCAGCCAGTCAGTCATACGAACCTAGAGAGAAAACTAAATTTTATTTTTGTCCTCTTTTTGTGGTCGCTTCCTTCACTCACGCCGACATATTAGTTGTGGCCCCACAACAGTGACTTGTTTGTAATTATTATTTTTTTTTTTAAAGATTCATACAGCTTTGAGTATGATGTTCAATCTTGCAGGACATGTTCTGCGGTCTGTGCGGACAGTCCACACGAGCACAGAGGGGAACTACTCATACGAAGCCTGTGCACACGCTAGTCACGGTTGTCCCTGTATACTGTCAGTCAAGTGTGATAAAGGCATTCTTCTATGGCATACCATGCTGCATAATTTTTTTTATATTCCCTTTGACTTTCTGTTTTACATTCCCGTTGCCACAACAATGAACTCCTTTTTCCCCTTCTTGTGACGTACTCTAGTAATGGAATTGTCTTTTTCTGATGTTCTCTCTCTCTCTCTCTCTCTCTCTCTCTCTCTCTCTCTCTCTCTCTCTCTCTCTCTCTCTCTCTCTCTCTCTCTCTCTCCCTTTGACTTTCTGTTTTACATTCCCGTTGCCACAACAATGAACTCTAGTAATGGAATTGTCTTTTTCTGATGTTCTCTCTCTCTCTCTCTCTTTCTCTCTCTCTCTCTCTCTCTCTTTCTCTCTCTCTCTCTCTCTCTCTCTCTCTCTCTCTCTCTCTCTCTCTCATACACACACACGTACATATGACTAAACCCAATATTTCAGTGATCAATAAAACACAACTTTTATCAACTCTTTTTTTTTTTTTGCGATATACTTGGATATCATATTATTAACGTAATCGTATGTACGTGTGTGTGTGTGTGTGTGTGTGTGTGTGTGTGTGTGTGTGTGTGTGTGTGTGTAAAACACAAGAATTAGTGTCAGCAAAGACACATCAGAATGATATTTATGGTAATTATGATACTGATAGTTTTTACCACCGGCAGATTATAATGAAATCACGCTAGTATGAGGCCAGGAATTTAGCTATTAGTAAAACCTTTTCTTCAAAAGAACTGTTATCCCAGTTCCCTAAACAGCGTCTTTAAAATGATGGTTCAAGCGTATGCATCAGATTCAATCTTAAATTATGATAAAATGATGTTCATACTCACACACTGTATATTCTGTGCAAATGTAGTGTTTATTGTTACCAGTCTGACAACAACTGAATTGTTCTTTGGTACAGAAACTTTGTAGGTTTCGGTTTGCGTTGGAAAGTTATGGGAATGTCTGTAGCAGAACGATGACAGATGACATAAAAACAGGTCATGTACATCACGACAGTATGAGGTCACCTTCCGCTCAGACGGTCACTGCAATAGCCACTGGCTAAAACTCTCCTCAGTGTGTGGTCAATTGATCAATGGGACACGCAAAATCCCGGAAAAGGGGATCTGGTTGTGACTGCAAAAGGTTGTAGTGTGTAAATAAAGTCTTTGCTCTTATTAGTAATATAGTGCCTTTACATTTTTTTTAATCGTCTAGCGTTTTGGTTAACTTTTCACATTTTAAATTTTTTTTTTTTTTTTTGGCGTAGATTAGTGCTGACTGATGTTGCATTAACTGTTGCAATTCAGTTATAATATCACAACGTTTTTTTTTTTTCATTATCTTCTTCATCTCATTCTTCTCTATCATCCTTATCATCATCTTCTTCTTCTTCATATTTTTCTCCTCCTCTTTCTCTTGAAATATATTATCTGTATCCGTGATATTGTCTTTTTATATAAATGTTGGTGGATAGCCCACCCAGTGGGCCATGAAGATAGTACAAATACGTGCTTTTCCTGGCTGTTTCGACCAAAGACACATCGTAGAGTTTCTCTGATTTTATCCTTCAATTTGTTCTTGGCCCACCTCTTGCTCTACGTCCCTCTCCTCTTTGGTATATGCTTTTAATGGTATAGGCATTCTTTCCAAGTGGGCAAACCATTTGATTTACTGTCTTTCTATGTAATTTAGAATTGGTTCATTACCGACTATGTCTCGTATGACCTCATTCCTGATTCTATCTCTTCTGGTCACCCCTACAGCTTTTCTCAGACACCTCAATTCCATAGTTATTAATTTTCTGTTATGTTTTGTTGTGAGTGACCACATCTGGCACTGGTAGCATAGGGTGGGAATGAATATTCTTTGAATGAGATGTCTCTTAGTGCTGACTGGGATTGCCTTATGCTGTAAAAGGGGGTTAGCTGTCCCAATACTTGGCCAGCTTTACTGCATCGAGTGTCAATTTCTTCGGCTAATTTACCATCTTAAGTGAATGTTGTTCCAGGATATTTAAATTCAGATGCCTGTTTAATATATGTATGATCTAATGCTACGTTTAAATCCTGCTTCTTTCTTCCTACTGAAATAACTTCTCTCTTTTTTATGTTGATTCTCAGGTTATTTGATTTACATTCTTCATTCATGGATGTGAGATGCTGTTGTAAATTCAAAAACGTTTTAAATCTGGGATAAATAAAGCGAAGACAAGGAGCTATCAAGGAGTTGAGAGTGACCACAATATGGTACTGCTAAATTTTAGAATTCACCTCAAACGTTTAAATCGTGCCAAGACCATACGACTGAAATACGACATTGACAAACTAAAGAATCCGGTGGTGGTGGAAAATTTCTGAGTCAAAATTGCAGGAAGTTTGCTTCGTGATTAACAATATAAACAACGTAGAAACACTAACAAAAAAGTTCACCAAAATAATAAATGAAACAACACAAGAAATTGTTGGGATACACACAAAAACCAAAACAACCATGGGTCACTCGGGAAATTCTTAACATGTGTGACCAGCGAAGGCAGCTCAAGAAAGACAGGCACAATCCTCAGGTAGCAGATACACATAGAGAGATAAATAATCAGATTTGAAAATACATGCCACAGGCAAAAGAAAGTTGGATAGAAAGCAGATGTGCAGAAATAGAAGAATGTAACAAGTTGAACAATAGTAAAAAAATCTTTTGGCCTGAATACTGTTCGAGTCTGTATAACGAACTAACAAATAGCAACACCGACATCCTTAACAACAGCCAAGCACAGGAAGATGACAGCTTACCCATACTCCGGGATGAAGTAGAACTGGCCATCAGAACTTAAAAGAATTTGAAAGCTGGGGAAATCGACAATATCCCAGCTTAAGGCCGGGGGGGGGGGGGGGTGTCGTATGGCAGTTTTGTCGCGCACCTTTACTTACGGAATATTTTCACAAATCCCTCAGGTGCTCTGAGACAGGGGTGTTTTGAATGGTGGCTCTTGTTCGTCTAGAGGCCTAACCCTCGCTTCAAACTTTCCATTCAACCTGTCTCAGGGATGAGGTGACTCGAGCTCTGACTCCACAGGGTTATTATGAACACTTGGGTACCTCTCGGCCAGACGTCCTCATCACTACTTTGCCCCCAGACTGGTAAACAACGTAAACACAGTCAAATATAAATACAACAATGAATATGACAAGACGGGACTATCTTTCTGACTATGACAATGAATTTCAATAAGACGAAACTTTTCTAAGAACAAGAAGACTGATGAAACTAAAACTTCAATGTAATAAATTCACTATAACAAGGCAGACGAAAAGTAGCATGAAGAATCACAGAAAGAAACACAGCCTCTTTAGAGGATTGTATCCAATTCCGGAATCATCACTGCGGAGGTATGGGACAGATTATAAAGGCCCATTTGGAATCAAGCTGCTTCAGAATGTTACTGTGACTTATCTAAATGATCAAAAGTAATATGCCAAACATAGAGAGTAAATGTAGGAAGAGTGAGGTACTACTGTTAGACTTGGAAAGGGTGCAGGAACAAACAGTCAGAGATGTAGCAGCCTTATCTGATCTATCAGAACAAAATAATTTGATCCTTAAAGTATAGAAAGACAAATCATTCAGTGCGAACTATGACAGCTAGAGCTGACTGTTAAGAAATACCCTCTGCCTCCCCCAGCAAGCGTATCGTCAGAGTCAACTAACGGAGTTTTCTTCGAAGTCGAAGTGTATCTGCCTGAACCAACAGTTTGCCCCCAAAAAATCAGATCTGTAAAACGGATATGCACGAAACACTCGGGTTCTGTATCAAGTCTAAAGTCCAGAGGTGGGTGAACAACCAACACTTTCTGCCGTTTACAATCCGGTAAACGCGAAGAAGAAGAAAGTACACACACTCTGAGACAGAAATGGGTGGGATTTTTAAAAAAAAAAACACCGTGGAATTAAACAGGTTCAGTAAATGTAATATGTAAACCTCGCATCCGCAATCTGTGGCATGCATGCTATGTGTGGCCCATGAAACAATTTTCAGTGACTCGCTTAGTGAATTGAAACATAGTTGTATCTAATTAAAATTAAATTGGAATTTACAATTCCTTTAAATGTCAGACGGTTTGTAAAAAGTGATTTTATAATAGTGCCATGCTTATGTGAGATCCAATTTTTCGTTATTTAAAGCCCCGCCGTGGCTTTTGTCGGAGGCCCTAAATATAGCCTTACCATAAACATGGCGTAATGGCTGAACGGGGTTTCTGGGACCTCTTCACGGGTGATCCTCATCCGCATGGTGGCACTTTGCGTCATTAGGTGTTTATCGCATCGTGTGATGTCCTGGTGGGGTACAACCTACATACATACATACATTTCACAACATCACTCATGAACACCACAGACAAAAAGTTTGGAGATCTTTGATTTATGTGACTTTCTAGTCTGCCTAATAAACTGTTTAGTGAGCATACAGATATAGACGAATAGACGATTAATGGACAATTATCAATTTATTTATTGTTTTATTTTATTCTACAGGGATCCGTGATGACATCAATGATGATGATGATGATGACTAACTGAAGAACTTTCTCACGGCTGTTTTAGTGTTGGTATTTTGCTTTCACTATTTTAAGGCGTCCTATTTAAAACTAATTGAGAATAGGTGAAATGTATATAACATCTAAGCTTGTGAAAGTTGCCTGCCATACAATCAATGAGAAATCAACTTGTGAACTTAGTGACAACTGGCAAACTCAGTGGGAAAATAACGAAGGGAAGACATAAAAAAATGCCTGTATGGCTTGGCCACATGATACAAGCTGGAAAGGACACAGTCCTGATTTGACTATGACGATCAAGTGAGATGGTGAACTATGTCTATCCACATTTATAAAAAGGGCTTATGAAGATAACAATGTAATCTACAATAATCTCTATTAGCTTTTATACACTTCTACAATTGCTGGTATAAATGTTAAACAGAAATAAGCACATATGTTGCACTTGTTTACTTTTGTTTTAACAGAAATTACATAAATCTCTGCTTATCCGTGTAAATGTTAACAGATAAATGCACAAATTTGTGCATTTGTTTATTTTGTCTTAACAGAAATTGCATACATTTCTGCTTACTCGTGTAAATGTCAACATAAATTTACAAAAATCGATGCCAGACTTTGTGAATGTTAACGAAATTTACACAAATCTGCGCCAGTCTTCATGAATGTCAATAAAGCAAAAACAACATAAAACATGCCAAATATTTTAAGACTGGTAATAATAATAAATAAAACTGGTAAAGTAACAAATTATTCTATTTAAATATAAAACTTGGCCAGTGTTACTCCAGAATTTTTTTTTCTTGTGTTTTTTGTTTTGTTTTAACAAGTGGATGTTTTTATTCTTTTAATACCAGACAACTCAGGCATATATTCTTTTATTAATCTCATCTATATTAATAAAAATGTTAATTGTCCGAGTTTGTTAACTACAGACTCGGAAACTACTGAACTGATTGCTTTCAAATTTTCATACAACGTTGCCTTTGACTCAAAGCGTGATTTCTTTTGGTCAGAAAATCGCACAAACCACGAACGACGTAGCTCCAGTAACGGTCAAATCATTATTTGTTACGTTGCCGGCCCGGATTTGTTTTTAGTTGATTGGCTATTTTTGACTACTGAGCTCTTATTGAACTTTGCATTATTATATAATTTCATTTCCACATCTGCTTGAGTGTTTGGTAGCGTAGTTGGTAACTATTCCAGCGTTCGATTCCACGCTAGCTGATATAATTTGTTCTGCCATTAACTGGGCTGCTGGCACGTTGTGTTGTGGTTTATGGTTAGGCTGCGATATCTACGCCTTTTTTCGTTTTTGGCGTTTACGGCTAGCCTGTGACAGCGGCGACGTGATGCTCAATGGTCATGTCACGGGTAATCTTCGTTCGCCCTCGAGAGGGCCGTTGGCACGTTGTGATGTGGTTTACAGCTAGGCTGCGATTTCTGACCTAAACTCTTCAGTCTTCGGTAGTTTAGTTGTAAGTATTTCATCCTTCACGCAGGTGACTAGTGTTCGATTCCCCGCTGGGTGATAATTGTTCTTTTTCCTTTAAAATGGTAGTTGCCACGTTGAGTTGTTGTTTACAGCTAGGCTGCGATATCTGCGCCTTTCGTCCAAAGACATCCGATTTCAGTTAAGTTCTAATTAGCCTCTCCGCGACGCTTCTCGATCAAAAACCATTCGGCGATGACAGAAACTGTTAACTAAGACGGCTTACAGTCCAGTTTAGTTTGGGTGGACACGTATGCCAAGGTCAGTTAAAAATCGTTTCCTCGGAGAGGGAGAGATGACGGGTGCGGGGTTTTTTTCTCCGCTATTCGTGAGTATTGTGTACTTTTCACTGTGGGTTCTATCACTGGTTACGTGATGAAGTTGTTTTTTTTTCTATGTCGGGGGCATAATTAAACTAAATAGTACGTGGCGACAGCATGCGGCGCTAACTCATCTTTTCTACACCGACCTACAGTAGTACTGGTACTGGATGGGTGATGTGGCAGCTGTTACACTGGCTACATTTACTTCTCTGTACAAGTTAATGCTACCTATTTAAGTCTGGGTAGACACGGATGCCGTGCTCAATTTAGTTACACTATTTCGTCAGACGGTGACTTTTCTATCCTTCGGAGAGGATGATATAATTGGGGTTGGGGGGAGGGGGTTATGCCAGACACAGTTAGCTGAGAGAGCTTAAAATATTCTATTTCTATTTTAATAATTTTGCCAGGTGATGATTTTTCAATCCTTTGGAGAGGGAGATATGATTGGTGGAAAGGAGAGGGGGGGGGGAAGGGGGGGGGGGGTTATGCCAGACACAGTTAGCTGAGAGAGCTAAATATATTATTTTAAAGTTCTCATTTATGACCTATTTCTATTTTAATAATTTCGCCATGGATGATTTTTCAGTCCTTTGGAGAGGGAAATATAACTGGTGGGGGAGGGGGGGGGGGGGGTTATGCCAGACACAGTTAGCTGAGAGAGCTTAAAATATAATTTTAATGTTCTCTTTTCTTAACTATTTCTATTTTAACATTTTCGCAATGGATGATTTTTCAATCCTTTGGAGAGGGAGGTTTTACTGCGTCGAGGGGAGAGGAGGGGTGAAGTATGACAGACACTGTTAGCTGAGCGCTATTTTCTTTCCTCTCTATTTCACCACTCTGGTACAGCTAGTATAGTAGGCCTATATGTTTCCTAACTTATTTTGTCTCTTCTTCGCTCACAAACACCCGGTATATCCCAATTGTGACTTTAGTTTCATCTGTGTGATAAATGTGTTGTTTAAACTCAGGAAGACAGAAAGATGAGTTCTCATATGTAAACACACTTGGAATTTAAATGTTATAGTAATATAAAATGTGATGAATTCAAGAGGAGTGATGAAATAAAAGAAATGTCTGGATAAGGACTCGTATCAATATTTATAAGACAGGAAGGACTGCGCTATATTGGACACATTCGGAGAAGAAACGGGCACAGAATAATCAAACATAAACTAAAATGGAAAATACATCGGCTGAGAAAAGGAGGACATCCAAAGAAACCCTAAGGTGGATGAGAGAAGCCAAAGGTGCTGGAATGGATTCCATCCCTGATATTGAATTGATTTTACAAGATAGAACCAAATGGAGAAATAGATTACGAACCCTATGTGACATATAATAGCACAATTGGGAATTGAATGATTGAACAGCTTAGCTCAAGCAAAGACAGCATCTCACAAAACGAAGACTATTCTATGCAGTCTTTCTTTGTCAATAGGGGTGAGAAATAGAATTCTCAAGTACTAAATAAATCCTAACCTGATATATGAAAGTGAATTATGGACAGTTTGCCAATTAGTTAAAATTTATGTTCAAGAGACATGTATGTAGTTTTATAGAGAAATGATGAGATAAAAGGAGTAATCAAGATTGAAAGAAACTGACTCATGAAGATTGCCTACATCAGAAGGAGACAATCTACATTCTTTGGTAATGCAATGTGAAGGGAAAAACTGGAGTACATCGTGACAGTGATATAGTTGGATGGGAAAAGAGGCAGAGACCGAGAAAAAAGATGCTGGATAACTTTGACATCACAAAATGGAATTTAATCGGCGTCAAAACTTCTACTTCTTCTTTGCTCATCGACTGTAAGCTCTGGCGGAAAGTCCAAGTTGTGCGGCCATTTGGATTTCTGCTTTGTGCCGGGGCCTGAATTTTGCGTGAACATTGTTTTACTGGCTTATTTGTGTGCAGTTGGTTATCCGTTGCCGCTCTATCAGATGCACTCCGACTTCGAGGGAAGTCGACTCTTACGACAGGCTTGTTGGGCTGGCAATGGATCTATTCTTATTTTCCCTACAATAGGGCCCCGGGCCCACACGGAGAAGTGTCATAACTGTTTGAAAGTACACGAGACAGAAGGTTGTGGATAGACATAACTACCAATATCACACGGACTGGACAATAAGAAGAAACGGTTACTGGAAAATAAGAGTTAAACTTTGCATTTTCTGTTAAAAACTGAAGTGCCATAATGGGTAGTGAGCTTGCATCTGAAGACAGGTTCCCTCCGTCCATGTCAGCTCTGAGTTGTCCCCGCGTGGGTTCTGTGGCCCCATTGTGAGGGATGACAAAAAAGACTCACTGCCTCTCCAGCAAGCATGTCGTAGTAGACTAATTAGGGACTTCCTTCGAAGTCCGAGTGCATCTGCCCGAGCAGAAAGGAACAACTAACTGCATACAAATACGCCACTAAAAAGGATGTACAGCCAAATCTAACACAGAGCCAAAATTCCAAACAAACAACCAGAACTTTCCTCCAGAGCTTACAGCCGGCGAACAAAGAAGAAGGAGCATTGAGTTGGAGTCTGCTGCTCATTGAAGATCCAACACTTCTGATATCCTGGATGGCAGTCCAAAAGGAAACAATCCAGAAACCCTGTTCAGCCGGTAAGGAAGTTATAATTATGGTACCTGTGATAGCTATACCTGCAAGTGTACCCTTTACCTTTAGTCCAGGCGCAGGTAAACGATGTGAGATAGTGAGAGAGGGAGTCATAGACAAAAGAGACAAACAAAATGCTAGATCAGGGAGGTCTCTGACTGGTATATCACTGTTTCTGCATCTTTAAAAAAGGGCAACAGAGGTAGAGAGGTTAAGGGGGATGTAAGGAAAGAAAGAAAGAGGGAAGAAACGAAAAGAGGAGGGACAGTCAGAAAGGTAGAGAGGAAAAAAATAGGGGAGATAGACAGAGAGGAGGATACAGTATCGGAAGATTAGGGGGGGGGGGCATTTTGGGAAAAGATGGCGAAAGAGAGAGGAAATTGAATGAAAAGAAGAGGAGATAAAGTGAAGAGAATGGAAAGTGGCAAGAGTGAAAGAAAGGGATGCAAAGCAGGAGGGAAAGCATAACGGGATAGAGAGAGGAGAGAAGGAGAGAGAGAGAGAGAAAACAAGGTGAGAGATAGACAACCAGATAGTGAAAATATATATCCCTGGTATCAAAGACGATAAAACACAGAAATTGAAATATTTTGGTGACTTGAAACGTGAGAACAATAATGAAGTAGATGGGTGCAGGATGTGGCACGCGGGTTATCTCAGCCTTGGAAGAGAAGAAAAGCAAGGCCAAAGAGAAGATGAGTGCAGGATGGGTGTATCGGACACTGGTTATCTTGCTTTTGATCGAGTTTTCCGAAGTTATGGGAGCAAGGTTCTGCAAAAGACATGCCACTGACTGAATGAGACACAATGTCAGGAGCTGGGTGGCCTGTGAATCCTCTAAAAAAGAAACTCAAATCTAACGGATAGAGACTGTCCACTACAGCTTGTTACTGTTTCATGGGAACTCTGTTGCAGATGTATCCTTCCCCTTTCAAAACTCTGAAACCAGAAAGGCACACAGTGGAATATTACATCTATGAATAGAGTTACCAGTATATTATCAAGTTACGGTTCAGAACAGAATAAACAATTATGACCCACATTGAATCACAGGTTACTTTGTAACCATGAGAGGTATCAGAGCTCGATAGTAGGGCACCTATGATCAAAGTCTCCTTAGCTGCCCTGTCTGACACATATACTTTCACTTCTGGCAGCTGGTCAAGTTTTCTCTCGCTAAAGGAAATGTCACTTTTCATGGCGATGTATACATAATTATCTAGGCTCCTGAGCCACTTTACAGTGAGTTCTCAGTCTCTCGTCAGCAGTGCCAGTCCCTGCAAACAGGCAATATCATGACATTGTAAGACATATCATGCATTGATTTAGTTCTTTTACCACCATCTAGTTATCTTAGAATTATGCCAGTTAATTTGCGTATACAAATGTAATCACCGCTGCTATCTGTAATAACACTGTTATGATAACTACACTAGACCAGGAGCAGACTGCTTTAGTGACCATGTTCCTGTAACAGGAAAGATCAGAATAAAACTAAAGAATATTAAGAAAACACCACAGAGCATCAAGTTAAATTTAGGAACACTTAGAACAGATAAAGAAATTAAGGAACAGTACAATGTCACTGTACAAAACCAGTATAATGCAATGGAAATTATACAGACTATTGATGAACAGTGGAATATGTTGCATGAGTCAATTCAGCAGACATCTAAAGAGACAATCCCACCAACACATAAAGTTGCAAAAAAGAAATGGATGTCAACCGAAATTCTGCAGTTGATGGATGAAAGAAGGAGGAAAAAGAATGATAAAGAAGAATACTGTAAAATACCAAAAGAAATAGTGAACAAATGCAAAGTGGCTAAAAAAGCCTGGCTGAATCAAAAGTGAACAGAGGTTGGGGAAAATTACAGAAAAGACTCACATTCCATGTACCAATAGATAAAAATGTTAACAGGAAAGATGACACGTAACAGCACTGGATGTTTAAAATCAAAATATGGCGACTTATTTATGGGGCACAGTAATATAATTAACAGATGGACAGAGTATATAGGGGAATTGTATGATAATAATAGACCAGACGTAGAACTGCAGACCAACAATGATGGTCCACCAATAATGACTGCAGAAGTTGAGGATGCATTACATCATATGAAGAAAGGAAAGACACCCGGACCAGACAACATCTCACTGGAAGAAATCGAAGCACTGAGATTTTGGAATTGAAATAATAACTAAACTTTTAAATGATATTTATAATAGTGGGAATATTCCAAATGACCTTTTAAAATCCATTTTTATAGCTCTGCCAAAGAAACCAGGCACTTTAAAATGTAAAGACCATAGCACAATAAGTCTTATGATTCACATAAGTAAGATTTTACTGAGAATAAATAGGAGAAGAATAAGAAACAAAATTAAACCAGAAATCAGTGATGAACAATGTGGTATTGTAGAAGGAAAAGGTACAAACAGTGCTACATAATCCTAAGGACATTGTTAGAAAGAGCTATAGAAGTAAAGACTGATTTGTACTTATGCTTCATAGACTATATACAAAAGCGTTTGACTGTGTGAAACATAAAGAAGTAATCAAACTGTTAGAAAAATTAAATATTGATGGAATAGATCTACGAATAATAAAGAATATGTATTGGCAGCAAACAGCAGCTATAAGAATTAACAACTATTTAGGTACATTTCAGAGCATAAAGAGGGGCGTACGACAAGAATGTGTACTGTCACATGATTTATTTTCACTATATAGTGATTATATAATGAGATCTTCAATTGATATGCCTGGAATTGTGGTTGGTGGGCACATTATAAACAATTTACATTATGCTGATGACAGTCTTGATAGCAACAAGTCAGAAAGAATTACAGGAAATGATAGACATTGTGGTGGTAGAAAGTGGAAGAATGGGCCTCAGTTTAAATAATAGAAAGACAGAAGTAATAGTTGTATCAGAGAAAAGAATTATTCCAAAGTGTGTAATAAAGGTTCAGTGTGTCATTTTGGGACAAGTACAGAAATTTAAGTATCTGGGCACATGGATAACATCAGATGGAAGATGCATAACTGAGATAACAAACAGAAAAGGACAGTCAAAACCTGCATTTTATACAATGAAGGGCATCTTATGCAATATATCTTTGTCATTGAGGGTTAGAAAAAGAATTCTTGCTTGCTACATACATCCGGTTTTAACATATGGCTGTTAATCCAGGACAATCGGTAGGCAGGCCAAACAATTTCTTGAGGCCTGAAAGATGTGGTTTTACAGAAAAATGCTCAAAATACCTTGGACAGTCAAAAAGAGCAACCAAGAGGTTTAGAAAGAGACAGAAGCCCAATTATAACCTAAAGCTCCCCCTTTGGTAATGCACGTTGAACTTGACGATTGTTTTTTTTAGCAAGCCAGCCTGCTTATAACCAGAGGCCTTTTCCATGACCATGTAGTTCACAGGGCTTTTGTGGTTTGTGTAAACAAGTAAAGGACCCTTTCCACGCCTTCACGTGTATCGGGCATATAGGGCTAGACGTATATTTTATAGCCCAGTCGACACTTGATGGGTAACATGGTCACCATCACTCTGGTGTGTGTGTGTGCGCACGCGCGCGCGCGAGAGAGAGAGAGAGAGAGAGAGAGAGAGAGAGAGAGAGAGAGAGAGAGAGAGAGAGAGAGAGAGAGAGAGAGAGAGAGAGAGAGAGAGAGAGAGAGAGAGAGAGAGAGAGAGAGGGACAGAGACAGACAGACAGACAGAGACATGCTCCCAGAGACAGAAAATAATCTAAGGCACAAAAGACAGAGACGGAAAGTAATCTAATGCACACTAGACAGAGACAGAATATAATATAAGACACATAAGCATTCAGGAGAGATTTGAAATGCCACCAAAAAAAAAAAAAAAAGTTAAAAAAAGAACACTGAAAATGAAGCCATATTTTAAAAATGCTTTAATTGATAACTGAGATAACTGTCATGAAGAATGATAGTCAACGAAATAAGCGAACAGTGGCTAAATAGAATATCTCCCCTCTTTTATACACATATATTTATACAAATGTATATTGTCAACAATTGTCATTGTTAAAAACAAGACCCATATAAACAGGTATCACATCACAACATCAAATCTGTTGTCTTTTTTACTTTGACAGTTAACTTGCAACATCAACAATTGTTGCATCTCAAGCTTGGCATGGAAGGAGGGCAGGCCGTTGAGGGTAATGATGCACTTTAACACTGATATAAACTGTTAAAACACATTCTCTTGGGTGTGGTGAGGTTCTTGCGACACTGGGATTTACAATCGCTATCCTGGGATACAGAGGGGGTGAAAAGGCAGCAGTGAGTTATACAAATCTGGGCATGAATGGTGATTACAAGTTAGAAAATATGGCTGATGCCATTAAGTGATGTGCAATGTTTGGGATGAATAATAAACCTAAATAAAAATACTTCAAAACTGAACAATAGGATGCCAAACATGTATCAATCTAGTGACTACCCCTTATGCTTCTTTCTCATACAAGGACCACATGAATTTCCTCAACTTTTTTTTTTTTTTTTTAACAAATATAGACCAAATTTGTGAATTTTACCATTTCTTATGCTCTTTTTTAATGTTAAAACCTGTTTTGACTAAGAAAGTCTACTTCTGTTTTTACTTTATTTATTATATTTTTTTTTTGTAAATTAGCTCATTCGTGAGTTGACTCTAGTGACTGATTCATTAGTGATAGTGCTCATCATCTGACTTAAATGACAACCACCCATTCACTAACCATTGACATAAATCATTCATCAGCTATTTGTATATCCTCTATAGGACTTCACAAACCACGCCTAGCATTTATTGGTTCTTCTGTACTTGCAATAAGTAATTTTACATTCAGTAGTTTCCCAGTTTGTGTTTTTTTATAAACAGTATAACACTCACTATTGTCAAACCAACACAAAGCTGTCTGCTAGTAAAGGACCTGCAGCTGACTTTGAACCATAGTGTATCAAGATTGTGACACTGCATTCACAACCCTGATGCTACACATACCAGTCATTACTCACCATTAAGGATGAATTCATTCAACATGTGGTGCTTATAGTTCATTAACAAATTCATCAGTTAATGGAAAAGTTAAACAGAGATAAAGGAAACAATTTTTTTTTTTAAAATCAAATGGCGCCATTTCTCAGGAGGGAAAAAACATGATTGACAAGTCACATGATGGCTCTACCAGCTATCTGTACTATGCAATGCAACAACTAGTACCCAGTACAAGTAAAAATACATTCCCTAGCCATCTTTCCAAAGAAATCTCTGACAGTACACTGTATGAGCAGGTCACAACATGAGGTGGGGGTGACAATCTCCATTCTTCTGTCACTCCTTTTAACATCAATCTATGCTAGCTGCTCCACAAGGCTGGGACAGCTGATGGATCATTACATACAGGAGAATGATTCCTACTTTCACTGGTGAATGAACTCTGCTGACTGATCAGCTGGTAGATCTTGTACCATTCACTTTCTATCCATGGTTTATTTATAACTACAAGCAGACTCCTCGAAAGTCTCTTCCAGACAAACAACAGCACATTTTACTACAATCATCCCTGGACAATTTAACAATACAAGACCTCAGGCAAGTCGCAGCTATTGATGACCTATATACACTCACAGTCTTTCTTAACTTGATCAAAACAGCTTTGTGACCATTATATTATAAATGTACTTGGAAACAAACTACACACATTTCAACAAAATACAATTTTCAAGTTTATTTATCATAATACACATAAATATCAAATCGAAAGGGATAAATAAAGGACCGTTTTATCTAGACCATGACAGCAGGCAAGTTTGAGACTTCCTGTGTTCAGTATTTGTTGCTTCAACTTTCTGAGTTAGGACACCTTTCTGAAGTTGCTCTAAGTGTTTAAGCCAGGGCAACTTTCTGAAGTTGCTCCAAGTGTTTAAGCCAGGGCAACTTTCTGAAGTTGCTCCAAGTGTTTAAGCCAGGGCAACTTTCTGAAGTTGCTCCAAGTGTTTAAGCCAGGACACCTTTCTGAAGTTGCTCCAAGTGTTTAAGCCAGGGCAACTTTCTGAAGTTGCTCCAAGTGTTTAAGCCAGGACAACTTTCTGAAGTTGCTCTAAGTGTTTAAGCCAGGGCAACTTTCTGAAGTTGCTCTAAGTGTTTAAGCCAGGGCAACTTTCTGAAGTTGCTCTAAGTGTTTAAGCCAGGGCAACTTTCTGAAGTTGCTCCAAGTGTTTAAGCCAGGATATCTTCTGTGACAAAAAGAATTATTATGGCATAGAAAGGTTACAATTTCTGCCAGACCATTAAAAACAGAAACATTCCACTAGTGGTTAGCGGACATCAGTACCAGACAGTATGTTTATCATACTCATGGTGTCATTGGTAATTTACGGACAATTCAATATTTCGCTAGTATATTGTTTTTAAAAAAAATTTAACAAACTATAAGAAACAGTTCCTATTTCAGCTGGAATATTAAACTCAAGGAGACTAAACATCACAAAAAGTGAAAAACAATGCATACAGGTGTGAGAATGTTTGCAATCTGCACTGTTTCAGCTAGTACATTAAACACAGAAATGTTTTATTACAAAGAGATTTTTGTTAAAAATACACATAAGTAATTGCATTATTCCACAAAAAGAACATAATCACATCTGCAGTAGAAAAATATCGCTCTCATATTGTCTGGAAATGAGAAAAATAAAAAGGTTAAGGCAGTTCCCCACCAGTAAAACCTAACATTGCTGCCTGTGTAGAGAAACAGGTGAAGTCTTCAGGTTTAGCAGGCACACAATCAATTAGATGGCATATTCACAGGCCTGGGGTTCATTACTATTTAACATATATATCTGTCTATTGCTTGATGTGATATTACTGAACAATTGTTTGTGATGTCTATAGCTTGATGTGATATTACTGATCAGTTGTTTGTCATGTGCTTAATTTAGGGTTTTCTTCCTAACACTGACACACAGAACATATGGTGTTAGAGGAACATTTGTTTTTTTTTAGACTAATTGGTATTAGATGGGCGAATCTGTCAACCCCACACTGTACATCTTTATTTGTTGGAATATTTCCTTGTACCCATTTTAGGCGTGATCAAGCTTGTGAGTTCATCATTATCACTTATAAAAAATCTTGAATTGATGCAGATTCAAAACCAAGACATCTAGGTTGGTAGGCAGGTAATAATGCTCAACCTATATGCAAAAATGATATCCAGCCCAAGAATGGCACACACACACACACAAATACCTCTCAAGTATGCAAAATAATTTTTTGTAGGGAGCAAAAAGTATAATCAGTATCTGAACCCCAACAGTTAAACCTAATAAGATTCTCATGTTATCTAAACAAAAGCAACAGTATGACAACATCAGGCTAACCTTTTCACCCAAAACAGGGCAAAGTAACCCACCCACACCTGACAAGATTCTCATGTTATCTAAACAGCAGCCAACAGTATGAAAACAACAGGCTAACCTGTCCACCCAAAAGAAGGCAATGTAACCCACCCACACCTGACAAGATTCTTATGTTATCTAAACAGCAGCCAACAGTATGACAACAGGCTAACCTGTCCACCCAAAAGAAGGCAATGTAACCCACCCACACCTGACAAGATTCTCATGTTATCTAAACAGCACCAACAGTATGTCAACATTGGGCTAACCTGTCCACCCAAAACAAGGCAAAGTAACCCACACATACTTCAATGAAACCAAAAGGCAACAGCCAACCCCAGCAATACCCTACAACACAGAGATGCTCTGCAAGGTTTTCCATCACCTTTACTGGCTATGTAACAACACATGCAACCCAACACAGCCAATATAGTCATTTCAATAGGGGGGGGGGGGATCTTCTTGATATCATGAATGAAAACCAGTTCAGCATCTTTGGCCTCTTTCATAAACTTTTGTCAGAGTTTCTCTTGGGTATCCTCGCTTCCCATGTCCATTTATTTTCCCTTTCGGTGCCTGTTTGGTGTATCTCTGTTGAGGATTCCTCCTGATATGCCCAATAATCACAATATATCTGGTCATTTAACTCTTGATACCAGCAGTTGTCCAGATATTCCTCTGACAGACATCACTACTACTGACTCTGAAGCATGCTCACGCCCCTTGCAGTCTATAGTCATCAACATACACGAGGGGAGATATGAAAATTGAAGCTCTATTACATAGTTAATATAAAATTTTCATATGCTGACAGAGCACACGTAATTTGTTCTATCTCACAACTGCAGAGAAATTAACAAAAAATATCAAACAAATCTAGCAGTATATTCAGATTTGGCTGTTAAAAAAAAAATATAAGCATTTATTGTACAGGTTTAGGCATAAAACAGAAAAAAATAATAATCTGACACTGTTATACTTTTAACAAAGAGAAACATAAACGCTCATGAAATCAGACAAGACCACCATTGACCTGGTGCTGGAAACAATTATCACAATCAACTTTTTGTGCCTTTATACCCCCACAAGGATCACAGCATATTCCATTCCTATCCTGTGCAATCATTTCAATATGATATTGGAATCAAGTGGCGCACAGTCTATTCCATTCTTTTCTGCGCAATATTTTCAATATGCTAATCCATTCCGTCACCTCTGGTTTCTCTCAACAATGTTCTACCTCCTTTGTTCAATCAAAGCCAATCACATCTGCCCATGACATCACAACAGCAGCTTTAAGTTAAAATTACAGTTTAAAATGAAAGCTTTTCTTTACATGGAATGAAATTGAGAATAAACAAATGAAATCCATAGTAATTCACTGACAAGTCATTACAGAGATAACAACAATGCAAATTAACAACAACAACAAAGTTGCAAGCTAAATTCAATACAGCAGAATGAAAACAAACATACACCGAGCAGACTCCACAAGCTGTTTCTAGTGTTCTTGTTCTGTCCCAAAAGTGTTTTCCTTAACAATTAAAACATAACCCAAAAATATTCAGAAAGCTCCCAAAATCTTGCTCTATGCTTTTAAATCAGTAACTCTATGATGTTGAACTCAGTAACATCAAACAAGAGATTCAACACTTCTTTCTGGGTGACAGTAGTTTCCCTTTCATTTACAACTAAACCCAAAAACTAACATTCAAACATCTATAACAATATAAGCTTTCCATTGTGCAATATAAAATATATGTGTTTACTTAGAATGTCTGTATGTTTCAAGCAGTCTCCATGTTTTCATTAGCAATATAAAAATAAAGAATGTTATCTGCAAGTTAAAAGGAAAGGAAAAAACGATCACTGGTGTATAAAAGGTATTTTCTCATAATCAAATAAGGTACAGTTAAAAGAGATGTATAAAGTGAGCAAACATTGCAAGAATCACGGTAAGAACATAAACTGACAAACATAAAATTTTTGTTTTCTAATGTTTAAGCAATCACAAGTGGGGGAAATGTGATATTTACTGTTTTAATTAAAACTGATTATAAAATATGAAGAATGCAGGTTCAGAGTTCATGTTCTGACTAACAAATTTAAACATACCTTTAGTACAGAAAGCTATAAGTTTCTGAATTTGTTAACATGAGACTCATCCCTGAACATTTCATGCAGACTGAAGAATCTATTTTAATCATGAGTTGACATAAGACCCACAAAACTGTTGTCTTTCATCTTTAACACTTTTGTAATCTGTTAAAGGACTTGTGGTTTCCTGCTCTGTCTGCTCCAGGATTGTTTACTTTTCTTGCAGCCGAAGGGGTGATTATTTCCTCATTACAATTCTCTTACCAATGTTCTCATTCTTGATTTTACCTGAACCTACAATACTATGAACGGTTATTATAACAAAGCTATATAAACTAGATAAAACACAAAAAAAGGTATTGCCTGTGAAAACCAGCCTCCCACAACACATATGTGCACCACTGTTCCCCCAACAAACCTTGTGTTTCTTAACAGATCATTCTAATACTTCTCACCGGGGCATGTATGTAGTACACATGACGTTCCTGTGCCATTTTGTATTTAAACCCCTCCCCTCCCCCAGATTAACTTCAGCATCTCCAGTGCCATTGACATCTTTTTAAAGTAAAACAAATTGTAATATGAGGTCTGCCAATCAAGCCTCAACCCAATAATAAAACTATCTTGGCAACATATTTTTAGATACCCCTCTTTCTAAACAAAATGAAGATGCCAAGTTTCAGTAGGAAAACTGCTGTGGCTGTCTGTAGAACGATCAGTAAGAGCTATACAACACAAGGAGAGTCTTCTCACAACACAGGTAATGACGGTGAACAGTATGGGATGCGCTGCCAACGAGCACAGATACTAAGCTACTTTCTGTCATTCATGTAGTCTTGGCACACACTTGCAGTCAGGCAGTCACACTTGCAGCTTTTTCTTGGTCCTCTGTGTGGACTTATTATGTAGGAAACTGTTACAATTTCTGCAAAAAGAAAGCCAAAAAACATTCTGTGACCAAGTGGCAATACTGAACTTTATCAAAAATTGTCACGTTATTATCTTATTTACTTTGTGCCACTATTATCTACTTAATATATTTTTGGTACCACAATGATTTACATTGAATCCAGCATGTATCCTTGTGCTTAGCTGGTACCACAATGATTTACATTAAACATAGCATATATTCTTGTGCTTAACTGGTACCTCAATGATTTACATTAAACAGAGCATATATTCTTGTGCTTAGCTGGTACCTCAATGATTTACATTAAACAGAGCATATATTCTTGTGCTTAGCTGGTACCTCAATGATTTACATTAAACATAGCATATATACTTGTGCTTAGCTGGTACCTCAATGATTTACATTAAACATAGCATATATACTTGTGCTTAACTGGTACCTCAATGATTTACATTAAACAGAGCATATATTCTTGTGCTTAGCTGGTACCACAATGATTTACATTAAACAGAGCATATATTCTTGTGCTTAACTGGTACCACAATGATTTACATTAAACAGAGCATATATTCTTGTGCTTAGCTGGTACCACAATGATTTACATTAAACAGAGCATATATTCTTGTGCTTAGCTGGTACCACAATGATTTACATTAAACATAGCATATATACTTGTGCTTAACTGGTACCTCAATGATTTACATTAAACAGAGCATATATTCTTGTGCTTAGCTGGTACCACAATGATTTACATTAAACAGAGCATATATTCTTGTGCTTAACTGGTACCACAATGATTTACATTAAACAGAGCATATATTCTTGTGCTTAGCTGGTACCACAATGATTTACATTAAACAGAGCATATATTCTTGTGCTTAACTGGTACCACAATGATTTACATTAAACAGAGCATATATTCTTGTGCTTAGCTGGTACCACAATGATTTACATTAAACAGAGCATATATACTTGTGCTTAACTGTTACAATGATTTACATTAAACAGAGCATATATCTTTGTGCTTAACTGTTACAATGATTTACATTAAACAGAGCATATATCCTTGTGCTTAACTGGTACCACAATGATTTACATTAAACAGAGCATATATCCTTGTTCTTAACTGGTACCACAATGATTTACATTAAACATATATCCTTGTTCTTAGCTGGTACCACAATGATTTACTTTGAACTAAGCATACATCCTTGTGCTTAACTGGTACCACAATGATTTACATTAAACAGAGCATATATACTTGTGCTTAACTGGTACCACAATGATTTACATTAAACAAAGCATATATACTTGTGCTTAACTGGTACCACAATGACTTACATTAAACAGAGCATATATACTTGTGCTTAACTGGTACCACAATGATTTACATTAAACAGAGCATATATACTTGTGCTTAACTGGTACCACAATGATTTACATTAAACAAAGCATATATACTTGTGCTTAACTGGTACCACAATGACTTACATTAAACAGAGCATATATACTTGTGCTTAACTGGTACCACAATGATTTACATTAAACAGAGCATATATACTTGTGCTTAACTGGTACCACAATGACTTACATTAAACAGAGCATATATACTTGTGCTTAACTGGTACCACAATGATTTACATTAAACAGAGCATATATACTTGTGCTTAACTGGTACCACAATGATTTACATTAAACAGAGCATATATACTTGTGCTTAACTGGTACCACAATGATTTACATTAAACAGAGCATATATACTTGTGCTAAACTGGTACCACAATGATTTACATTAAACAGAGCATATATACTTGTGCTTAACTGGTACCACAATGATTTACATTAAACAGAGCATATATACTTGTGCTTAACTGGTACCACCATGATTTACACTGAACTGAGCATATATTCTAGTTCTCAGCTGGTACCACCATGATTTACACTGAACTGAGCATATATACTTGTGCCTAGATTTGGTACAATGATTTTATTTACACTGAATTGAGCAGATGTCCTTGTGCCTAATTAGTGCCACTGTAATATGAGACGCTACAGTTGTACAGTAATCAGCAGCCGTATCTACCAAACTGGTGGCAAAACCCAGTGTGGTCAGATTTTCAAAACCTGCCCTGCACTCCCAACCCAACCTTAAAATGGCTATCAGAAAATATTCTGATTGGTAAAGGCAATATTACAATCCATGTCAACCATTTGAAAACGTTGAAGAGGGGGGGGGGGGAAAGAAAGAGAGAATGTGTGTATCTGTAAAGGTCATGTGCAAAGGCAACCTGAAAGATGCCAACAATAGTGCAGACGCTTGGCAGAGATCATTTAGCCCAACTATGCTCCTCCTGCTTCCCCAGGTGCTAGATACTGTTATATACAAAATATAGGGCCAGCATCATATACCCACTTTGTCTCATAGTATGAACGAAACGTTCTTGACCTATTTATTTAGCAGATGTTACTGTTACTGCATGGAGTTGCATTTTACTAAGAAAGCAAGATAATCTCATGTGTGTTTGGCACCACACTGATCTACTTCTATCAAGCAGGTGCTGTCTCCACAATAAAGGTTTGCTGCAATTGATCTCCAAAATCTTTGTATCTTGTCTTAGTAGTATTCTCTCTCAGACTGCTGTTTGTTCATCTCTTGATGTTATCCTCCCACTTGTCTCGTAACCTCTCTCTCGTTTCCTTCCCTTCAACTTTTCCCTCCAGTAAGGTTTTTAAAAAAGAGTGTTTATCTAATGAGAATGACCAAAATATTTCAACTGCCTCTCTTAATATCTTTAAACGACTTTCTTTTCTCTCTTAGTTTCTTCAGAACTCTTGAACTTGATTGTTTTCTTTTCTATAAAACATAACATCATTCTGTATTTCCACACCTCCAGAGGCAATCTGATTTAATGATTCAAATAAAACTGAGCAAATAATCTTCTGTTTACCCAATAACACGGAAACAGGTAGCAAACAATTCTATATCTAACGTCTATTGATTAACACCTATAAATCAAGATTAATTACTTAATTTTCTGGCACACATATCAAGCAAGAATTAGACAAAACTTACACAAAGAAATCTAGCATGTGAATTGATTAAATCATTTGCCATTCTTGACATCCTCTAACTGCTGAACACACTCAATACGCTCAACTGACATGTCAGGGTTGAACTCTGTCACACAGCGGATGGCATCAGTCAGGGCCTGGTAACAGGAAATTATCAACAACAAAATTAAAAACATGTTAGCAAATTTTACATTCTGGAAAAGTCAGGATGTGAAAATGTTAAAATAACCCTGAGGTGAACAAGTTAAAATTAATGGTAGATGTGAAGGAGAAAAAAAGAGAGAGAAAATAACTCTGAAAGAGATTTACATTTTTTAAAATACATTCCTGCCAAGAGGTATTATTGCTCTGCTTACTATCTTGATGACAAAAATCGAAAGAAACAACAATCTGGAATAGTCAGATGACAAACCCTCACTATTGCTTGCAGATAAGAACTATGTGGGTGAAATCAATTCAACCTGAAGTAAATGTCTGAGAGAAATACAGAAAACTGAATTCCTACCAGGGTATCACTGCTCAAAAGTAAGAACTATCGGGGTCAGAAAAAGCTACAGAAACAAGGACAACTGCGAGAGACAAGAAATTGAATTAACAAGGACATAAATAATTGAACAATTTTTGAGACAAGAAGTTAAAAAACAATGATGACAGAATTTCAATTTAACTATGGACATCCCCCCCCCCCCCAAACAATCACTGAGGCTGAGAAGTAACAAAGGCAGAAAAGTGAAATTTGACACTAGGGCACAAGAATCAAAAGAAACAACAAAGAACAGATAAACTTTACAAATCTTCTTGACACACAAATATCTTACAAGTGATAAAGCTTAACTACTGGTAACCATGTTAGCCCTTATTCCCTCGCAATGTTTCTACTGTCAAATATTGTCCTCACCCAATCAGAATGTGTACCTTTCTTGAAAACCTCATAATAAACAGATATACTGTTGTATGTTTTCTGTTCTTGGTCGAGGACCAACAGAACCAAGACATTCTATCCTTTTACTATTCCATACCTTTTTTAATATCTGTCTTTGATTCTTATCTTCCTTATTCTTGTGGTCTCCCTTTATTTCTCTAACCCTGTGGATTCCTGTACAAGAATATTCAAGTCATACTTTTACCAGGGTTTCTATTTGTGTGTCTATCCAACACGTGTCTTTTCCTCACCTCTTGATTAAAAGCATTTTTTTTTTCATTCTTCCAAAAAGCTTAATTTTAAAAAAATTATGTCATACTCCTATTTAAGAAACACACACAAAAAACTCTTGTGTTTGTATAATATTCAGGACTGCCATATAACTTACAGCATCGAAATCATAATCATCGTCTTCATCTCCCGAGAAGGTACTTCTATTTGCCTTGGACTGAAAAGAAACAAAAACAATTTAAACATCATTACAACAGATGAAGATTTGCTGGCAATAAGACATAGCTAACACTAGTGCCTCAAAATGTACACTCAATTGTCAAATACCCATAGCCATCCATTTATTTACTCTAAGGACCTGTGCTTTCTGTGGTTGTGCTTTGTTTAGGCTAAAGTATAAGCACACAGCACTGGCTTGTCAAACACTAGTGACATAGCCATCAGAAACTATATTCTTTAATGGCAGTAGATAACATGCTGGAGGACAACATCAAGAATAATGTAAGCGTTTTGAGGCCACAAGGCCGGGACCAAGTCTTGCACTGGCCACAAACTTTGGAGCACTCCTTTGTGGCACTTTCTATCTTGACAGGACCCTAGCACTGTCTGTCTCTACTAGTGGGACTACAGTACTGTCTACCCAGACTAGGACTGACTGACTGACTTTCTACCCCACCAGGACATCACACAAGCGATAAATACCCGATGACACAAAGTGCCACCATGTGGATGAGGATCACCGTGGAGAGGTCCTAGAAACCGAGTTCAGACAATGGGCCATATTTATGGCCTGCCTATATTGCGGCCCCTGGCAAAAGCCAGTGTGGGGCTTCAAATAACAAAAAAATTCATCCTAAAAAGGACGACACTTGATAAAGTCGTAAAGATTACAATAATACTTATCAGAAACTAGGACCCCAGTACCGTCTATTTATACTAGTAAGACCACAGCACTGTCTACCCAGATTAGTATTCCAGTACTGCCTATATACACTAGTAGGACCACAGTACTGTCTATATACACTTTTAGAACCACATCACTGTCTTCCCAGACTAGTATTCCAGTACTGTTTATATACACTAGTAGGACCACAGTACTGTCTATATACAGTAGTAGGACCACAGTACTGTCTACCCAGACTAGTATTCCAGCACTGTCTATATACACTAGTAGGACCACAGTACTGTCTACCTAGACTAGTATTCCAGTACTGTCTATATACACTAGTAGGACCACAGTACTGTCTACCTAGACTAGTATTCCAGTACTGCCTATATCCACTAGTAGGACCACAGTACTGTCTATATACACTTTTAGAACCACAGCACTGTCTTCCCAGACTAGTATTTCAGTACTGTCTATATACACTAGTAGGACCACAGTACTGTCTATATACACTAGTAGGACCACAGTATTGTCTATATACACTAGTAGGACCACAGTACTGTCTACCTAGACTAGTATTCCAGTACTGTCTATATACACTAGTAGGACCACAGTACTGTCTATATACACTAGTAGGACCACAGTACTGTCTATATACACTAGTAGGACCACAGTACTGTCTACCAGACTAGGATTATCAGTACCTTCTATCTGGACTAGGTCCCAGTTCCATCTATCCAATCTGGCAACCCAGTGTAACTAATACTGTGCGGTAATTGATAGACTAGGCTCCTGTGCCATCTATCCACAGAGACTACTACTCTGACCACTAGTCAAATCAGCATTTCAGGTTCACCATTTCTCCTCCCTGATGTGAAATTCCAATATTGGAATTGCACAACTTGTTTGGAGAAGGGTAGGAGAGAAATGCAAGATGGCTACATCACCATGTCTTGGGTATCCAGTCATAAAGAAAGCCTCTACATGAACATAGCAACCACATTATGATGAGCATGTTTCAGCTTCAAACACAGCCCACCTGAATGTGACGGCATCAAACTTCAACCATAAACATAATCTGCTACAGGAATGTTATTTAAAACCAACCAAGCACGAACACAAGTTGAGACCAAGCTGTGGTCTTCAAAAACTTTCACACAAGCGTCAACTACAAAATGCATAAGCAATTAAACTGGCAACAAAAAATTTACTGAAAGGGAGAGAAAACAATTTACTGTGGCACAAACATTCTCCATGGTTTTAAAATATTCAATATTTGAAATGTAAGACAAGATACTAAATTGCTAGCACAAATGATAAAGACATAGTTGATTCAAAATTTACAAAACAGATAGCAAGTATATGGTTCCTGCATGGACAAAAAAACAAAAACATACAGGATGTCAGAATTTATTATACAACAAACTCTAATATGTGTATTTAGGTCTACCAATAAAATTTATAAAAAAAAACATGTCATAAAGTAGTCAGTCATTTATAGAGTATTACATAAAATTATACTCAGAATGTGTGGAAACTTGACTCTGTTGATGGTGGAATGTGATAAATTTAAACAAAGCTTTTTTTGCAAAACTGTTACTAATTAACTCAACTGGTTCTAAAGGTCGGCATTTTTGTGACACAATCTTAATAACGAAGTTGTGTAAATTTGCCGATTAAAAGTACCAACCAAATTACATTTTCCCATTTCTTCTTCTAAATTCGCCCTTAAAAGGGTGGTTGGCAAATTGTGTTGTGGTTTACAGACTTCAACATTTCTGCCCATCGGCCCAAAATATTCAATTTCAGCATTAACTGCCTTTTACTAAAACTGTGTGGCTAACTGGAAAATAGGGTATCCATCGTGTTAATTAAGTAGACAACTTTGCAGTGCTATCTGCTGTTAGCAGTAACACTACAGAAAGGAGCACTCACCTTGGCAATCTAAAAGATTGCTGAAGGTTGGGGTGATCAGCCATGTGGGTGCTGAAAGCAAAGGAAGACTACCACAAAATATATCTCTAGAAACTAAAAGGAAGCCAAAAGCACGAAGGGCTGGAGAATTGGCTAGATAAAGAGAGATTCTCAATCACGCCATGAGGAGAGCAATGTTCTATAAAAGATCTGCAGACATAATAACACTGGTAATATTCCACGTCCTTGATCATTTGTAAAATGGTGTAGTATAGTAGTATAGTGCCACTGCTGCGTGCAGTAGTAGGCCTTCACACATTCTAAGCCTGAAGTTAAGTGGCCATGAGGCCTTTTCTGCATGCAAATATTCTGGAGATTCTGCTGCTCACTTTTATGAGGTTAGGTTGACCCTAAAGGAAAAAAGATTTGACACTTAAGACGGCTCAAAATGGACCACTGGCTCGGCAGTCATCAAGTTCACTATCTACCACACTGTGTGCTTGTTTTATCATCACCATCATCAGTTTCTACTTCTGACAGCGACATAGGGATGAACACAGCTTCCGATCCATTGCTTGATGAGCTGCAACGGCTTTCATCATTCTGTGTTAGTGTAGAAGGTCTTTAATATCATCAGCCATCTTCTCCTAGGGCGACCTCTTTCTTTCACATCAGATCTTTTAAAGTGTAGTGCCTGTGTTGGTAGCTGGTGTGGTTGCATTCTAACAAGATAACCAAAACATTTGATCTTGTTTCTCAAATAATATGCTGCATGGTTATTTTTCCAAGGTTTGTCTGATGGTATCATTTCTCAAATTGTCTTGGATGGTTCAGTTTTCCTTTGGAATCTCATTTCACAAGTGTTAATTTTGTATACAAAATACAAAAAGCAGTGTATTTTGCACATTACTGAAATACACAAAATTCATAAATAAATGCAATGTGCCTGTATTATATCATCAAATCAGGAAGTTAGTCTGTCATTTCTTAATTTATAAAATGACAGTTCATTTAATGATTGTCATCACCTTTTTATTGTAACAAATCTGTCTAATCAAGTACAAACTACCATGTCCTCCTTTGTTAGTTTAAACTACAGGTACTCTGAGAATGACCAGACCAGCCTTAAACTGGTACCAGGAAATGTCCTGGGAAGTAAAGATGACCTAGGGTTACCAAACCAACTCAAAATGGATATCAGGGAAGGATGCTGAGGTGATCAACATGACAATGACCACATTACACATCCAGTACCATACGGATTACACAAATATTAGTCTAGCACAACATGCTTGATATGTTAAAGACGTGAACAGATTATTTTGATTATTCTTTTTAACTTAGAAAATAAGGAAGCTGCCATGGAGTAACAGGCAGACATTCACTTGACAATCCAAAGGCTGTAGGTTCAAATCCAAATAGAGCCGGGGGAAAAAAATTCCTTGGCTCTCAGGTCAGTCCAGCTTTCAATGGGTACCAGGCAAAGTCCTGCGAAGTAAAGGTGGCCAGTGTAATTCTGACCACATCACCCATTGTGCGGCAACTGGTCTATAAAATATAGATCTAGCACTATATGCTGCAACATGAATGACACAAATGTCAAATAACAAGACTGCTTCTAATGAGGTTCAGAAGGAATAAACCTTTTTTTTTTTTTTCGTTTTTTAAACTGAGGAATTTAGGTCCATAGATACAATCTTCACATAAGACTTCACAATTTATATTTCTGTTGAGTAACAATATCAGCTGCTGATTGTTTTCAGTGACATATATATGTTAACCAACAACATTAGGAAATCTAAAATGCTGGACTTACTGTATCTTCTGAAGGTGCTTAAAATGTGTGATATTCTGAACAAGTATACTACTTACTGTAGAAAGTAAGGAACTTAAAATGTGTGATATTCTGAACAAGTTTACTACTTACTGTAGAAAGTAAGGAACTTAAAATGTGTGATGTTCTGAACAAGTATACTACTTACTGTAGAAAGTAAGGAACTTAAAATGTGTGATATTCTGAACAAGTATACTACTTACTGTAGAAAGTAAGGAACTTAAAATGTGTGATATTCTGAACAAGTTTACTACTTACTGTAGAAAGTAAGGAACTTAAAATGTGTGATGTTCTGAACAAGTATACTACTTACTGTAGAAAGTAAGGAACTTAAAATGTGTGATATTCTGAACAAGTATACTACTTACTGTAGAAAGTAAGGAACTTAAAATGTGTGATGTTCTGAACAAATATACTACTTACTGTAGAAAGTAAGGAACTTAAAATGTGTGATATTCTGAACAAGTATACTACTTACTGTAGAAAGTAAGGAACTTAAAACGTGTGATGTTCTGAACAAGTATACTACTTACTGTAGAAAGTAAGGAACTTAAAAAGTATGATGTTCTGAACAAGTATACTACCTACTGTAGAAAGTGAGAAACATACATGGATGGTTTCAATCACTGCCTTGTTGCAATACTAAATCGTGTGTGAATACTTTTTTGTTAACTATATTAGTTTAGAAAAGAGAAAAAAGGCACAGAGATGGTTTATATATTTGTCTTTGATAGCAACAACAACAAAATAATGTGTCGCCAATGTATCTGTGTGAGACGATTTCAACCACTGTCCCTAGTTGCAATACTAAATATGGGTAACAAATTTCTATTGATGACAAATATACCAGAGACAAGAGGAACCTACAGGTATGGTATCAATTGTCTACTATCTCTGTCTCAAGTCGCTATACCACAATGTGTGTTGCAAATGCGTATTTTAAGATGCTGCTGAATGATGTTTGTTGACAACCATACTGTGCAGAAAATGAGGGAACACAACCTGCTTTAAACTCATGTTCCCTGTGGCAATACTGAAAATGTGTGATCAATTTTTTTGTTGACAACTGTAACAATTTGTAATTGTTAAAACTTACAGAGCTGGTTTTTACTGTACACAACCACTGTTTTTTGTTGCAATACCACAAAGTCTTTTACAATTGTAACTGTGTTCTTAAAAAAAAGATGCTTTAATGTTTGTGTTCATTTTGTTGTTGACAACTATAATAGTGTAGAAAAGTGAGAAACTTACAGGGATGCTTTCAAATGACTGCAATCTCAAGCTGCGAGACTGCTCACTCATCAACCCGTCATCATCCACCTCATATGTAGAGTTGCCCTGTGTGTATGAGACGGTGCGAGTTTCTGTTCTCACCAGGGGTACACTCCTACTGGACAGTGTCACCTCAGAGAAATTTGGGTTGTATTTGACCGTTTTCGTGGCAACTGTTGGTGCCTAGAACCCACAAAACCCCCAGGAGCACAGGAGATGAGGCCAAGGTCGCCAGACGTGCCCAACAGAAAAAAATAACGGGGTGGGGAAAAGAGGCAAAAAGAAAAGAATGAGTCCTGGGGCAAACAAGTTAGAGCAAGGGTTTATGACAACATCAATGTGCATGCACACACAGATAGAATGTTATATACATGTATGAGGTGCTGCCATCATTTTTTTTTAATATGATTATTTATGACACTTTAAAAGCATGCACAATGTATTATTCAGACTGCCATTCTCATCTCAAACTGTACATGTAGTCTCAAATAATGTCTTCATTTAGTGTCCATAAATATTAATATGTTTCAGTCTTTTTTTTTTAAATAAATGCGCATTTAAACTTCTTGTATTTGCCATTTTTTAGAACAGCAAAAGACCGAGGGGTATTGATGAGGCCGTTTTAGGGGCGCATGGCTGGTGCAGTCGCCAGACTGCAGGTTGCGATTTTAGTTCTGGCCGCCAAGAGGAAACACCCTCACCTAATCAAGGATTCTAACCCGGGTCTACCAAATTATAGCAGAGCATTCTTAACCATTTGGCTGGTCGCTCAACTCTTTGCATTAAAGTATACTTATGTTTAGTTTTAGCTGAAGGCTACTGGTAAATACAAGCAAAACAGATGACAATATTAGCAATACAACAGACTAGTGTCATCGTCCTATAGCCATTACTGAGAAACAGGTTAAAGCTCACAACAAATACTAGGAACCACAACAGCCCATTATCTAGTGCATATCTGTCTCCCAGCCTGGTATCTTGTTTTCAAATCTGCATCAGGGCAGGGATTTGCTTTCATCAAACCGGACTTCCAGATACCCCCAAAAAAATTGTTTTCACATGTCTTTACTACCAGAATTTTCTATTTTTAGGTCAGCACTGGCGCGCTAGCTTATGGGCCTAGGGAGTTAATTAAGCCCACATACTATTGCAGTAGCTAAAAACTCCTGATGAGGGTTTTTACTACTGCAAGGATCAGAAATAAAACTCCTTTCCTTTCCAAGGATTAAACATGGGTCTCCCGCGTGAGAGCCCACTGCTCTCACAACTTGACCAGCTGCTTCTCACTCCCAGGACGCCCTAAAATGGGTAATATTGAGAAAACTAAAAGGTGGAAGGTGAGATGGTAACATTATACTCCATGTGCTGACTGGTCTAAATAATATAGTTCTATCACCATAGACCCCCATCTCAAGGCCATCAAAAAGGATGTAACACTTAGTTAACATATGCTAGGTCCTTTCCAGAGACTGAATAGCTGCAACAACTTTACGAAGCTGGACTATAGTGCCGTGTGCAGTTGGAAGAAAGTGACTTAACTAGGGGGACTGAACTCCTAGCATGATGTAGGCAAGCTAGTGCACTATCTACTATTCAAGCGTGATTCGCATCACACATTACAATGAAACACAGACAATGACATTGATGGGAGCAGCAAATTATAATTAAAAATAATTAACGTCAGTTTATGCCAGTATTTGGTTAGGTCTGGTTATATGCTAGTAAAAAACACAAATATTAATAGAAGAAAAGAAAGAAAGCTTTTCTGCAACAGATTTTGACAGAATTAAGTGAATACTGCCATTTCAGCAAGAGTCAGACAGGGGCAGGAAGGCCTAGCCACCAGTGTTGAGTGTTTGCTTAGTGCTGGTCAGTGATCAGTCTCTACTGGAACTCTCATAACATTCTCAATTTAAAAAAAAAATGGATCCACTGCTGCCTAACAAGCATTGTATTCATATCATTGTCAACTAATTAGGGATGTTTCTTTCAAAATCGGAGTGCATCTGCCTAAGAGGTGAGCAACCAACACTCTTGTTCTGTAAACTGGATGTGCACGCAAAACTAAAATTCTGCAACAAGTCTAAAGTCTAGAAGTGGATGGACAAACAGAGCTTTCTGCCAGAGTTTAAAGCTTGTGAACACAAAGAAGAAGTCTGGTTGCGATCTAAATAACTTTACACTATCTGTGTTTTCCAGGGAACACAACCACTGCCCTCCCAACAAGCATTCTGTAAAAGGTGACTAATTAGGGTTTTTCCTGAATGTGTTAGGCCAAAACGCCAGATATTGCAGCCTAACTGTAAACCACAATTCACTGTGCTAACTGCCCCGTTTTGAGTACTAAATGAATGCGGGAAGTATGTTCAGTGTACTTACTCACTTAGTATTGGAATAATGTTTAGTGTGTACTTGATAAGTGTAGGAATAATGATCAGTTTGTACATTAATTTTAGAAGAAAGTCCAGTGTAAGCATAATGATTGTTGAAAGACAGTCTAATGCATAATTAATTAACAGTGGAAACAAAAATAATTATGAGTGTTGAAGATAAGTTTAACGAACAGAGGAGAACTTCTTAATTATGAGTGCTGAAGATTAGAGTGTACTATTTATTCATGAATAGTGTCCAAGTCCAAGTAAAAAAAAAATTTTAAAAAAAAAAAGCTTGACCACTTTTAATCTGCTGTTAGCTAGCCGACGCTGCCAAGTCTCTGATTATATTCGTTATCTAATTAATAGTGGAGAATCATCTAATTATGAGTGTTAAGGATAAGTGTGTTGATGACCAGTGGGAAAATATCTATGAGTATTTAGGTTGTAATTAATCTTGATTATGCCCAGTGTGAAATTAATGAACATTCAATGTGTAAGTAACAAATACTGTGTGTGTATTTAGTGAGTGTTGGTGACAGTACATAATGAATGTTTGTGAACACACAGCTAGCTAATTAACATTAAGAGAATGTGAACAAGAATGAAGAAAATACGTTTCTCTATTCAATTAAATATTCCTTAAATAAATTTTTTTTTAAAAAGGTTGGAATGCTCAGAAAATCAAACATAATTATATTTTTTTTTTTAATATGTAAGACGGATTGGTAAAATTATAAAAAGAAAAAATAGATGTAAAAGACAGACTGGTATAAGAAAAGTATAACTAAGAATGAAATGATCCAAAGCATGGAAGTGAATAACAGGTGAAGGCTAATACAAAATCTAAATCAAGCACACTATAAGACTAGCCAAAGAAGCATGCTATATATAAATTTGATTACAAAAATGATAAATTATAGGAAACCAGGATAATAATCATCATTTTAATTCAATGACTACATTCCCTGAGAAGTACACATTAATTAACTGAGGGGGAACTCTTGAGGACGTAAAAATATTATATACACGAGCTACAGGACAGGGGTTTGAGGTTTGAACAACAGATCAAGATCATGGCACACGGGTAGTAACCCAAAAGTGCTCCGTTCTGCTTCTGACTCAAGTCCGAGTCTGAATAAGTTATAGTACAGTGCACAGGCTCTGTAGCACCAGCGAGATCCTGAAATACTTTAGGTAGATTTTAAAAACCAAATTTTTGCCCGGGCAGTGCCGTCAGGCTACTTAATTTCCAACTGCCAAAGAATTGTTTACATGCACAATGATGCATATGGGCGTCAGTTCTCACTACCCAGAGATCAGGGGGAAATACTTGAAGTCCAGGTCCACGTGCAAAAATCCTTGCCCTTACCGGGGATTGAACCAGGAATCTCTAGCACTCGAGGCGGACACCATGCCTTAAGACCACGCAGCCCCCCAGAAGCACGGAAAGATCCTCAATAAAATACAACTGGCAAGGATCCATGGATCCCTTGCCAGGTTTTCACAGGCCAGACTTGGCCCGCCAATAGCCCTGCTTCATGTGGTCTCTATTTGTCCTTTGTAGGTTCCAGGCTAAGACTGCTATTCTGTTTAATACATATCTGTCTAGTCATTACTCTTTCATTTTTATCTTGTCTCCACCCCTATCAAAATGTTCTTCGCACCTAAAGTGCAGTTATTTTTTTTATTAAGTACTTAAAACATTTTAACAGTTTGTCCTTGATGGTGTGCTCAGAAAACATTTTAACAGTTTGTCCTTGATTGTGTGCTCAGAAAGCATTTTAACAGTTCGTCCTTGATGGTGTGCTCAGAAAACATTTTAAGTTTGTCCTTGATTGTGTGCTCAGATAATATTTTAACAGTTAGTTTGTCTTTGATGGTGAGTGATACCCATATTTGGCTGGTAGAACCCCCCCCCCCCCCCCCCTCCCAAATCTGGCCCAATGGTGATTCGAACACAAGACCACCAAGCTAGCAGATAGAAGATGCACCACAGCCACTGTGACTTCCTGATGGTGTATAGACTGTATGAATTCTTAAATTCTCACATCTCCTTGTGGATTCAGGAGCCACTTTGGAGGAGGAGGTGGAGATGGAGATTGAGGGGGCTCTCTAACAATCATGTTGTAAAAAGCTCCTAAGTAAAAGACCTTCCTTTCACAATCTGAATGCATGAGAGGCGAGAAACCAACAGTCTGCTTACGAATAAGCTGGATCTGTTAATTATATGCACAAGCCAAGCACAAGTTGTGGAAGAAGACTAGTCTAGAATTGGACGAAAAAGCGGAACTGCAGGAGTTTATAGCCATCAAGTCCTAAGAAGACATTCTCACACATAATACATTTTAAATATCTACACATTGTATTAAATACAATACTAGAAAGATAAGACCAAAGATAAAATTACATTTCAAAAAATAAAAAGGTAATTTGTGAAAACTGTAAAAAGGATTCTGGGTAAGCAGTAGAAAAACTGAGGAAAGGTATAGGATAAATAATTTAAAAAAAATAAACCTGAATGAAACCTACATTGAAGCTGTCATCCAATCCATGGCTGCCTTTGGGAAGAACAGGAGGAGGAACTTTAGGGCGGCCGACCGTGCTTGTGGCTGCAGGATGGAAGAAAGGCATCGTAGTCTCTGGCTTGAGACTCTCTTTAGTGCCCTGTCAATAATGCACACTGGATTACCAACTGGATTCAGAGGTGTAGTTGTTGATAATGACTAATATGGTTTTGGCTTAAAACTGCTACCAGGAAATTATTTAGTAAGTAAAGATAACCAGACTGACTTGATGTTGCTTGAATGCAGATTGGTCTATTAATATATGAGGGCTAGCAGCACCACATGACCACTAATTGAACACTTTATCATCCTCAAGTAATAGGGTTTGGTTTCCATGCTGGACAGCAAAAGAAAATATTCTCATAGTTTTTCAGACAGTAGTACGAGTCACACCAAGGAAGAGATTTGAGATTTACCAATATACCTGAAGACACCAGGGAGCAAACATTCACTGTGAAGAGGCACATACATTTTTTTTTCTTTAACAACTATGAATTATAATTATAGTTTTTAAATGACCTCTTTTTCATCTTAGCTCTCACTGGCTGTAAATTCTGGTGGAAAGTTCTAGTTATTTATCCACTTTTGGACTGGTTTTGTTCCAGAACTTAAATTCTGTGTGCACATCCCCATTTTACAGATACTGCTGTTATATGAGCAGTGGGTCTGTTCTTTTCTCCCCCATAAGTGCTGACATCTGCAGATGATATTCTTGCATATAGGTAGGGGAGAGAAAGGGAACAAACTGACCAGAAGCTACAGGCAACAGGAGACAAAGTGATTAACTGATGTAGAGAAATTAGTGCTGTCATCCACACAGAAAAGGCGTCTGTTATGAGGTGTTCTTCAGACAACAAACAGGATTGTTAGAGCTGAGGTCTCAGGTTTCACGACAGATGAAAGAAACATCAACAGAGAGGGCAAACTGAAGTATCTGGAAATCACATTTGACAGGAGCATGTCCTTCAAGGACCATGTGGAGATGGCTGTGACAAGATGCAAAAAGGGACTCAATGAACTTAAGACTATGGCTGTAATGGACATTGCAGAGAATGATTTTTACACTACATCAGCACTTGATCCTCTCAGAAACTCATTATGGGCTAGGACTGCTCACTGTCTCGAAGAGTCAACTGGTTAAACTAGAGCACATACAGAATGCAGCTATGCAGGTCATTCTGGGTTGTACCTGAGACACCCCAGTGGTGCGTATGTGATACAAGGATGTTTTGCCAACTGTTGCAGGTAGGCTCAAGATGCTGCAGATGAAGACATAACTCAGAGTAGCTGCAGACAAAGATCACCTTTTGCACAAAGCACTCGATGCATTCAAGGGTCTGCAGCTGATAAGAGGGAAGTCATGGATGGCTCAGGTGGAGGACATGATCAGATAGGTTTGCATCCTGCAAAACGTTAGGGGAGGAGAGGAGAGGAGTGGGTCAGAGTGCCAGCGGAACAGTTAGACTTGTGTAAAGTCATACACACTGAGCCAGGATTGCAAGGAGTGGCAAGCATGGAGGTGATAATTCTGCAATTAATTCAGGATAATGATCGCTAGGGTGGTGTGATTTTAGAGGTTCAGTGTAAAAAGGCAAAAGAAGTGTCTGGGGGTTCTCAGCAAAAGCCAATGGTTACCGTTGGTGCAGGAGAGATAAGCAAATAATACCACAACATCCAGCTTAAGAATGGAGATGGAGGCGGTCACTGCAGCACTTTCAGCTGGCTAGAGAACACAACACGTGATTGCAACAGACTCAGAAAGCCCGGTGGAGACAGGCGTGCTTCTAGAGCATGCATGCTTCGCTTAAGATATCACAGGGGAAGAGCACTGCCTGTATCTTTTTCCAGGGTATGCCGCTGTGTTGAGAAATAACATGCAGATAGACTGGCTGGCTCCGCACAACTTGGTAGAATACCAAGGCAGACTTAGTTAAGACTTTATCGGAGCATGTTTACAATTTAGAGGAGCAAATGGATCTTCACAATCTTGAGAGAGTGATGCAGCAAGGAGTGACGAGGGGATCCAGCTGATACTTGGCGCTCAGAAGAAAGTCAGGACGGATATATAATCAGACTGCTACTGGTACCACTAGTACTGGAACTTTGTGCTGGTTGCTAAGAATGGTGGTGGAGCATTTATGCGAATGCCCCAAGCACTGTGTCGGTTTTTGAATCAACTACACTCCCTAATAATTGGGCGCCACAACCCATTTAGGAAACATTTACATGAACAAATGGAATTAACAATCTGCACACAAATAAACCAAATATGTAAAACAGATGTGCACGCAAAACTCAAGTTCTGGAACAAGACCAAAGTCCAGAAGTGAAAGAACAACCCGAATCTTCTGTCGGAGTTTACAGTCGGTTAACGCTAAGAAGACCATAAATGTTTTTGGAATATTCTTGAAGCACCATGGAACAACCAAATGTCTGAGGAAATGAACAGAGTATGGGATTCAAGAGGAGTGAAGAAATGAAGGAAATATCTAGGCAACCACTAGTGTCAACGGTTATAAGACAGAGAGGAATGCGCAATGTGCTTGACATATCCTGGGAAGAAATGAGCAGAAAATCACTAATCAGGCACTAAAATGAGAAATAAGGAGATTAGGGAGGTGAGGACAGCTAAAAGAAACCATAAAATGAATGCTGATGAGAGAGGTCAAAGGGGATGGACTACATTATATCCATGATATTAAATTGATTGCACAATACAGAATGGAATTTTGGAATAGACTGCAAGGATAATCAATGAGTTGAGTCAAGAATTTACATAACAGCACTCAGGGCATTACCATGCATGCTTCATCCTCATCTTCAGCAGCCAGCGCAGAGTTCCAATACTGATGTTACCGGTCACAATCTGGTTAAATGTCGTCTTGCCTTTCCTCTAAGTGTAGTAAGCTGGCCAGACCCTGGTTACACCCAGGTGCCTCAGTCTCTCCAGGCCATAATAATCTTGTTTCTCTACTGATTCCATTGCGAAATCTCAAAGGGCCTTGACCACATCTGCTTTGTCATGTATCAATTCACCAAGGACAAGGACAATGAATCATGGAACAACCCTGCTGCAGCATCCCCCCCCCCCCCTCCCCCCACTGTTTATATATTAAAGAATCCAAGCTAGTCTCCATGCTCAGTTTTAGATGCAGATTTAAACTCAAGACCTTTGAGCTTGCAGGCAAGTATCTCGCCACTAAACCACCACGGCTTCCTTTGCCCCACACACATATAAAACAGGTAATTAAGAAATAAAAACCTGTTTAGACATAAAATGAACATACAACTAAAAATATCTGCACACTAATAGAAGATGCAAACATAACATCCATGTGATACTAACTTTGGGAGGTGCAGGAATGGGTATAAACCGGAGCTTGTTGTCAACAGATTTCTCTTCACCCACTACGCCAGTCATATCTCCCTTGCCGACACCGAGACCAACGCCATATGGCAGGCCAGGAGCAGAACTCAAAATGTTATTCTGTTTAAACAATAAACAAAAACAAATCTGTAACATTTTGTGTAAATGTAACTTCACGTAACAAATCAAAATATAATGCCTTCAATGCTGTTTTGTGTTTCATAATTTATAAAGTTAACAATGTTAACATTGCTTGTAAGTTCATTTTAACATCTATTATAAATAAAGTATGTACAATTTTAATCTATCTAGTCTTTCAGCAGTTTAAACAGTCTAACACAAACTACATGAATTGTTTTTAAACTGTTTCAAAATAGCCAGACACTGAATATCCCTAGTGATTTTAGTTCTTTAACTATGAAAGGCAACTGGTGAAGTTAAATTTATCAAACTTAGCTGATGGGGGGAAAAGTGAAAATATCTGGTCTTTTTATATGGTTCCTTTGATGAAGTTCATTTTCTTCTATTATTTAATAATTACCCAATTAATGAACTCATAAAATGTAATTAGCAACTGTAACTTTACATAAAAATAATTAAAAACACATTTCTAAACGATGAATTTCAGATTAGCACAACGATTGTGCATCCATTAAAAAAAAAATTAATCATCAAGATACAAAATGAAGCTTCCGTGATTCATACTAATAAAATTAGATAATCAGTATGCAGTTATTTTCAAAGCGACTATACAGAAAATGGAAGCAATACATGTCTCGTACAACAAATCGAAAGCAATTATTAACATGGTGAGTAGTTTACACAATGTTTATACATTAGTTTTAAGAACATTACCTACATACACAACTTTAATTTTTTTTAAACAAAAACAAAAACCCAAATTACTTTGTTAGTTGAACCAAGAATGAAGTAATGGTTACAATGTTCATTTGTCTTCTTCTGCTGTGTTCACCTTTAAAAGGGAAGTTGCCACATGTGGTTTACAGCTAGTAAACAATATATGCGGCGTCCGCGGCTTAGGCGTTGTGAGTCCGACTTCTAATTTTATTGTACCGCGATCAAAACCCACTGCTGACTGCGTAGATTTTTATTGGGGTATGGGGCGTCGCAGTTCGACCCAGCCTAAAATGGGTATCAGGATGGCTGTCCTGGGGAAGTAAAGACGGCCGGCGTAAAGCTGACCTCATCACCCACCTAGTGCCCATGGTCTGAAAAAATTTGGGCGCTCTTCCCATATGCCCGATGCACCTAAAGGCGTAAAAAGGGATCTTTACTTTTCTGTGGCGGAGCAGCTAGATGCTCGATGCTGATCGGAAGGTCGTGGGTTCGCTCCCTGTCAGAGCCGTACTTTTTTCAAAAATGCTCTTGACTCCCAGCCTTCAGTGGGTACCGGGTGCAGTACCGGGAAGTAGAGGCGGCCAGCGTGATGCTGACCACATCACCCATCTTGTGCCGATTGGTCTATAAAAGTATAGGTCTGGCCCTATATGCCTAAAGGCCTGGAAAAGGGTCCTTTACTTTACTTACTTTTTATACAATATATGCATCCAACAAATCCAGTTTCAGCAAACAATTTATTAGTCACATTTTACAACTAAGGAGTAGTAGGTCTGTTTTTACCCCTAAGACGAGTTCAAAACTCACATGTGAAAAATATACACATGATTAATTAGACAAAAAAGAGTTTAACTTCAGGGAAGTCAATGGTGAGGATATGACAAGTGGAAAAAAAAAAAAAAATTAAACAAGAATTTGTAAAACTTATTAGAACAGGATTTGAACCACTACTGAAGTCTGCAGGAATGTTTTCTGACACGCTGAAGTATCAAGGCCAGGTTGTCCATGTACTGTACAGGCCAAGATAGAAACCAATATCTAATAGGGAACTGAACATACATCCCTCAATACAGCAACCTAACCACTCAGTCCTGCACCTCTAAAATATGACTATGTAAGTGGAAAGTAAAGGTGGTGTTGTGTTCAGCCATTCTACGCTATGACATATATCGTGTGAGACCAGAAAAAGAGGAGGAAATAACAAAGAAAACAATTACATAATTGAAGAAGTAATTAATATGGCCAAAAGATTTTTTTTAAAAAGAGAGAAACAGCCGATAGAAAAAAATATTAATGATTTTTAAAAAAAAAATTAAAGAAAACTTAACTGTTCAACTACATATTTTTAAAAAAAGGGGGAAAAAGATGTAACAAATCAGTTAACACGGTTCATGTCTGAATGGTCAGGAGAGTTATGGCATTAGGTATAATATGGTTAGGGGTTAACACAATAGTTCAGTCTTACTAATCATTTTATCTGTAAATTATGACTGCACCATTAGGGATATTCACCATCAATGTTTGTTAACTTCTGATATAATGCACCATGGCTAGGAACAGTTTTCAATCTGCTTGATGGATAGCACTGGCTATTGTCAGTTGGTACGGATGTATAACCCATCTTCTCCTTGGACACCCTCTTGCTTTCATGAGAGATCTTTTAAATGTAGCACATGTAGTGGTATTTTTTGTGTGGCTGCATTCTAATGATATGACCACAAAATCTGAAATCTGACTCTGAATTATTTTCGCAAAAAGGTGTTGTCCCCAGTGTCTGATATCATCATTTCTCACTTGGTCTTGGTTTGGTAAATCGGCAGCTTTCCTTAGATATCTCACCTCACAGGAGTTAAATTTATGCAGGTGAGCCTTTGATAATGTATTAGGGTTAATGACACTGCAAAATGATGCAGAGACAATAGTCCAAGTCCTGATAAATGTATTAGAAACAATGGCACGGCTATCCTCAGAATAACGTTCCCAAATTATCAAGGCTTTAAAAAATACCCTAACAGAGCCTGAATCATATGTTAATTGCGGACTCATTTCCAGTGAATATACAGCATACCGTTGGAAACACTCCTTCGAATAACAGTCCCAAATCATTGATGGTGTCAACAGCTGATACTGAGTGCTAGGTTAAACTTCTCCCCTGGGTCCTAGGTTTAGCTTCTTCCCTGGGTCCTAGGTTTAGCTTCTCCCCTAGGTCCTAGGTTTTTCTCCCCTAGGTCCTAGGTTTAGCTTCCCCCTGGGTCATAGGTTTAGCTTCTCCTCTGGGTCCTAGGTTTAGCTTCTCCCCTGGGTCCTAGGTTTTTCTCCCCTAGGTCCTAGGTTTAGCTTCCCCCTGGGTCATAGGTTTAGCTTCTCCCCTGGGTCCTACGTTTAGCTTCTCCCCTGGATCCTAGGTTTAGGGTTCGGGCAAGGAGTATTGCAATTACGACACCACCACCACAATCTGTCATGCGATGTTACCATGGCGACACTAGTCGTGCAGTGTTTACTGAATATTTAGCGCAGTTTTCTGGCGGAACAGTCATAAACATTGAGGCCCTGTTAGGGGTTTTTTAAAGCCTCGATAATTTGGGACCGTTATTCTGAGGATAGCCCAGTGGCACTTTAAAATTATGCAGAAACAATAGTCTGCGGTTCTCTCAAAGTCAAAGTCGAGAGGATCCCCTTCATTGCTCCAGGTTTTATTCCATATGGCTCGGTTTCACTCCGCAGAACAGCAAGCTGCCTGCCGAGAACATCACAAAAAAGACAAACTCCGTAGCTCCGGTGACGATCCTCACTCTTGAACTGAACAGTTCAGCTCTGAAGCGAACGCACAAACTTCATAGCATGAGGCAAATAGCTTGACCACTTCACCACAGAGACCCCAAATCGCAGATCTCTATGATATTTCAGGTTAATACGCTTGCAATAAAATGCACTAATTTTAATGACATGTGAGAAGAGTTTAAGTTTCTTTGGCTCCTTTTCTTCTTTCCTCTGTCATTCTCATTTAATTGTATCTCAGAAGACACAAAATTAAGCCTTCTCAAAACGGATCAGCGTCAGTATGTAAACAGGCAAACATTTCAAACTCAAACAGAAAAAAAGATGCGGCTGTTAGCAACACACAAATGAGGGACGCATTTTAATAATTTATTTGTACAGTTTGTCTCACACAAACATATACATGATGCAAAGCCTGTGCGGGTGCTATATAGAAATATGCAAACTAGCCAAACGGGGGTTGCAAATCAGCCCAAATGAGTTCTGTATTGAAAGTTGCAACTAAGTCTATACTGGAGCAGCATACAATAATCTTAAAACTCATATCCCTGCCTATACAAATATGCACATCTCAAACAACAGCAAGAACAACAAGTTAAATCATTTAAAGAAACAGGTCAGATGTTCTGTTTACACAACTGATGCAAGCCAACATGTCTGAGCTAGCACCAAATTAATCAAGCTCGCATTCAACTCCAGTATCTGATTATTTCTCAGACTAGTAGCAAATGCAAATTGCAACAACTGTTACAGTTAGTTCACTTCAACAACCAACCATCAGCAAATCCATGGCGTGTGAGTGTCACACTTTAAAAGTGGTGAGTAAACAAGAGATGCATCAGATGGCCAAAGAACATGCTCATCAAGAATATAACCTGACTTTCAGCCACCAGGGCCAGTGGCTCCACCCTGTGAGGACCTATGATCGGTTCATTAAGAATAGCTTCAGCAATGCTGGATGAAGATGATGATGACACTGAAATGCCGTCATTACCTCCCTTTGGAATAAAAGTATCAAAACTGAACATTGCATATGAATGTGTCTTTTTTTTTTTTAACACTGAAGGACTGTCAAGTTCTTGCATAAATAGGTGGATACATGTGTGAAAACCAAACATCACTAATTAATTTTTCTTTTTACTTTTTTAAATAATGGTAAAAAGACAAAAATAATTGTCAAAACTTAATGCTGCTAATTAATGTAATTTTTCTAACTGAAACAGTGTTAAGAACTTTTATAAAAAGATACAAACAGCACAGCTTGTGAGGGTATGAACTGCTTAATAACACACACAAACAGACAGCGCACGCTCACACAAAAGAAAGTATGAAATATATCACTTCTAGCAACCATGCTACAACAAGCCAGGAAATAGATACAATTCTATTCTTTCAACAGTGGCACAGTTATAGCAGTCAAAGCATTCAAATCACAGAAACAAGTAACAGTAAAACTGGCTGGCCATAAAACCACTAGATGACATTTTAAATCTTGAATCCAGTTAAACCTTGGAAAGGCTGACTGTTCAATGCTCCGTGACTCCCAAAAGGATACTGTATGTATCAGAGAGTGGTTGGTGTCAACTTCAATTTGAGAGGATCAACTTCATTGCACTAGATTATCCATCACTCAGCATCTCTCTCCTGGAGCATATAGCCACCTGCCAAGAATGTCACACAAAGCCATCCCCAGGATGCTGTTGAAACTTTACCCCTGACAAGTATCAAAGTACCACCTCTGAAAGGGGAATGCTGCAAAGCTTTCCTTCTCCTCTCCAAGATCAGAGAAGTGCTAGAGAAACGCAAGACCTGTACTGGAAGTATACATATGCAAAGCAACATATCAGATGATGTCAAACTCATGATTCAACATAGCACATGCAGACTGGCTGGGATGATGCCCTGGTTGGAAATATTCCCTCCACAGGTTTTAGATATTTCACTATTAACAGACCTCAATCAATGCCCAGAAGAAAGATATAGCAGAGTAATTGTGTATGGTTAAAATAAAATAAATCAAAATGCACACACGAGAACTGTTACATCTTAGCAAATAAAAGAATTAAAAATTAAACAAGCATGCTGTTAATCAACTAGACAGAAAAGATTTTCAACTATTTTCCAGAAAGTTGTTAACATAATTATGCGTTAGTTATATAATCTGTCTATATACTTGTCAGTGGATGTGAGACTGTCATGCAGACTTACAATTATTTTCCAGTTATAACCCAGAAAGGTTGAACAGAATATCTCTGATGAAGTTACTAAAATATTTCACTGGTATATTCACTAGAACATGAGAAACTGTCACTGTTGTGGATTAACTCAGTCTCAGATTTCACTGGTATATTCACTAGAACATGAGAAACTGTCACTGTTGTGGATTAACTCAGTCTCAGATTTCACTGGTATGTTCACTAGAACATGAGAAACTGTCACTGTTGTGGATTAACTCAGTCTCAGATTTCACAGCAGATGTTTAAGGGGGAAGTCAGTATGTAAAACCATAAAATTTAAAAACTATGAAGCCTTATTTTCACAGGTCAGAGACGTGGCTCAATGTTTAATAAAAAGTGTTTAGGGTGGGGGGATATTTTATACAACAGCCTCCATTAATGCCGACTCTTATTCTTTTTATTCATGATCTCTTTTCTTCCTCATTAATGATAGACATACAAGAAATATAAATTATGTTAACGACTAATTCTGGACAAGACTGCATGTGTGCTGACGTGTGCGCGGCCACATGCGGTTGTGTTTTTTTTTCCTGATAACAAAGTGTGTTTATTACTAATTCATTCACAGTGGATATTTTCTTACTCATGGAAACCAAGTATTCTGTGGTTTAGGGGTGTTATGATGAAATTAATTCTAACAAACAGCCACAGTGGTGGCCGCGTCTTAATATCGATAATTTAACCGTAGAAGCCAGGCTCCAATTATAAATATGGGAGTCCACGAGTAAGACCGCAGTCTACCCTAGCAAAATAAGGTGCTGAAGTCGGAGGCAACCAGCCAGGAGGCGCAGCACAGCAATCAGGATGCCACGCACAAACGCAACGGGGAATATATCTATATCTGCAAATTAGTATGATTCTCACCGTGTTACTCACGTACACGTGGTACGCCTTACGTTTAGTAGAAAGGGTCCAGCTTCAAATACTGGAAGCCACCCCCAAATGCCCCGTAAAACTAGAACAGCAGAAAATACAGCTAGTCTTAAAATAATGCACTGGAACATGGAGGGAGTAAATACTAAGAAATTAGAACTAGAAAACACTTTGAATAAAGAATAGATACATGTTTGCTGCCTTCAAGAGACATATCTCAAACAATACATGGCTTTCAAGATCAGAGGCTACCAGTGTTTCTGATCTGACCACAAAGACAGGAGAAAAGGTGGAATTCTTACCCTGGTCAAAAAAAAAAAAAAAACACCCTGCAGGCCAAATTGAAACATATATGCAGGGTGCTGAGTATCAAACTCTTAAGCTCAAGACAGAAAATACAGATTTACATCTGATCAACTATTACTGTCTGAGCGACCGCCCTCAGGCACTGGATAAAGTAACAGCAAATGAAAGAATTATCATTTGTGGGGATTTTAACGGACCCCTGGAAAGAGGAGTATAAGTTTCCAAAACACATCAAGACAGAAGTGAAAGGAGTATTTGATAAGAAAGAACACAACAGTGTGCAGCATAAAACAGCTCCCCTTAAGTCTACTTGATTATGAATACCCGCAGAATCTGTGGGTCCGTGTTTACACAGATGGGTCAGCAGAAAGTGCAATCAGAAATGGAGGTGCAGAAGTGTACACTGAGCATCCTAATAATACTAGGGATTCAGTCAAAATACCAACAGGAAAAAAACTGTCACAACTATGATGCAGAAGTTCAAGCCATCAAGATAGCAGTAGAGAAACTACTAAATACCGGGTATTTTTCCACAACCAGTGGTTTTCCTGACAGATGCAAAAGTGGTACTTCAGGCATTCCAGTCTGGAAAATTACCAAGCAAACGGACACTATTATCCGAACTAGGCAACCGTTTTAATGTAGTTATGCAATGGATTCCTTACGACTGTAGAGTTCCCAGAAACGAAAGAGCTGATAAACTAGCTAAGGAAGGTGCAACTGAAGAACAACCGGACATGTCAGTCTCTTATCAACATAAGAAGAGAATAATCTAATCAATCAGAAAGCCACCGAAACTGGCACAAGACGATTACCCCATTATGGACAGACAAGAGCAAGTCATTATCCTTCGCCTTAGAACAGGACACAATCAACTTTGCTGCCACATGTACACAAAATTTAAGATTAGCAAATCAGCCATGTGTACCTGTGGAATGGCACCTGAGACAACAGATCATATCCTCCCTGACTGTTCCAGATTCAACGCTTCCAGACAAAACTTCTGGCCATAAGAGACAATTTTGAAAGTCAAACTTTATGGGCCACTTAGTGGATTACAAAAGACCTTGAAGTTCATACTAGAGACAGCATTGCAGATATAGATAATTTATTTCAAGCAAACGAAAGAAGAAAAAAGAACAGAGAGAGACAGAGAGACAGACAGACAGAGAGGGGGAGAGAGAGAGAGAGAGGGGGGGGGGAGAGAGAGAAAGAGAGAGAGAGAGAGGGTGGGGGGGGGGGGGGGGGGGGGGGGGATTCTAACCTTGACTAAGTGTCAACATGAAACAGAAGCAAACAGAAAAATAAAAAACATATAAATACAGCATACCATATCATGTGTAAGTCTTAAGGATATCTTTAAATAGATTTTTTTTAACTGATTATGCAAGTCAATAAGAAAACGAGTAAACTCATTTAACTATGTGCCTAAGCTGGGTCAAACGAAACTAGCAGCTGATAATTATAAATTAGGTATTAAAAACTACTTCTATGTTAGAAGAAAAATGAAAGCAGAAAGTATGACGCAGACCACAGACTCATCATATACATGAAGATGAGATGCAAGCTATATAATCAAGCATACAAATCTACCTACTAGGAAAGATGATATGCACTTCCAAAATGCTCTGATATAAAGGAGAAAATTGTAAAAGTTATAATGACCTTGTCTTTCTCGTCTTTGCCCACTTTTCCTCTTGGACTTTCTTCTGCGTCACTGTCTTTGCCACCTTTTTTGATCCGGCTGAAAAGCCCACCCTTTTTGTCCTTCCGGGGTTTTCCATGTCTGTCCTTGCCATCTCTGTCATAGCCATCTTTGTCATAACCTTTCCTGTCATAACCATCTTTGTCATATCCGTTCTTGTCAAAGCCATCTTTGTCGTAACCGTTTTTGTTGAAGCCGTCTTTTCCATAAGGTGGCCCGTAGGGGTTCTTCTTCCCATTCCGATCAAAGCCATCTCTGTCGTAACCATCTTTGTCATATCCATCTCTGTCAAAGCCATTTTTGTCATAACCATTCTTGTTATAACCATCTTTGCCATAAGGAGGCCCGTATGGGTTAGGCCTTCCATTTCTGTCATAACCATCTTTGTTAAAACCATCTTTGTCATAACCATCTTTGTCAAAGCCATGCTTATCAAAGCCATTTTCATTGTAGCCATCTTTGTCATAAGGAGGAGCATAAGGATTCTTCCTTCCAAATTTATCTAGATCATTCTTGTCATAGCCATCTTTGTCCCTGCCATCTCTATCAAGACCGTGTTTGTTATAGCCTTTGTCATTGAACCCATCCTTACCAAAAGGAGGTCCGTATGGGTTTTTCTGTCCTCTCTTGTTAACACCCTTTTTGTCGAAAGCATTCTTGTCATATCCATCTCTATCATATCCATCTGGTTTATAGCCATATTTATTGTATCCATCTTTTCCAAATGGACCTGCATAGGGTTTTTTCCTTCCCTTGATGTCAACATCATTTCTGTCATAGCCATCTTTGTCATAACCATCCTTGTCATAACCATCTTTGTCATAACCATTTGCATTAAACCCATCTTTGCCAAATGGAGGTCCATAGGGTGTCTTATTTCCTTTCCGATCATAGCCATCTTTGTCAAAACCATCTTTGTCATAACCATCTCTGTCAAAACCATGTTTGTCAAAGCCATTATCATTGTAACCATCGGTGTCATAAGGAGGAGCGTAAGGGTTTTTCCGGCCATATGTGTCGAGATCCTTCTTGTCATAGCCATCTTTGTCCCTGCCATCTCTATCAAGACCATGTTTGTTATAGCCTTTGTCATTGAACCCATCCTTACCAAAAGGAGGTCCGTATGGGTTTTTCTGTCCTCTCTTGTTAACACCCTTTTTGTCGAAAGCATTCTTGTCATATCCATCTCTATCATATCCATCTGGTTTATAGCCATATTTATTGTATCCATCTTTTCCAAATGGACCAGCATAGGGTTTTTTCCTTCCCTTGATGTCAACATCATTTCTGTCATAGCCATCTTTGTCATAACCATCCTTGTCATAACCATCTTTGTCATAACCATTGGCATTAAACCCGTCTTTGCCAAATGGTGGTCCATAGGGTGTCTTATTTCTTTTCCGATCATAGCCATCTTTGTCAAAACCATCTTTGTCATAACCATCTCTGTCAAAACCATGTTTGTCAAAGCCATTATCATTGTAACCATCTTTGTCGTAAGGAGGAGCGTAAGGATTTTTCCGGCCATATTTGTCAAGATCCTTCTTGTCATAGCCATCTTTGTCCCTGCCATCCTTGTCAAGACCATGTTTGTTGTAGCCATCGTCGTTGAACCCATCCTTTGCAAAAGGAGGTCCGTATGGGTTTTTCTGCCCTCTCTTGTTTTTGTCATTTTTGTCAAAAGCATTCTTGTCATACCCATCTCTGTCATATCCATCTGGTTTATATCCATTTTTATTATATCCATCTTTTCCATATGGGCCTGCATACGGTTTCTTTCTTCCTTTGATATCATAGTCATCTTTGTCATAGCCATCTTTGTCATAACCATCTCGGTCATAACCATCTTTGTCATAACCATTATCATTAAACCCATCCTTGCCATATGGAGGACCATATGGTGTCTTCCTGCCTTTTCGGTCATAACCATCTTTGTCAAAACCATCTTTGTCATAACCATCCTTGTCAAAGCCATCTTTGTCAAAACCGTTGTCATTATAACCATCCTTTCCATAAGGAGGGCCATATGGGTCGTATCTTCTTTGGCGTCCCTAAAGTAACACAACACAGGGGTAGTTGCATGTTAGCTGTGTGGCATATCTTATTCAATTTAACACACATGTACAACAGTGGCATTCAGCTAATACTGTCAAACTGTTACTGAATCTATTTTATCACAACAAACAACAGCAAATACTCTTCATTCAAGGCAAACACTTATCTGCATGAATGCAAATTATCATGCGCTGTGGACTAAACTGTACTTCATAAAAGCCATCTCTACTGACTAACACTATTGACTTTCAACCACTTTCCCATAATTTTATGAGCTTCAGCTGTACATTTTAATAAAAAAAATTTTTTTTACAAAATAACTTTCTCTAATATCACAAACACATTTTTTTTTCAAGCAAATATTTTCCACTTCCACTTCTCCTGTACTAATTTCTTTTTTCTTTTTAGTTATCTTTGTTCCTTCTCTTCTATTCCAGAAACAGAGGCAATGTCTTGTGTTTGAACAAAATGGAGTGACTGACTGTGAGCTCTATAAGATATATAATGACACCATGGATAATAAATACATTATCATTGAATCATTGGTTTATCAAGAAATTATACATACAGGAACTAAAGAAACTGTGCAGACCAACTAGACATTGGACTAAAACAATAGTCAGAAATGTAGCCTATATGTATAGTATTGAAACACTGACTCTTAAAATGCAAAACAAAACAAAAAAACAATTACTTTAGTTTTTATTTCATAAATCCTTTTAACATGTAAACAGGCTCATATCTGAAGGAAACCTGTATGTGGTAAAGACATTCACATAGATATTCGCATCTATAACTGTGTCTCCTAACCCTTTGAAATTAAAAGTTTCTTCATACTCACGTAGAAGAATTCATATGATGATATGCTGCAGAACCTCCTGCCATATGTCCCATACTTTTTCATTTGTATAAATCTTCTTTACATGTAAGCAGGCTCATAGTGGAATGAACCCTGCATACTGTGAAGCTTTTCACATCAATAATTGTGTCTCACATAAGAGAATTCACATGGTGGTGACGGTCATTGTTCCCCTCCAGGATTTGTTTAATCATCAGCCACCGGGTCACACATTAGCTCGCGGGTGGGTGACTTTGTCGCTGATCAGGACAGTATTTGGGTCTGTCTCCTTTGATGGCATCAACACAGCAGGAGTCATTTTCAGGGCTCTTGGCGGCGTGCAATAGTAAGCCATTTTATACGGTGCACATTACCTAGTGACAATTATAACCTAAAGCTTCCTCTTCGGGGGATGCTGCCTGAACGTGATGATTAATTTTGTTTTTTTTTCTTAATATGCAACGCGTCAGATCAACTACTGTCCTGTAGATTAGGTACTGTTCATCTTGGGTGTAAATCTTAAAGCATTCAAGATTACCATGATGCAGATGAACACTACAGAGACTACAGGAGCTATATATATACACTGAAGTTACTGTAACAGTTATACAGGGAATAACATTGGGTTTCACATAAATGCAGGTCAGCTTGTGATACAGATACAACAGAACTATCAAGAGGTTTATTGCAGGGAAAACAGCCGGGCAGGTCTTATGGTGCTTTTTTTTTAAGTACGATTTCAATGCAACTTTTTAAATCCTAAAAGGAAGTCTGTAGCACAAGACTAATGTGTCTTTACAGACGAATAACTTCAATGTGTCGTTATACATCTCAACATCTTCATGTAGCAGGTCCTTTGCAGAAATTCACTCTCATCAAGGCATGTTGGAAAGCCGCTCTTTTCCTTGCAAACTTTCTGGGCCTATAAGCTTTTATTTTATGTCCCAAGTGCCACTGATATCCCGTGTCCACCACTGTCATGGTCAACACCTTCTTCTTCTCCAGAAAACATAGCCTCAACTAATGTTTTCTCAGGCACTACCAGGGCTGAAGTATTTCAGTTCTCAAGAAATGATACTGCTTAAATGGTCAGCTCCCAGCAGGTCATATTCTGTGTTGTGGGGGTGGGGAAATAGATCCTGTCTATCAGCAAGTCCCACTCTAAGTTAAATATATATTGCACAAGTGTGTCTTTATACACCATGTATGACTTTAACAACAGACTAACTTTCATTTCACTGGGTGGTCATAAAACACAAAACAACCTAGCTACTTTGATACAATAACTGAGCCAACATGAATTTACTGTGTCTTGAATATTAGTATACAAAACAACAAACAATACAATGCATGCAGAAATAACAAATATATGTTACATGAAAAACATATTTAAACCACAAAAACACACACCATAGACTGCAAATTTGCTGAAATGGACAGAAACCTTGAACAAAAGAACAGTGCTGCAAATAATAATTCGAAGTTGGAGTAAAGAATATGAAATGCATGTGTATGTGTATGTCCAGTGCTTTAACTGCACCAACAAAGCAGCAACTGTTTTGAAACATAAACTGACTGCATATTTTGTGGAGCAGAAGAAAACTATATAACTTGTAAACATCACCGCTAGTAAACATAAACAACTTACGCCTTCAAGTGGTGCAGATCCGGGGCTAACACCAAACGCCGTCTCTGTGGCAGGATCGTATCCCTTTAAATACAAAGACAGCAAGCTCTTACTCACGTGACTTTATTGCAAAGGAAAAGGATTAAAATTAACAAAACAGCATATACTGTTGCAACAATATATGAATTGTTAGTTTAACTACCTCCCAGGTCCACCCAGCCTTAAACTGGTACCAGGTAAAGTCCTGGGAAGTCAAGGCAGCCAGCATAATGTTGACCACTCACCCACAGATGATTGGCCTATAAACTACAGGTCTAGTCCTTTACTCCTAAAGGTGGGGGGGAAGTGTCCTTGACATAACCTCTGTGCAACTGTGTGTTTGTTAAACTAACTTTAGATCTAGCTAAGCACATATTGCTTTTCATTTTCAGCTCAATTCCTTGGGACAGATGGAGCTAAGCATAACAATGGCTTGGTACTTAAAGAGTTATTGCATATACAAGTTCACGAGTTTATGACAAGAGGTAATAATCACCTACATCTAATTTCTTCTTATTCAGCTATTATCTTCCAGTGAAGCACAAACCTCTAATAAGCTCAACAAGCTGTCCGATCATAAAACAGCTTCTCTCCATGTCTCTAAATATTATTATACACTGGTCTCTAGTTTTCTTCTAACTGGCTCTTACTTCACCTATTATGTCATAAAGGATCAAGTAAAAAGGCATTCAAGTTCGGCTATTACTAGGTTTCCCCAAGTGTGTCCTATACAGGGCCAGCTGTTTCAATTCACCTCTTGATTCACTGGAATGTGTATAGTTCTCTCCCTAAGCTTTTTATTTCTTCATTTTTTTTCATTTTACTTATTTGTGTGCAGTTTGTTGTTCCCTGTCGATTGGGCTGATGCAATCCGACTTTGACTGTAACCTCCAATTTGTCTACCCCTACAACATGCTTGTTGGAGAGACAGTGGGTCTATTCTTGTTTTCTCCACAATGGGTCCTTGAAACCCACATGTGGCTCCATAAGCTCAACATTAGTGTTCTGTCACATTATTTGGTTGCTTCAGCTACATTAACAGTTTCAGCTAATTGGTAGCTACCCCCCCCCCCCCCCCCCCTTTCTGATTTCCCTAATTCAGAGATAAATATAGTACACATTTTTATAATGTGGTCATCAAGATAAAATATAATATGGTTTCAGTCAAGAAAAGTATTCATATGTAGTAAACCAGATCTGGAACTGCTACAAACTGAATGCAACAATAAGCTGTCTACATTTATAATCAATTTAAAAAAAACTGTAATACATATTTATTAGCCCAACACATTTATTGGTTAATATGATAATTTTGTATGAATAACTAAATTCAGTATGCTCATAAGAGCTATGCTACAATGTCTATGACGAATAAACACACAAATTAGTCAGTTCTGCAGGATACACTGTCTACAGCTAATAAAACAATAACTGCTGAGAATATAGATGCTGAAAATTAGTGAAAAGGCACAGGAAGGTATGCAGACACAGTGTAGAAATATAAGAAGACAGGTTATAGAAATGGAGCAGAAATGGTATAGAAATATGAGCAGACAGTATAGAAATATAAGCAAACAGTATAGAAATGTATGCAGTAAAAGTACAGAAATGTAAGCAGACACAGTACAGAAATGTATTTTTTTTTAAAATACATACAGTACAGAAATTACTCAGCATAAACATACGAGATCAGTGTTTCCCAACCTTTTTTGTGCCATGCCCCACCTAAGCCTTTATAAAATCCCCCCTATGTAACATTGCCAAACGGTTAACTTAAACTATGGATAAGCTTATTTTCAACTCCTTCCCCACCCCCCCCCCCCCCCCCCCCACCCCCCCCCCCCCCCCCCCCCAGGATGTGGGTCCCACGTTAGGAAACACTGAACTAGATTATGGCAGGAAAGTGTTTCCGAAGGATCTGAACAAGACCTCTTATCAAGTATGTTTAATTCAATTTGCATGATTTTCTGAGTGAAACAGACGAGAAGTGTCATCAGCGAAGTTTAGATCATTTAGCTTAGACATGAGAGATAGCTTAATGTAAAAGGTATTTAAGCATGCCGATATATTCCTAAATTTTGTGTTAGAATACGTCTGGGAGGAGGAAAAGCAGACGCCACTGCATGCATACTTCCATGTGTCATGTTTATGACTGGAGTAAATCATTTTCTACAGAGCTTTCGTAGCCAGCAACATGCAAGTCCTTTTATTTACATTCAAACAGCCCTCCCCAGAAAAAAAAAAAGAAAAATGAAATGTCACAAGACATCTCTGCAAGCCAAGTCAATGAATTTGGAAGAAAAAAAAAGAAACCCACTTACAATTTTATCTCCCCTGTCTTCTGAGGTCTCCAAGTCTCCTTTGCCTTTCTTCTTTTTCTTTTTCTTCTCTTCTTCCTCCCTCTTCTTTTTCTCTTCAGCCTCTTTCTTTTTCTTTCTTTCCTCTTCCTTTTCTCTCTTTTTTCTCTCCTTTTCCGTTTCAGGCTTCTCCTGGCCTTCAGGGAGACCCATAGTGTCACCATGGCCTCTACCAATTTCTCGCTCTAGAGTTGCATCCTGAAAGATTACAACAGTGACTTTAAACTTCAACCTCATGAAAGTCTTAGCCAGCTATCTATCCTCAAATTCAGCATGACTCTTTATTATGTCATTTTCTAGGTTGCATGGCCACACTAAAATCGTACTTTACCAAGTTCAGTTAGGGAATTTATTATGTAGAAAAAAAAGTGTAGCAGGGAGTGACCAGTAAATGTTGTCATTCTACACTAACATGAAAGACGGGAAGGACATAAACTCAAACTGATACTGGTACCAAGAGCTCTGAAACTCTTTACTGTCTGCTTAAGATGAGGATGAAACGCTTATGGGAAATGTCCAGAGTGCTTTGATGTCAGTTTTTATCTCAATGCTTAATAACTATATTTAATAGGCAAAATGGCGAGCCATTCAACACAAGAAAACTAAATGTTAAACCACAGTGAAGTCCAATCAACATAAGAGCAGTATTACAATTTTTTAAAACAACATATTTGGCCATGAAAAAGCAGTTATGTTAGCCACAAAAAGAACACAATAGAACCAAGCAGTATAACCATCTGTCATTTCTTTGTTAATAGAGACCCTTTTGAAGGTTATTAGAATACTCAGCATACAGCAAGGTTATTACTATTTTGATGCAGCAAAATGGATGTTCTGTATCAAAACAGTGCCTGACAGACTGATTGTACACAATCACAGATTGACACATCTCTTTACACCACCATCAAACATATCCGTTGAGACTGTCATTGTTTCATTAACTACAGACTGAAAACTTCTACACAGGCAAATATCCATATTCTAGAAAGGCTCTCAATTATAGCAACAAACAAAAAATAGATTTCTTGTGTAGAGCTTGTTAGAACAACAGAGAACAAAGAGGCAGTGGAGAGGCAGATAAAGCATAAGGATAAAATAGAAGGAAAAAGAACTAGAAAGAAGATGGAGGATAGGCAGCAGCAGATAAGAAGAAGGAGGAGAGAATAAAAGTTTGTGTTTTTTTAAGCAAATTTTTTTTATTTGGTGTCTAGAAGGAATGAAAAAATACAGCACTGGAATAGGAGAAGTTACAGTTATAATTCAGACAGAACAGATTAATCTTCACAGTAAAACAGAACTGAGAGAGTAAGGAAATGTTTAACACATAAAGTGTCACGAATGAATGTTCAGCGAGTTCCCTGGTAGTGAAAGAGTTAATACTATTTATCAGATAGCCTAAACACACCACAGAAGTGAACTATGCAACAGGTGATCATTTAACATGACTAGCAAGCAAAGCGGTTAAAACATGAACACTAGAAGTTACCATATTTTTTTTAATTCTCTCTCCCCCCCCCCCCCCCCCCCCCCCCCCCCCCCCCCACCCCCCCCCACCCCCTCCCCTCCCCCCCCCCCCCCCCCCCTCCCCCCCCCCACCCCCCCCCCCCCCCACACACACACACACGCAAGCATAAAAACAAATTGAAGTAAAGTATGACAGTGGCTCATCTAACATATGATGCTAGAATCATATTTTCATAAATCGATCGGCATTCAACAGGATGCAGTCAATATCATGATGGTGCCTTCACTTCCCAGGATACTACCTGGTACCCATTTTAGACTGGCTGATCTGCAGGCCAAATGGCTTGACCACTTCACCAGAGGGAGAGGAGAAAAAAATCAATTCAAAGCAGATTTGAACCCAAGACCTTCCAGCCACCAGATAAGCACTTAGCCATTAGACAACCATGGTTACCGTGCTGGAATAACTGTGAACTGAGTCTAGTCAAATTAGATGTGGTAATGCAGTGACTACATGCTGGCCTGCCAGACCAAAGGTTCTGTGTTCAAGTCTGCAATTTCCCATCTGGGCTCCTGGGGCCCCTCTGAGATGGGGGAGAGGAAACAGACCTACTGCTCTCTCCCTAACAAGCATGTCAGGGGAGGCAACTAAATAGGGCTATTCATTCAAAGTCATGAGTGTATCTGTCTGATAATAATATGCTAAAAAAAAACAGATGTTCAAGCAAAACTGAGGGTCTGGAATAAAATCAAAGTCCACACAATTGGGTCAGCCCAGCTTAAAATGGGTACCAAGGTGAAGTAAACGTTTGGCATGATTATGGTCACATTATCCATCAAGCACTGAGTGGTCTATAAAAAAATATGAGTCTAGGATCATGTGTTCAACCTAGAAAGGGGGGATAAAAGGAAAGGAGGGAAAGGGGAGGGGAAGGGGAGGAGGGGTGCAGACATTTTCAAGGAAGTTTGAAGATGGAGTCAAGAAAACTGCTTTGAAAGTGAGTTCATAGCTAACTTTTTGTTAAAGACCAGAGGATCGACTTTTTTGCACCGGGTTCTTATCCCATATGGCTCGGTATCTCTCCGCAGCCTGATAATGATCCGTTTTTATGTACTTATTCCAGTGATAAAAAGCCCATTAAAGCAGGTCTTCTGGTGATTTTACTGTGTAATGTGCAAAAACTATCAAGTGTCACAAACTGAAAGTAACAGAAAATAACTGCACAAGGAAATAGCCTCCACCAATGTGCTAGTCCTGACATAATGTGGGTCGTCGGCAATGACAACAGCTCACAGAAACAGCTTCAGGCCTCAGAAATGAGGTATCTGAGAAAGATGGTCCAAGTGACAAGAAAAGACAAAGTTGGCGCCATCAGTCAATATGTCATGACCTTGAATTCAACCCAGGCCTTAAAAACTCAAGTGGATCAGTCACAGTTACGATGGTTTGGACAGGTATGCAGAATGGGAGAGAATTATCCACCACGGCAGGCATGGGAAGTCAAGAACAAGACCACCAGGGCAACCCAGGGTTCACTGGGAAAGGAAGACAACATCCGACAGTCCCTGACTGACAGAGGACTCGAATGGAACAAAGCCAAAAAGAAAACTGCTGATAGAGAAGTCTGGTGATCTCTCTGGAAAACCTCTACACCCCAAGGTAGAAGAGGAGCGACCAAGTAAAGTAAAAGAAATAACTATAACAACTGACTTTCTATACAATTATATAAATTTTAAAAAGCTGCCATTACAAATATTGTCTATAAATAAACTGTATATTTAACACAATTGTATGTATAAACTATTGTCTAAAAACATACTGTTGTCTATATAAATTATTATCTGCAAAGATGCTATTTTCTAAATAAAGCAATGTGTTTATAAATTATTATCTATTAAAAGGCTTTTATAGAAATAAACTTACTGTCAGAACATACTGCTGCCTGTATAAATTATCTATATTTTTTCTATATATTCATAAATATATTGTTAAATTTTTTTTTTTGTACACTCATTTATGAGACTGCAGCCAGTTTGTCAAAGAATGCTTTAATAAAAAAAAAAAAAGAACTGCTGAGGGACAAAGCACAATACTATACAACACAATTTACAAATATGAACACCTTGAACTACATTATTTACTAAGGTGCTATCACTAGCAGAAGTAATGAACCAATGCAACGAGCGCATGGCAACAGAAACCAGCTAAACAAAATGAAAGACCTAGAGAAATGCCAAGAAAGATTATTAATATGCCACTAGAACACTAACCCCTTTATAGTGGACCACTACTGTAGTGTAAAATACTAATAACTACAAGTCACTAAACTGTCAGATACCCACACTGTCAGATAACCACAGTGTCAGACACCCACACTGTCAGACACCCACACTGTCAGACACCCACCCTGTCAGACAGACAGACACCCACCCTGTCAGGCACCCACCCACCCCACAGTCAGGCACCCCACCCACACTGTCAGACACCCACACTGTCAGACACCCACCCTGTCAGACACCCACACTGTCAGACACCCACACTGTCAGACACCCACACTGTCAGATACCCACACTGTCAGACACCCACACTGTCAGACACCCACACTGTCAGGCACCCACACTGTCAGATACCTATACTCACATGTTCCTACATTGTCAGATACCACAAGAACAAACTATTCTGTATATTGGATCACACTTGTCAAGAAAGTACTAATGAAATTCAAGTTATACGTTGAAAATGTCCTGAGAGAAACAGAAAAAGTATAAACCTACACAATATGAAATATTCAACAAGAACACAGATCAATATACATCTGATCATTACTGTGAAGAAGGATAATAATAAATTCAGGTCACACAGTGAAAAGGTGAGAACACACTGCCAGATACAGCAAAAACATAAATGAAAACAGGGAAAAAGTATAATATCACAATTTCATATGCTAAATGTAGGGTGCACAATAGGAGGAACTCCACGCGGGAGCATGCATAGCAGGGGTCCACCGGTCGTCAGTAGAGATCCTTCATCAACAACTTTTCGGTTCCCTAAACAATCTCAGAAGGAGGGCCGACCTGGGTCATGATGTCAGGCCCAAATCTTCCCCTGCTGCACTTAATCAGACTCGATAGGGACAAGACGATATGGTGACTGAGCAGGTGCTGTGAGATTTGGTGTTAGATTGTCGCTGTGGTAGCAAATTAAATCAGTTGACTATCTTCATGACCAGAGTGACAAGCTTATGGTTGGTTCATCGGACAATTGTTAGACTTTGGCATTTGGAAGAGAGATACCTGCAGACATTTATCGGACACTTTGGCTTTTAAGAGATATGACGTTCTTTTGCACTAGGAACTCGGACAAGTCTAACAAGGCCCATCCCCCACGACGTTCCGCTGCGTCCAGCTTGAAGCTCTTTCAGCAGCTTTGCCCCGTTTTTTAGTGACCGTTTATGCTCATTTCCTCGCAAGCCCAGCTGCTTTAGAACATTGTACATGAAGTGGAGATAAGACCTCTGCTCTTGCGCCTACTTTGACGGTGAAGATTTTTACTGTGTACGTGTCGTCTCACCTCAGACCAGTCACGAGCTCACAGTAATTCTTGAGCTTCTAGATGTGATTTTCGGCCTTCGCGCTCATACGGCACGGATTAGCTCGCATTTTCCCGCAGAGTGCAGAACTATGTCAGGACTCTTTCCCGTCTTCCGTATTGGCTCTGTGTACCTTTCTAAACCAGTCAGGTCAATAACCAGTAACCAGTATTGATGGAACGCATGCGATCTTGTTGATTTTACCTTTGTAAATTCGCCCAGCTTTGAGGAAGCACATGGGAGTGACGATAGGATTGGCCCTCGCTTTGGCCCTCATTCTTGCTTGGTCACTTTATTGTGGCGCAAGTATTTCTTCCCTGGCCTAGGGCTTTTCTGATTAACAGGGTGGGTGGGAGAGGGGGAATAGGTGGGCGAGAAGACTGCGGTAAACAGAAAAAAGAAGAGCAACATAAGAATAATGAATTTATAAAAAATTAGAAATTATGTTCTAATTTTTTGCAATGGAAAATATTAGCATGAAAAATTCTTCTTCCATAATGTCCTCTACCACATGCTTATATTTGACCTTTTATATCCTCCACCATTTTGCCTTTCTTCACAATGTAGGTTACTAATAAATAAACTGATATGATGATGTTAGTTTATGGCATGTTAGTAATGTCTAGATTATACTTTTACAACACTGATTTTAATCAAACAGGATTTAAAAAATCACACTGACCCCTTGGCTTGGTAGCCTGTCCTTTCGGTCGGCAGTGTCTGAGTCATACGGCCGTCTCTGCAATGTATTCTCATCTCCAGCACCACGACCTTCCCCATCTCTGCCAGCCTGAGCTTTAGCTAAGAAAGAAATCAGGAAGGCTAGCTTTATATGTCAAACCAGCACTGGTAAGTTGGGCTTTTTTCCTGACGGTATAGGGTAACGGCACCTTTTTAAAGCATCAGGTTTTTTTTTCAGCGCTACTGTAACAGATGTCAGCAGAAAGATATCAAGCAAACAAAAAAACATCCGTTTTTTTTTGGCGCTATTGTAACAGATGTCAGCAGAAAGATATCAAGCAAACAAAAAATCACCAGGTTTTTTTCCGGCGCTACTGTAACAGATGTCAGCAGAAAGATATCAAGCAAACAAAAAATCACCAGGTTTTTTCCGGCGCTACTGTAACAGATGTCAGTAGAAAGATATCAAGCAAACAAAAAATCACCAGTTTTTTTTTCGGCGCTACTGTAACAGATGTCAGCAGAAAGAAATCAAGCAAACAAAAAATCACCAGGTTTTTTTTTTGGCGCTTCTGTAACAGATGTCAGCAGAAAGATATCAAGCAAACAAAAAATCACCAGGGTTTTTTTTTGGCGCTACTGTAACAAATGTCAGCAGAAAGATATCAAGCAAACAAAAAGAAGAACCAGTCAGCTTCACATTATTACAAAAAAACTTTGTGTTAAGTAAAGACCTTTATTTCCAGAAGAGAACAGCCTTGGTTGTATGAAGGAGAAACATGGAAAGCAAATTCCAAGGGGACTGAAAATCAAGTTTGTGGCAATAAAAATGTGTTCTTCTTCTTCTTAAAGTCTGTGCCATGTGGTGTTTTCTGAGATGTCTATTGACAACCTTCTTTCTCGTGTACTTTCAATCAACCCTGACACAGATTATTCTAAATACCATGATGTCAAATTATCCAGCTTTTTTATCTCTGCCCCTCTTCCCTTACAATTTTTCCAATTGTCACAATGTACTCTAGTTTTCTCATCCTCGGGACATGACCAAAAAATGTAAACTATCTCTCCAAAAATTGTAAACTATCTCTTCTGACCTGGGTAATCAGTTCTCTTCATAAGTCACTTTCACGACATCTCAAGTGACTATTACTCTTTTTCCTTGTCCAGGGTATTTTTATCATTCGTCTACACAACCACATCCACTGCTTCCAAACAATTTTTCTCTGATCAACCTTATAATAAAAGTGTGTGTCTAACCGGAGACTATTATTACTACTACTTCCCTGCTGGGACCAAAATTTTTTCTTGTTTACCCAAGTGTTCTTCTTAAAGTTCATTGTTCATTTTAAAAATGATCATCAAAGCACATGACCACAAGTGCTCCGATCTACTCCTGAGTATGTCACCAAGTGTTTTAGGCTAATAACTCCCATCCTGTTCTGGTTGATGTAACGACGAGTGGCTCGGGCATAGGTTTCCTGTCTCATTGCTCTAGTTGGTACACCTACGGTATGCAGTCTTCTTAAGTTAGTGTTAACAAGCTTTACAGCACAAACACTGGAACCAAACTGCAATGTCACTTCTATAAACAAGGGGGAGATATACTGTGGGGAGCAACATTTTTTGCTTCTGGGGGGAAAAAAACCTGATTGTATGGATGACAAACAAGGAGAGAGCTAAATCAATTACTTATAAACTACAGTAAAAACCTTGCTAATATGAATTCCAAGGCTCTCAGAAATCAAGTTTGTGTTGACAATATTTGTGGTAACTAGAGATTATGTTGGGACCAAAATATTTATTCACAGTAACTGAGTATTCTTCTTGAGTGAGTTTGTGCTAACAAATTTCTTACTGTACAAAAACTGGAACCGAACAGCAATGTCACTTCTATGAACACCCAACAGCCCATAGTTATCACCAGAAATCACTGAAGAATAATCACCCTCTTGCCCTGAATGCACACAACCCAGCACTTCCGGCTTGCGCTGAGGCCCCACAAATGTCCCTTACCCATTTTGCTATAGAGACTTGTTTACGAGGAACCCTGCTAACAGCAATTCCCAAAATACGGGCTTTTTGGCGTTGCTGTTTTTTTGTGTGTACAGGTCACCAGGGAGAAAGAGTTAAGGTTTTCCGATAAAAAGAAATATATAAAACCTTGCATAACCAACATAAAAATGTACCTGTAGGAACACCCTTAACATCCTTTTTGTCCTTTCCATCTCCATATTTCCCGGGGTACTCTTTACTCGCTCTGTCTGGATCATACATTCCATCTTCATATGAGCCTCTTTTCTTGGGACGACCCACTGTCAACAATGGAAACATTAGATCCATTAACAAAATTTGAATATGGCTGGCTCGTTTTGAATTCTAAATACATTCCCTCTCTTCTTGGCATTCACCGGCTGTAAACTAGCGAAAAGTTCTGGTTTTTGTGTGTGTGTCTGTCTACATGCAGACTTCTGTTTCCTTACCTCTCAGGCAAATGCATTCCAACCCTAAAGGAAACCTTTAATTAGTCGACTATTATGACACGCTCGTTAGAGGGGCAATGGGTCTATCACCCCTCCCACAATAGAGACCGCCGAACCCACACAGGGCCTGACATAATAATGCTGATGTTATGGTGCTAAGTTTTTTTTCCAGTCCTGATGAAAGCTTGCAGTCTTGAAGAAAGGCTGGCCTAGATACATCTGACCTAATCTGGCACTAAGGTCACATTTTTTGCTGGAACAGTTGCAACAACAGCAACAAAAGAAGAAGAAGAAAAAACTGGGTCTGTGCAAGACTTGAAGTGCAGCTTTATATTTGCCATGCATGCTAATAAGATGTCACCAAGTCAGGACTCAGCATGGCACACACATATGGCCTGAATAGGTTTCATGCTGGTAGTATTCACGGTGGAGAAATATAATAAATATAATTAACACATAGAAAGGCTGCATAACCTTGACCTTTACTTGTTTGGGGCTTGTGGATTCAATTATAATTCTGTATCTAGATCTTCCCTGGTCTGCATTGTTCTCCTCTTTCCTCCACCCAGCTTTGCATTACCATTTTAATATGATAGATACCCACCCTCTACAAAGCCTTGAAGTATAACTGTTATATGATACCCAGCCTCTAACAAGCCTTGAAGTATAACTGTTATATGATACCCAGCCTCGAAGTATAACTGTTATATGATACCCACCCTCTAACAAGCCTTGAAGTAAAACTGTTATATGTTACCACCCTCTAACAAGCCTTGAAGTAAAACTGTTATATGATACCCAGCCTCTAACAAGCCTTGAAGTATAACTGTTATATGTTACCACCCTCTAACAAGCCTTGAAGTATAACTGTTATTTGATCAATCCATCAATCAGCATGTCCTTTACAGAACACTGCTCTCTTCATGGCACGCCTGAAAGTCTCTTTCTCTAGCCATTTCTCCAGTGCTTTTCTGGCTAATTCATCTTCAATGTCCTGTGTCCACCTTTGTGAAAGTCTGCCTCTACCTCGCTTTCCAGCAACTGCACAATCCATCACTGTTCTTTCTATGAAACTCAAATGATAATCCCTGTATCTGATTTAAAGTACCCTCAAAGCAAATTACATTTCAGCAAATAGTGCAGCTTCACAAGGGAATGCCCAATGTGCAGTGATGTTGAATATTATAAAAGCATAGCCTTTTCCTTCTTGCTGTGTGTGTATATCTCCCAAAGCCAAAAACTTACTGTCATCCATGCTGCGTGAACGAGTCCCTGTGTCAGGCATGGTATTTCTGGCTGGCTGTGACCTTTCAAAGAAAGGAGGTGGCCTGTCCAAAAGTGCTGCTGTTTGTCTAGTTTGGTACAGTGTGCGACCAGAGTAGCGAAACTTGGATCCGAAACGTGGGAAGGTCACATTGTTGCTAGGCTTCTCGGCTTCTCTCAAACTGAAAATACCATAAAAATGAATTAGGGAGAATTAAATTAACCATTTTACCTTTGTAACATTGTTTTTTTTTATGAGTAAAGATCCCATAGGAATTCTCAAAAAGGAATCTTTAACAAATATTTGCATACAGGTCATAATGCATTTTTTAAATGTTTTTATTAACACACACTTTTTGAAATTCTTTTCCAGGACAATCTGACGTCAACTTGGCTTTAAAAATATCCTTGAGTTTTAAGGACCCCCCCCCCCCCCCCCCCCCCACCCCCCCCCCTGCTATCTGTAGTTAACATGTTCAAATCCTGACCCCATAAACATCTGCTCAAGCATGAACAAAGAAGTCTCATAAACAGGTCACCGTAGACAAGTCGGAAAAGTTATATTTACAGGGTACTGGCCCTGCCCCCAACGGTAATTGCTGAAAGAGCTCTTTAAGTATCAGTGTCAGGGGATTTGTGCTAAAATACATCATCATTCGCCATGCTTACAAGCACAGTTGGTCAAGAATATTCTCCCTTGTTTACTAAGTATCTGGGATTCATAGCCAATGACATAGGTTTACAGGAATAACCATATTCAAACGAGGTCATGCTCACAAACATGAGTCACATAAAGTGATAACCCAACATACCGGAAAAATGCATGGTGCTCTACACAGGTCTTCCACAAGCGTTTGGCCAATCTGTGGTTATCTAGCTTGAACATGATAGTTGTGTCATTCCTTTCCATCTGAGAACAGAATTAAAATGAGTGGTATGGTTATCATCATTGTGACTACAGTACAGGCTTAGCTAGAACTCTGTGTGTTATATATATGCATGCAATGTTCAACAGGATCCCTTTTCTTTTCTAAATATACACCGAGCTGCATGCTGGAAAAAACATAACTTGTTCTTCATGCTCACCAGCTGTAAGCTCTGATGGAAAGTTCTGGTTGTTCATCCACTTCTGGGCTTCAGTTTTGTTCCAGAACTAGTGCACGTCCATTTTACAGATTTGGTTTACTTATATGCAGACACTTGGTTTTTAATCTCAGGCAGACACATTCCAACTTTGAAGGAAACACCCCTTTTACAACATGCAAAGATCTGTTATCTTTTAGATCCATTAATCAAAGGAAAATGTTTAAAATACTTGGCTAATAACATTTCTCCAGATGTTTAAAAGTCAAATATGAATTAATTTCTTTCTCAGGTTACAGTAGCTCATCTTTGAATCTCTGCTTAGTACAGAGGTTACTTCTAAATGCTTGATAACGCTTGCTGAAAGTGTTTTAAGTATTCATTTCTAACAGCTATGTTGTATTTAAATATTTGTAAAGCTTTGCTATGCATCTTTGCTTTCAAAATCTATTTCTTTATTACTATCATTTATAAACAACATAGTGAGTAACCACCTACCTCTCCAGGTCGAATCTTGATGTAGAAATGGTTGCGCTTGTAAGACAACTTAAGAATCTTAGGCCAAACAAAGCGGTTTAAGCGAAGCTTGTCTCGAAAAATAAGCAAGCCACTGCAGCAGACTCCAACCATGACAGCATTGTTTTCAGAATCCTTGGCTTTGTGAAGGTCAACACCATACATGGCCAGTTTTTTGGCATTGTCCAGGAAGCCTTTTTCAGCCTCATCTGGTGTTTGGCCTCTGAAAAGGAAGTGTTTTTTTTTTTTTATTATGCAATAGAAACTGAAAAAATGCACAAGGATAATGAATAGCTAAAGTTGTCTACCCATTAATGAAGGGTGTTCCCATATTTTTTTTAAACTGTTTTCATGGGTCTCTAAAAGAAGTACAAGAGTTGCACCAAAAAAGAGATCAGGGGACTCACCACGAATACTGCCAACAGCAGTAGTTATGCGCTATAGCCAACCTTCATTGTACAGAATGATACGTTACTAGATTTAATACCTAGCTTCATTCTGTACAGATCCAAACTCCATCTTTATTCATTACAATTAACTATTTACTCTGCTATTACAGATTTATTTCAAAACTTGGCTACATTCAATATTTTTTTCTTTTGTTGATCATCAATATTGGTCAGTTTTGAGGGATCCATCGCCATTTAGATTCCTACATACAGCTGTCCACTGAAAAGCACACATCAATTAAACCCAAGCCTGTGACTGTCCCTGCAACTTACTGATTTTGCCTGCAAATGCAAGCTAAACAGGAAACTGCAATAATAATGTCAACAGGTGAAAACAGCAGCTGACCTAGAAATGGAGGCCAGAATGACATGTGCAAATATCATGTCACTAGTGTTCACTGTTTGGGAGGTCTTGTGACAAAAAACATCTATTATATACAGAATAGATTTTTTTTTAAATCTGCTCAACCTCGTATCACCAATCAAGTGTTATCCATTAGGTTATGGGTCTCACACTATATGCCTGATGTGTTAATAGCATAAAAGGTGAGAGTGTGTAAACAGGACAAAGTCAAAGACTCCTAAGACTGAGCAAAGTATAGTTTGGCCACCTACCACATGACCACTAGACTAGCCATGAAGACCATCTTGTACTGCACAGAAATGTCCTGCTTACGGGCACCTGTGATGTTGCAACAGACCATAAACAAGAGGTATTGCTACAAAGAATACACTGAGAGACAACAGAACTGACAAACTCTACAAAAGCATCATGTAACTATGCTCTAGGAAACCAGAAGGGTCAGAACCAAAACCTTGTACTCTTTTGACATCCAAAATAAAAGAAGTGAAGAAGATTTACTGCAAAATATTTAAGGACTCCAACTATAATTCCTATTATTCTCAGTACTGAATAAGTACTCCAACTACAATTCCTATTATTCTTAGTACTGAATAAGTACTCCAACTACAATTCCTATTATTCTCAGTACTGAATAAGTACTCCAGCTATAATTACTATCTATCTCAGTATTAAAAATGTGTGCCATCACTCCTCGCAAAAAATCCTGTTGAAGTTAACTGAATGGAAACAAATTCAAAGCCTACCAGCAATAGTAAAGTGAAGACCCTTTTCTTGCCTTTAGCACATCGGGCATGCGTGTTAGACCTATATTTTTAAAGACCGACCAGCACTCCAATGTAATCAACATCATGCTAGTTGCCTTTACTTCCAAGACAATGTCTGGCAACTATTTTAGGCTGAATCAACCTGGGAGCAAAGAAAGGCCAATTTAATAAAAATATCTGCCTTGATGCAAATTTAAATCCTAGACCTCTGGGCCAGCTGCATAGCATCTGGCCACCCTGCTGCCAATGTTCCCTGCCTGTCAACCAGGAATATACATTCTTTTCTGAATGAATAATTTCACTGTGTGGGTTCCGGAGTCCCATTTTGGTGGGGTCGCCACCCTCTAACCTGCACGTTGTGAAAATCGATCTGTAAAACAGATGTACAGGGTAAAGGTTCTGGAACAAGCGGACAAATAACCAGACCTTTCTGAAAGAGTGTGCAGCCGTGATCACCAAAAAGAAGTAGAACAAAAAAGAGACTTTAGTTTCCAGATACAATATGAAAGACAAGCTTACTTGTGTAGTTTGTGAAGCTCTGCAATTTTCTCCAGCAGCTCTGGTGTTTGATTTGGAGCGAAGGCCATGTCTTTGATGTAGTCGTATGCATTTCCATGAACAGCGGGGTCATATTCTCCAATATCCGCCTGCACATTGTAAGATCCTAGTATAGCATATGTAGTGAAAGTGCATGGGATCCTGAAATATAATCAAACAGATATGTTGGTGACTTCCCTCTAAAGCTGACAGATATGCCTGATATTTTACTCAACTAAACAAGAGAGAAATAGTTAATGTAGCTGTAAACATTTCAGAATCTTGTAAGAGCATGTTCATTTAATAATAATATGTACTTCAAAGTGTTATCTGTATGCAGAATAAATTGATCCATTAGATACGTCCTTCAAACACTACAGCAAAAAGAGAATTTAGCAGAATTCTGTGCATTTATATTAATATGGCTTTAAACTTACAATCCTGTGAGTTTATGATAGTTATTTTTGGTTTATTTGCATTTTAAGGGTTTTTTTTTTTTTTTAGATATTTTCTGTCATGTTTATTTTCATTTTAAACATTAAGTACCATAAGAAGTCAGGATTTGTTTATATTTAAAATGTATGTGAACTCGGGCTAAGTTTGTCCATCTGATATTCTTCAAAAGCCTAATAAGGGTCACTAAGAATGATTTTCAATTGTTATTATAAAAGAAGTATATAATGGATTCACACCTGCAGTGTCTCAAAGTGTTCAACATAGTGCAAAGTTTTAGACTTATACATTCAATACAGATGCTATTTGTAGCTCTGGTGACTTCTAGACAGTATAAGAGCTCCTGTCACGTCTTCTGAATTGTGTCCATAATTCCAGTTACAATTCCTGCAGCAACCCTCTCTTTGAGGTGCTTAATGTTCCTTATCTTCTCAGTGGAGTTTGAAGATCACACAAAACTTCAAACTTTCCTGAATAATATAAGAGTATATATCCATTAAACACTTCTGTTATAACAACAGAATCAAATCCAGGCAATCATTCTCAATGATCCTGTGTTAAGTGTTTAATGTGGTTACTTCACTCTATCACTGCTTCGTGTCTTTATGGTATTAAGGGATAAGGATCAGGATCTTCACATTGGGTTGCATTAATGGCAACTATCTGCAAAGGATCTTATGATGAAGAATAGCAGGACATTTAGAGTGTAAGATATGTTCTCATCTTCTGAATGATACATATCTACAAGAAAGGGTGTTATTTGGTAATGTGATAGAAAGAGGGCATTGCAGAACATCACAATGACTGGAAAGACAAGCAGCAAAAGAGATAGAAGGAGAACGAGAAAAAGAATGATGGACAGTCTACAATGGTGGCACTAAGGAATGCCATGGACACAACTGATCCAGACCATAAAGGACTGAGATCTGTGAAGAGACACAGGCTACATCTGTCAGGACACATGAAGATCTCACCTTCCACTCAGTAAGTCTCTCCTGACTTGCAGCACCACTAGCCATCTGTAGACAGCAGACAATGTATGGTAAGTAACTAACTATACATGTTAATTAATCACTGTAATGATAGGGCAGACAATATATATAAAGTAACTGAACATGAATTAATCACTGCAATGACACAGCAGACAATGTATGTTAAGTAATTGTACATGTTAATTAATCACTGCAATGACACAGCAGACTATATATATATATATATATATATATATAAAACAAATATGTTAATTAATCACTGTAATGACACAGCAGACAATGCATGCAGAGTAACTATACCACACATGAATTACCTATTGTAATCTTCTTCTTCTTAGCATTTTCCAGCTGTACTCTCCACCGGAAAGTTCTAGTTAGTCATCCACTTCTGGATTCTGGTCTTATTCCAGAACATGACTTTTGCATGCACATCCATTTTATAAAGCTGGCTTATCTGTATGCAGACTGTTGGTTCCTTGCATCTCAGGCAGATGTGCATCGACTTTGAAGGAAATACCCCTAATTAGTGGCCTTGAATGACATGTCTGTTAGGGGGGAGTGTGTCTATTCTTGTCCCTCCAGTATGAGGCCACAGAACACACACAGGAAGAATAATTGACATGAAACAGTAAACAAAATAAACGACCCCTGCCCATGGCGCTACAGCAATAGTTTTATAAGCTAGAAGGCACTCGATGGGTGGTGTGGTCTACATAGGTAGGGATGGCCACCTTTACTTCCGAGAACAATACCTTTTACTTCTATTAGGCCAATCTAAATGTAATTTAATTATACTTTATCTTTAGTATTCTAACACTGACAGCAAATATGTAACCCTTCTTTTTCTGCACTCGCCTTTAAAATGGCAACTGGCATGTTATGTTGTGGTTGAAAGATAGTCTATAATATCTGCACCTTCCAGTCCAACACATAAGATTCAGGAAAGCCTCAATTAGTTGCCTTATACCACCTGGTCTCTAGAATACTCCTCATATTTAGTGCTATGGGATGTGAATCCCATGCTTCCTTATAGCCCAATATAACACTATCATCAAGAAAGACAAAGGGGTGTCAACAATTTGTCAACTGCAATCTGTGAAATTTATACATGTGACAAAATAAGCCATACTCCACAATCCAGAATTCTATTCATAACCTAATGAATCAAGACAATCGGGGGAGAGGGGGGAGACAAAAGAAAAAAAGAAGCATGAAAGGAAGAAAATGCTTAAAATCACAGTGTAATATTAACGAAGACACTCTACCTTGTAAGGCTTTCTCTTAGCTGTGAAGGATCAGGTGGGTAGAACTTCAGGGCAAATTCAAAAACCCAAGGACCACCTGAAAGAGAATGACCACCAAAAACTGAAAAACAAAGCACAACCTGTGTATGCTATCACAATGTATTTATGTGTTATGAATATGAGTTCACTAAGTGAACACTGTCAGCATCTGTAGATTAAGAGTCATCAATGCAAGTTCATAGTCTCGACATACCACGGTGTAAAGTTGGCTGAAGGTGACTTAGAAGCAGCATTCAGCATTCCCAACAATCAGAAAGCAATCTTAAAGTGCTAAATATAAAACTACCTAAAAAACTACAATCAGCTAATCTACCTCTTCTTCACATTCCCCTGCTGTAAACTCCAGCTGCAATTTCTGGTTGCTTGTCCACTTCTGAGCTTCAGTCTTTTTCCAAAATTTAGGGTTTTGTGTGCACATTCATTTTACAAATCAAACTCATTTTTATGCAGACTGCTTGTTTCTCCCCTCTTAGGAAGGTGCACTACAACTTGGAAGAAAAAATATCTAATAAGTCACCTTGTGGGGAAAGGGCTATGTTTTTTTAATCCCAAAATGATGGATTTCGTGGGGCCCACACATAGAAAACAGCCAATAACTAATAAATCCTAGGGCTGGTTTGTGATGCCCCAAACAGGACATGTTACTAGACTTCTTGCTCTTCTGGTCGTTTGAATTACAGACACACCATACTGTAGTAGAGTATCTGTGATGTTCTGTTTACATCTTGTTTTTGATCTATCTTATGCTCTATGTTTCTCTCCTCTTTTGGTATAAGCCATGTATAGCATGACATCACACTCTCTCTCGAACTTCCGGTCAAAATGAACGCTAGGCAGGCCACTGTTTGGAGCTGAGGCAAATTTTTTGTTTTTGCCAGACGGTGGCCGATGCATTTTTGTTCCATTTGTAGACTGGATATAGTTTCATCGCCCAGCTTCAGAGTTGAATGCATGGCATGATACTGTGAGCTGCGGATTTCATTTGGGATGTTTTTTCGACTGTGACCAACGTGGTGGTGTGATTTGTAGATTCAGAAAATGGCGCAATGCCTGTCGTCGCAATTTTGGTGGTGCCCGTATGTGATTAAAATTGATTGCGTGGGCAACTGCAGATCTGTTGGTGACTTATGCTACCATCAATGATGAACTGCATTTCTAATGTCGGACTGTTTGTGTAAGCACTTTGGATGACTACCGTATGCTTTAATGCTAGTGTATGCTAGATATGCTGAGACAGCAGTCTGTCAATCTTTCCACAAGGGACCGTGATAAACATTCTTCGTGTTTTTCGTTGGCACAAGAGAGGAGCAAAGATGGGGTGACCCGTTTGCTATGAAGCTGAAACTAAGACTACCAGACCAGACCAGACACTTTCTCTAAACGGGCAAACCATTTTAGTTGCTGCCTTTGCATCCGGCTTAACACTGGTTCTAGTTCTATATCAACTGCTTCTCTTAAGACTTTATTCCTGGTTGCATCATTTCTTGTCACACCTGCAGCCTTTCCCATGCATCTCATTTCCATGGGTATTAATTATCTTTTCTGTTTGTTGTGAGTGGCCATGTCTGACACACTAAATAGTTTTATGTATGTACTGATTTTGATTGACTTATGTTGTAAGAGAGGGACTAGCTGTCCTTAAACTCGGTCAACATTACTGCAATGAGTGTTAATTTCTTCATCCAATATATCATCTTTTGAACAAAGAAGACACAACAATAGAATGCACAATTTATTGCCTACCATATTTAACTGTATCTCATAAGGTGCATACTATAGTAACAATTACATAAATGAAACAAATAAGTGAATCCTTTATAAATGAAGTACAAATTCAACAACAATCAAACGCAACTGCCTCTTTTACCAGGACAGCCAGTTTCAGAATCTTTGTGTTTACAATTACTATTGTTTTTGTCTTCTTTGTTTAAATTTACAACGGAAAAGCCCTGCTTTGACATCAACTTTTGTAAATACTATTTTCACACTCAATGACATGAGATTATTTAAAAACAAACATGTAGAAGATTACCAACTCATGTTTCTAAAGCAACATCTCTGTACTTTGTCTTGTGCTATACTGGGTGGTCCAGGTTTGAATTCTCACACAAACACCACTCTCAAATCAGACAAAGGTTTGTGGTCAAGTTATCACAGTATTTATCTCTTTTGTTTTCCCATTCCTCTTCACCTATCAAGTTTTTCAGTTGTCACAAAGTTTTCAAGTGCATTCTCTTCTTCTTCATTCCGAGCCTTCTTAATTGACTCATCATCATGTGACGTGCCAACTGACGTAGGTGTTCATGCGTCTCCACAGATCATGATCCCTGGTTACCTGGAACAGCTCTCTTGATGATATTCCTCCATGCCATTGTTTTAGCCTATCCAACATCATCTCTCTTGGTCTGCTTCTACTCCCTTTTCCGCTGATCTTCGATGTTCTTCAATGTCTTTCTCATTATGTGGCCAAAGAACAGTGTTTGTCTCTATTTTTGTATACAGAGATCTACTTTAATCAGTTTCTTTCAAGCAATCATTGTTAGTTACTCTGGTCGTCCAAGGTATTCATAACATTCGTCTCAGAAACGAATCGACTGCCTCATTTTATTTCCTGTCTGTTCCTAGTACCATTGAACTGCCCTCCAGAAACAAATATCCATGCCCATTAAGTGTTTCTCAGCTTGTCCGCTTATTATCCATGTTTCAGAAGCATGCCACCAATACTTCACTCACACATGCATGCCACCAATACATCACTCACACATGCATGCCACCAATACATCACTCACACATGCATGCCACCAATACATCACTCACACATGCATGCCACCAATACATCACTCACACATGCATGCCACCAATACATCACTCACACATGCATGCCACCAATACATCACTCACACTTGCATGCCACCAATACATCACTCACACATGCATGCCACCAATACATCACTCACACATGCATGCCACCAATACATCACTCACACATGCATGCCACCAATACATCACTCACACATGCGTGCCACCAATACAGCACTCACACATGCATGCCACCAATACATCACTCACACATGCGTGCCACCAATACAGCACTCACACATGCGTGCCACCAATACATCACTCATACATGCATGCCACCAATACATCACTCACACATGCATGCCACCAATACATCACTCACACATGCGTGCCACCAATACAGCACTCACACATGCGTGCCACCAATACATCACTCATACATGCATGCCACCAATACATCACTCACACATGCATGCCACCAATACAGCACTCACACATGCATGCCACCAATACAGCACTCACACATGCGGAACAGACATTTGTGATCACAACCCTCCAGTGTGTTGTCCTGCTGTTACTTATATATGCATTTCTCTGTCTTTCTTGGCCCGCATCAGCTCATAAAATACTAAGACAAGTGAAACTATGATACTCAATTACTCATAAGAAGGTTCATCCCAACAATAAACATTGGCTGCAATAAATCTCTAACATACCTCTAAAAAAAAACTGTTTATCTATCTCTTGATTTCATCCTCCCACTTGTACTGCCCTTTAACTCTTACTCACTCATCTTCAACCACCCCCTCCCCCCCCCCCATAGTTTTTATAAGAGTCTTATGCCTTTTAATGTAACCAAAATATTACACTTCTATTTTTCATTCCTTCTCCTCAGAACCTGATTTTGTTTCCATTAAATATAATCTATTCTTTCGTATAACCTCAATTCTAGGGACCCACACAACTTTTTAATTGGTTGTTCATTGTCTTGACTTCTTTCTGTGCCATTTAGCATTTGATTTATCTTAACTCATCTTAATCCTCTGGTATCTTGGTGTGTCGAAGTGAAGTATAATTTAAGGGAAAGTGCGTGTTTGTGCGCTTCGTAAATGGGGATTCCCAGGGATTTTTTCCTCTGTCCATATTTTGCATGATTGGCATCTACTTCTCTTCTTGCCTGATCTGTACATCACTGTTTGCTGACATCCACATTATATAGCCAGTTTCATCTGTTTTCTTCTAATGAAATCCAGAGCTGCCACTACGCATACTTCTTTGGATTTCAACATTCATTATCTTGTCTCTTGTGGTTATATTCAAAGGAATCTCATTTTAGTTGTTGCAACTTTTTTTGGCATTGGTAGCATAGGGATGGCAAGATGATTGAGTTATAGACTGCTCTTTTGGTTTCTACTGACACATAGTTGTTTCTTAGTATTGGTGTCATTTGCCAAATGAGTTGGTCTATCTGTTTTGTCAGGATACATTTTCATGTCATGCTCTTTACAAATTTGGTTTTAACCATTCATATGGTCTTGGAGTTGTTTCCAAAGTAGCAATTAGTACTTGCTCATTTATTAAAGGACTGAAAAACTAGGGGGGGGGAATGGAGGAAAAAATTATGCACTTGTGCCCAACCCTGTAGCTGACTTCAACTCAATCAATCAGGTGCCATCTCTACACTGAAGGTTGTTTGCACTAGATCTCCAGCATGCTCTATCTCTTGTCTTGGTAGTATACTTTCTCAGACTGCTGTTCGTGTAACTCTTGATGTTGTCTTTCCACTTGCATCGCTGTCTACCTCATTCTTTTTGCCTTCAACTTTTTCCTCCAAGCCTTTTAAATGTGTCTTTTCATGTGGCAGAAACATCTTTCAGCAACTCTTCGTTTTTGCATCCAGCTCTTCATTACCTCTGTATTTAATTTGTTTCTTTAAAGTGTGACCTATTCTTCCTCTTTAACTAAAAGAACACACACACAAATCATGATACCTGTCTTAGAATTCATCTGTTAAAGAACATTCTTGCACACTGTCAACAACAATCCCTCCCCTGCAAAAGTCATGTTAGATCAGAGTCGAAACAGATCAAGCAAAGTACATAAACAGCAGTCTCACTGACTGCTCAAAATATGCCCCTTCCCCTTCAGGTGATCACTGTAGTACCTGTGACTGCGACAACATTTAATTCACACATGGCAAAATTACTCACGTTTCTTCTGTTTTGCTATCTTCTTGTCTAAATGTAACCAGTACTGAAAATACAAAGAAAAGAAAATAACAAATCATACACTGCCATCGTCACTCTACACATGTAACTGAAAGTCATAAAGAACATTAATATTTGTGTTTCACTGAAACAAGCTATCCCTTCGAAAAATGACCTGAGAAGTGAACCTGGCTAGCTTTGCTGAAAGCTGCCAATTCGATTTGTAGAAAACAAACACTTCAGACTTGCTCCTCATTCAACTGGCTAGACGTCATGTTATAGTGAGGAGGGGTTTCTTTGCTGACTTTTGTGTGTTTCAATTCTTTGTGGTGTGCAGCTACACCTAATTTCCTGTTTTTTTTGGTCTTCCATGTCTGGTGGTCTTGTGGGTCCTGGTAAGGTCTGGTCTTCTTTTCTTGTTCCTGTGGGTATTTACTGTTTGATGTTGGTCTGAAAGCTGCTGCTTGCAGCGCAACCTTTATACTCTACATTGCAGCATAAATATCCCCCAGAGCCCTACTGGAACAAACATACGCTATGCTGTCTTTAATGGTCAAGTCATTGCACCTTGGGTAGTTCCCCTGAGGTGCCTCTACTGACTGTTCCCATAAGAGACTGGTTATAATATTGTCTATCCTGAATTTGATGATTGTGCAGATGTGCTTCACCAGGTTTTACTGCATGCTGGTTTGAAAAAAAAAAACAGTCTATCAAATTCACTGCACCAGGTTTATCCCATGTCTCTAAGGGTTGGTCCTTTCCTAGTCATCTGCCAAGAGTCTCAAACAAAGTACAAACTTTGCATCTCTAGTGATATTCCAAAGGATCATAAAAACTACATACATGAACTGAATAGTACAGTCTGTGAAACTAACCCACAGCCATCAGAGCACAATGCAGATGGTTTGACCACTTCACCAGGGAGATACAATTCTGTACACCAACATATAGTTTTGGGGAGACTGGCTGCTTCTTGATATGCCAGAAGTGCATTTCAATTTTTTTTAGTGACAGAAACAGAAAAGGATCCAGGCTTCTTTGCATTTACAGAATGTAAACTCCTGCAGAAAGTTCTGCTTGTTTGTATGTGTATAAAGACCGTTGGTTCCTTGCCTCTCAGGCAGATGCACACCGACTTCGAAGGAAGCCTCCAATTAGGTGACTCTTATGACATGCTTTTTTGAGGAGACAGTGGGCCTATTCTGGTTTTAACCCACAACAGAGCCCCAGAGCCCACAAGGGGAAATTATACTTAAAAAGCAATGTACACAGGGGGGACAACTCCATTACAGGATATCCATCCCTTGCCCCTAAATGACCCAATTAGGTATATTTCAAAAAATAAGTGGCCAATTTGTCTACAGGATGTCACCTGACATTCAGTGCTGGGTTGACAGGAGCTAGGCTAGCCCTCTGCATTTTCCCGGTGACTGACATGTATGGAGAACATGCTCCAGTTCTGGTGTGTAATTGTGAAGACCCGGTCAAGACAACACACTATGCTTTTATTGAAGCATGTTCTGTGCCTGAAAATCACTTCTCGGATCTCTTCTCCTTAACAAGGCATGTCTACCAGGCTAGACCCAAAAAAGCTACCCATGTGGGTTCCAGAAGCAAAAATAACAGACAAACAGCAAGCAAGCATGTAATGTAATAAGTAACTAATCAAAGATTTAATTAAATCAGATATGTTGAGCCATAAGTTGACAAATATCACAGACTAGCTATAAACTACAAAACTATCTCCAAAGGTGAAATGAAATGCAAAAAAAAAAATAAAACACCAAGGCAAAGGTTCTGCAGTACATGAATGTCCAAGAACAATAACAACTTTTCTTCTTCACACATTCTTACAAGGGTGGTTTTCACACTGTTTTGGTTTCTAACAAGGGTGTGATATGTGCATCTTTTGCTCCAACACTTCCAACGTCAACCTTTTGCTCCAACACTTCCAACGTCAGCAGTACATTTTTACTCCAACACTTCCAACGTCAGCAGTACATTTTGCTCCAACACTTCCAACGTCAGCAGTACATTTTGCTCCAACACTTCCAACGTCAGCAGTACATTTTGCTCCAACACTTCCAAAGTCAGCAGTACATTTTGCTTAACACTTCCAACGTCAACCTTTTGCTCCAACACTTCCAACGTCAGCAGTACATTTTGCTCCAACACTTCCAACGTCAGCAGTACATTTTGCTCCAACACTTCCAACGTCAGCAGTACATTTTGCTCCAACACTTCCAACGTCAGCAGTACATTTTGCTCCAACACTTCCAACGTCAACCTTTTGCTCCAACACTTCCAACGTCAACCTTTTGCTCCAACACTTCCAACGTCAACCTTTTGCTCCAACACTTCCAACGTCAGCAGTACATTTTGCTCCAACGTCAACCTTTTGCTCCAACACTTCCAACGTCAACCTTTTGCTCCAACACTTCCAATGTCAGCAGTACATTTTTACTCCAACACTTCCAACGTCAGCAGTACATTTTGCTCCAACACTTCCAACGTCAGCAGTACATTTTGCTCCAACACTTCCAACGTCAGCAGTACATTTTGCTCCAACACTTCCAAAGTCAGCAGTACATTTTGCTTAACACTTCCAACGTCAACCTTTTGCTCCAACACTTCCAACGTCAGCAGTACATTTTGCTCCAACACTTCCAACGTCAGCAGTACATTTTGCTCCAACACTTCCAACGTCAGCAGTACATTTTGCTCCAACACTTCCAACGTCAGCAGTACATTTTGCTCCAACACTTCCAACGTCAACCTTTTGCTCCAACACTTCCAAGGTCAACCTTTTGCTCCAACACTTCCAACGTCAACCTTTTGCTCCAACACTTCCAACGTCAGCAGTACATTTTGCTCCAACGTCAACCTTTTGCTCCAACACTTCCAACGTCAACCTTTTGCTCCAACACTTCCAATGTCAGCAGTACATTTTGCTCCAACACACCCAATTTCATCTGTACTTTTTGCTCCAACACACTCAATTTCAGCCTTACTTTTTCCTTCAACATATCAAATTTCAGCTCCATCTTTTACTCCAACACTTCCACTTTTAGCAGCTCCTTTTGCTCGTACATATCCAATTTCAGCTATACATTTTGCTCCAACACATCCAATTGCAGCTGTACCTTTTGCTCCAACACATCCAATTTCAGCTGTACCCTTTGCTAGATTTGGCCCCTGAAGTTCCAGAAAGTGGCCCGTTAATCATTGTCAACTGTATTTTATTAATGATTTTCTTAGCTCGGGTCTCTAGCCTACGACAATCTCTATGTTAAAAATTTTTTGTAGTGGACCAGCCCTGGTCTAGAGTCTAGCAACTGACATACTACTGAAGAACTTGTCTCTACTCTCCTAGCTGATCTTGACAGAGGATCTCCACTAAGTTGTGATGAGGTACAACAAAATAATCCAAGCAATAAATATTTACTGTTTGCAAACAGATTATTTATCTCCACAACATCAAAACAGTTTTGAATAATAACACCATACAAGACAAAACCTCACATAAAGAAGCATTCTAAGTTATAATGAAAAATAAAACAATGTCACGAGATGAAAATAAATCAAAGACTACAATACATACCTTCAGATGAGAGGGTCCTCTGTCATCCGTGTAAGTCAGGCCAAAATAATCTCTCTCTATAAGGTCCAGGTGCGTGCATACTTTGTCAAACAAAGCTCGGCCATTGTCATTCTTCTGTTAAGTTCAATCAAGCAGCAAATAAGAAATACTCATAAGAATTTATGACGAAATTTTCTAAAATTATAGTAATAAAAAACAAAAATCATTAGGCAAGGAAGAAATGTGTGCTAAACACTAGACAGGTCACAATATGAGAAAATATGCCAACATTTTCTTCTTCTGTATTAACCCTTGAAAGAGCAGTTGTGTTGTGGTTTACTGCTAGGCTGCAATATCTATGTTTTTAGCAATATATCTAATTTTAGCAAACTCTCATGCCTTTAGCAACGCAGCCGACTTCAGCAAACTCTCAATTAGTATCCTTTTACAATATACATGTCAGGGGGTAGTTGGTCTACTCTTTTTGTTTATACACAAAACTGGACCCCAGGACCCGCCCAGGAAAGTCAAAATATAATATCCTTTCTCCAAAATCTACTGCAAGAGAACAGGAGAAAAAGAGAGAAGTTTTTTTTTTAAATACAGGACCATTTTCATATCTGGCTCACTGTGTCAGATCATATTTTTATAAACCAATCAACATATTTCGGGAAACGAGGTAAAAATCTAGTTGCCTGCCTGTCACTAAGACTATTTTCTGGAACTGGTATAGGCTGGGTGGACCTGGGAGTTTAGGCACTTGAAAGAATATACCCCCAAGCTTGTTGGGAAGGCAGTGGGTCTATTCTTGTTTCCTCACAACAAAGGTCATGAAATCTACATGGGAGTTAACCATTTTCAAAAACCTCTGAGATATTTAATATGCGCATTGTGCCTATGGGACCTATTTCTTCACTGACAAATATGTGTTCGACTGTAGTTTAAATCTTTTAGTCCCAAACAGCACACAGTATGTATTTGTAATATCTATAAATCCTAATCACATATCATGTATCTGTTTACATTTGAACATTTGGTCAGAGAATGCTAAAGAAATTGGGCTTCATGTATACTCCAGATAAGCAATGTTGTGTATTCTTGTTTTTAACTGTATCTGTCTTTCATGACTGCAATACTGTGAAGCTGGATAGTTCTACTTCTTGCATGGCTTGATACTTTCTCATGGTATTCTCTTTATGTAGACAATTTGAAAGTATCCTACCGATGATTTTGTTTACACCTTGGCCATCTCCTGCATATATTCTGGTAATAAAACAGTAAATTTTGAAAACCAGTTGTGATAACACTGAACTTACATCAATGCTGAACTCCACATTTTCTCCGTCAAGCAAGAAAACATTGCAGGTAACATTTTTACCCGAAGATTTGGCAGGTGGTTGCTTTGTTGGAGATTTGTTACTCATCTTGTTTGGCTTTTTCTCATCAGTAATCTGGAAGAGCAATAAAAAATGTCATACACTTAAAATTTACTCTAAGTTGCATTAATATATATATACATAAGCCATACTTGATGCTAATATTCATCATTACTTGAACATCCCAACCCCAACAAGTTATGACTCTAAGTACATCCTAAAAGTTTCCCATTTTCCTAATTTGTCGAGGAAGTGCCAATGCTGAATCAATCAGAAATTAACTTTGCTATATTATATACAATAAGGATGACTCTTCATTCTGAACACTGTTAGAACTCTAAAACCACACTTTTCCTGCCACGGGTGCTGCAGGATGAATATTCTCTTTCCATCTAGAACTTTGTAGGACTAACATATCAAAGTTGAGAATCAGTCAGGTACAAATCTCGGAAACCCTGTTCAACTACATAACAGTTGTACTGGAGTGCTCGACGGTTACCAAATGACCTGCAGTCCAAATTGGGTAGGTAATACAACTAGACAGGTCTCAGGCATACAGTGCAAGTTTGGGCTATCCTCCGAATAACGGTCCTAAATTATTGAGGCGGAAAATATACCCTAACAGGGCCTCAGTCACGTGTCAATTACGCACTTCCAGCAACTTCTGCCACCGCCGAGAGTATCCCCCACGCCGGATTGGGGCTAAACTAGATGGCTAGGACTCACGAGCAAATAAAATGAAGGAAGCTGCAGGAGATGCGGTAGCTTCTGCTCGTGAGTCCCCAGCCATCTAGTTTAGCCCCAATCCCCGCTGTGTGAGCGGTGTGGGGGATACTCTCGCCGGTGGCAGTCGCCAGAAGCGCGCAATTTAAGGCGACGGAAGTGCGCATTTGACAACTTTACTGAGGCCCTGTTAGGGCATATTTTCCACCTCGATAATTTAGGACCGTTATTCATGGAAGAAAGCCCAAGTTTGCATATTTACTATCAAATCGGAACTCAAATGTATGTTATAATCAACATGATATGAGCTGCCTTTACATCCTATGGCTTTTGCTAATACTCATTTTTAACTGGCCCGACTCAAGAACACAGGTCAATTATAAACCTTCACAAAGATCCATACACAACTCCGTAGCTACAGCCACGTTCCTCCATTTACCCCACAGTGTTAACTCTGATACCCATTACCTAGAGGCTGGGTAAACGCCAGGAACTGTCCAGTTTCAAACCATGGCTGTGGGCTGCAGCGAGATTTAAAAGCGAGTCTCCTATCGACTGTGCTAAAGTGGCACCTTGTTACAATATAAGGCTTAACAAACCAGAACTGTCACTAGAATTCAAATTCAAACATGATACTAAACTAGTTGGCACAGTGATAAGAATGGGTTGACAGCATCCAGAAGTCCCATCTCAAGAAATTATCTTTGAGGTACACATGCACACCAGGGTGAAAGAAAATAAAAGAGTGATAGACTGTCTGCAGTGGTTAGTGGAAGAAGTATGGACAGGACAGACATAATAAGTGTGCTGCGTTCTAAAGAAGATAAGACAAAGAAGTCATAGCTGATGAGCCACCTACTGGAAAAGGGCATTTTAAATGAGAACAAACATGGACAAAAATGTGAGGCAAAGAGAGAAGATATGCCAATGATCTACTATATATGCTGAGAATGGAGACGTTGGGACAAGATGCTGCATCGGAGAACAGAACACAAATTGGTCGGACGAGTGTGTTAAGATGTTGATGTGGATAACAAGTGATTAAGCTATCCAAGAGTACTGGCATGTAAATAAGAAGTCTTTAGTTACATTATACTGTATCATATATGTCAGGGCATGCAGGAATGCAAGAAAATGAGCAAGCTGATAGGCTTGCCAATAAGGCTACTGTGGAGGGCAGACACGCCATGCTATAGTGCTATATATATATATATATATTTATATACTGAATGCAAGAACCAAGTGATGACTAAATCTGCAACCATAACCAGACTGTAGGAATAGCATGTCAAAAGCCTTAAAAGGGGTGTGGCCAGACAACAGGGCTATGCAGGAAGTCAAAGAAGAATAAGAAAACACAAAACTGGTGTCCTCAGCTGCTACACAGTGCAGCATTTAATGAGGCGATCCAAGTGCTTATGGGCTGTATGGCTTGGTATGCAGTGAGGATAATCTGTTGACTAACTACATAGCAGGGAAATTTGGATGCGACTTTTAGTTTATGTGTATATCAACATGTCATCACATGCATAGATGATAAGTCTTAAATTTAATACTAAAGCAATCTAACAAAATATTTTAAAATTTGTTTGAATAATTTGAACATATCAAACTAATGAAAATAATAATAACTATGTGAGTGTGATATTGTTCTGTTATCTTTTTTCCTATGAGTGGACTGCTGCTATGATAATCTAGGACTGAAAAGGTAATATAATATACATCACACTATCACCATGCCAGACTGCCACTATCCTGTCATCACAGTACAGCACGTCTCTACTATTAGTATTGTACTCTACTGATTCTTAGCTACTAAGTAACTAAGAAACATGACCATGATGATCTCTTAAAGTTACAATGATCAATGAACTCTGATTCTTCCCAAGCTCAGACTGATTAAATATTTCTTAGTGTAGTGACCTAGTAAACAGAGAGCAAACAAAACAAAACAAAACAGGGATAAAAGAAAAGAATAAACTAATTAATCTAATCTTTTAAATATTGGGCTCGGCTCTCCTTTAAACTATGGCCGGCAGACAACAGTAGACTGCCGGTTAGTCGGAGTTCTGTCCCCTTGCTATTGTTATATTATGACTGAAAATTTGTCGTCGTCTTCTTCTCTTCCACCTTGTACCTCATAAAAGTGTCGGGGGGAGATGTAATGTTTGTTGATGGGCTCTGTCAAGAGCACTATTAAGAATGATGTTCATTTCTGTAAGGCTGTTCTTAATGCCATCACTCCATATTTTCCGAGGTCTTCCACTCGCTTTGTAATGTTTTAGTGTAGCTCGCTGTGGCGGATAGTATCTGGTCATTCTTGTTAGGTGTCCAAACCACTTCATTTGTTGTTCTTTGATGATGACCTGTAAGGCTGGCTTTATTCCTAGCATTCGTCTGATTTCATGATTTCGTATTCTGTCTTTTCTTCAAACTCCTGCAGCTCTTCTAATGCATTTCATCTCTGTTGTCACAATTTTACGTTCATTGGAGGATGTAAGTGTCCACGTTTGGCATTGATAGCATAGTGTTGGCCAAAAAATAGTTCTGATAAATCTGTCTACTGTTTTTTAATTAGTTCATTCACTTTTCACTTTACATCAACAAGTGGTCTTGTTCGCATAATAATTCATGTCCAAAAAATGAGACATAAGACATAAAAAATACCGCAAAATAAAGCAAACTGAACTCATTAAACTTTAAATGTAAGTATTTTGTAATTTAAACTAAACATGCAACAAGTTGAAGCAGAATCGAGTGAAATAACTCGACCACGGAAGTAGTCAACGTTCCATACTACATAAGACGTTCAAACCATAACTATAAACTCTAAAACAGCTGTCTGTAGTTCTCGAATACCTCACACTAAGTGGCGTGAATATTTTACCGTAACGATCATGAAAGTATCTGATATGTCGACTTTCCCAAGTGAAATACCTGAACAACAGTTTCATTCAAAGCAACAGCATATTATATACAATTCATGACACCGACATTGAACACATGTATGTACACACAGGTCTGACCTATTTTTAAAGGCGGGATACACATTTATTTTAAAAGTTCCAACTAGGAAATTAAATCACCCGCATCTAAGCAAATCGCAAATATTTCTGGCAAATATCACTACTTCCTAATATACACGAACCGCACATCAGACAGCATAATCAAACGTGACCGCCAGACACAACTTTCGATCGTTCACGGTTTTCCGCAGCGAGGAAAATGGCTGCCGGGGGCTTCAGCACGGTAATCGTACCTGACACGCTGCGATGCAAATAACAATTTTGTTCTAATGCATAAAACATCTAGCCGTGGGTTCAAAAAATTCGTGCATACCATTCAGATCCTCTGACATACATAACTAGCATCTATCAGCTTCCTCAGAAAGTTTATTTTGTTGTAGGAAAGTCCGGAGAAGGAATAGTTTCACCGACACGCTACCTTGTAGTTCCCAGCATGCCATACTAGGTCAGGTCTGCGGCAGGTTGTAAACAATCGCGACCTGTATTTGAAGCCGTGCGAAATATTATTTTGCCTAATCTTCCAGCACTAGGGGGAAAACGAAGACCCCTGTCCCGTTTCAGACAGGATAGGGTCTGTTTAACGTGTATTTAATGTAAATTTGGATAGTGTCGTTGTAGCTTGATCGGCTGTGGTCCGGCTTTCAATTACATCTGAAACAACAATTTGCCACGCCCCCCTGGAATCGTCACTCATCTTGTCTGTGAAAGTAAGGGCACACGCAGATGGTGGGGGGGGGGGGGGAGGTCTCACATTTCATAAACGTTATCACGTTGTAAGAGTTCCAGTCTCGTATAGATTCACACGCAGGCATAACTGTACAAATTTACCTGCACACTTAGAAAGACAGGTGTTCAATCACAGATAATGAGAGAGAGACTTCTTCATCTTCTTCTTGGCATTTACCGGCTGTAACATCCAGTGGAAAGTTCTGGTTGTTCGTCCACTTCTGGACATGGGTTTATTCCCCAACTTGAGTTTTGGTGTCACATTTGTTTAACAGATCTGACTTATTTGATGCACCCTACTGGTTCCTCTCCTCTCGGGTAGCACTCCAACTTTGAAGGAAAAGCCTTTAATTTGTTGCAGTTACGACATGCTCTAAGCTTGTCTCCTCCGTCTTTTTTTCAGAAAGACACAATAGGAAATGGAAATAGAGAGAGAAGACTGGCGTATATACACACAATTACACATACATAATACATCGCGAGTGCAGTTCTTTAGGGGGTCGCTATTTTAAATACGTAGTTCGTGCTTTGCGCAACATTTTTAAGAGTGACGAGCTGCTCTACGGAGAGAGTACAAGCAATCAAACCTAGCACAGTGATCCATCTTCTCGTCTTTCGACACCTGTACCTCCAACTCTCTTTTTCGTGTAATATGTCCCTGTATACCATGGTTGTGGTGGTGGGGGGAGGGGTGGAAGTTATCTTAAATAGCAGCGATTAAATATAACTGTTTAATTTACTTTTGCTAACACTCTCTAGGTGCCTATACAGTTACAGCTATATACCTATCCCACGCGCCCATGCGCACGCAGACTGAAAGTGTGTATGTGTGTTTCTGTGTGTATATATATATATATATATATATATATATATATATATACACACACGCGCACGCACACACACACACACACACACACACACTGGGGTTCCGGTTGGGATATACGCTGTTGGAAGTATAACTTGCAAAGAAATCGAGGTGGACAGATATCTGATAGCGTTCGCATGCTGCAAAAATACACCTACATATATTCAATGTGCAACAATTAAAAGAAAATGTCCCACGATTCCAGCTTGTATTTAATGGAATGACAGAAGCCGTACACATATTTTGAAGGCAACATATCCATGTTTTGTGAAGGTAAGAGACGGAAAGTACAATTTAGTAAGTGAGCCTGGATGCCATTTTCAGTAATACATCTGCACATTTTAAAGCCCCGCAATTATCACTTAAATACAGTCCCGGGAAGTAAAGGCGACCGTCATGATGCTGACCACATCACCCATCTTGTGCCGATTGGTCTATAAAATATCGGATTAGCCCTATATGCCCTCTACGCCTAAATGCGTGGAAAAGGGTCCTTTACTTTTTTTACTTTGTCGTCTTCGATGGTTATATCAAAGAAGATAATAATTCCACGCTGTGATATCTAAATTGAAGGGAAAAATACTTAACCAAGTCAATAAATTCAAATATCTGGGAACAGTCATGTCATCAGATGGAAAATGTGTGACAAAGATTAAAAATAGAATAGGTCAAGCGAAAACTGCATTTCAGAAAATGAAAAATAACTTATGCAATAAATCGCTGTCATTTAATGTCAGATAGAGGGTGCTAAAATGTTACACAGAACCTGTCCTGCTGTATGGCAGCGAATCTTGGAATGTCAGTGAACAAATTTGGAAGAATTTGGAAGCAACAGAGACATGGTTTCTGAGATGAATGTTACGAATACCTTAGGCGGCCAGAGTAACTAACAACGACTGCAATAAGACAAAGACTAACACTGTTCTTTGGCCACGTAATGAGAAAAGAGACATTGGAGAACATCGTAACAACTGGAAAGATTAGTGGGAAAAGGGGTAGAGGCAGACCAATAGAGATAATGCTGGATGGGCTGAAACGATGGCATGGAGGGATATGTGGAGACGCATGAGCGTCTACGCCAGTTGGCAGGGCACATGATGATGATTCGCTTTCTGTTGCGAGTGACAGGCTTGAATCCTTGTGCATCGAAAGCTCTGTTTTTGTTGTTGTACGTGCCCTGATTTTCATATTGGTGAGACCGGTTTCCTTCTTCGTTGCACTTTCTTCTCAAGCAGTTCCGAAAACGATCAGATGCCCATTTTTATAAGTCTGTGTTGATTCAAATCTGGGCTTGTGGCGTGGGAATATAGTGCAAGATCTATATTTTATAGACAGCATTCAGTAGGCGAAGTTATCAACATTACACCAGCCGCATTTACTTCCCAGGATTTTACCTAGCACCTATTTAACTGAGTAAACCTGGAAGCCAAGTCATTTTTGAAGAAGAAACAAATTCAACATCCGTCTGGATTTGAACACAGGACCTTCACATCTGCAAGCGATCATCTAGCCACTATACCACGTTGGCTTATGCCTGCTACCTTATTTGTAAAACAAAAGTTCCGGGTATGTTACCTGCTACTGGGAATGCAAACGTAATACAAAATGGTGCACCAATAAACGTGCGTTCTGCGAATTACACATCACACAGCGTGCAAAGACAAGCGTGTTGCAGCTTGTCGGTGCGTGCTAACCAACTTACGGGTGGCATTTACACACCGAGAAGCCGATACACATGGGTCTGTGCTGCCGTTGTTAACGTGTTCAAAAGGGTGATTCTACTTCTACTTAGCGTTCACAGGCTTTAAACTCCAGCCAAAAGTTCTGCTTGATCGTCCAGTCTCTTATTCCACAACTTGAGCTATGCGTACATATCCATTTTAGATTTATTCGTTTGCAGACTGTTGGTTTCTGCCTCTAAGATAGATGCACCCCGACTTCGAGGGAAACTCACACGATTAGTCGATTTTAACAATATGCTTGCTGGGTCGGCAGTTGGTTTATTCCCCCCCCCCCCCCCCCCAGTAATGCAACTCTGTCTCTTTCAACAGAGTTGCTGAAAGCCTGCCAGAGCGTTGCATAAAACACGACCACGGTAGCTCCAGTAACGACCGATGGAGGTGTTCGAAACTTTTGCTTTCACGAACAGATGACTTGAATCCGATATCAAACTCTCAAACTTCAGAACATGAAGAAAACGGCTTAGGCATATCATCGCGGGGATCCATTCTTAATATGTGTGTGCTAGTCTTCTACATCAGCAATTCCATCCCCGAACCCTTAAACGCATGTGTTATCCCTCCCCCTCTCTCTCTCTCTCTCTCTCTCTCTCTCTCTCTCTCTCTCTCACACACACACACATTCTCTCTCTATCTCTGCCCCCCCCCCCCCCATCCTGCCTTTCTCCCTCCCATTTTCTTTCTAAACACTACAAATTCAGGTAACATTCGTTGACATTTTCTATCAGCACAACATTAACTCAATGATTTCTCCCTGAACATATTCTGAGCAAATGTTACGTGTACTCCCAACAGTCATTACTACTACCCCTTTCAAACTGTCTCCCCAAGTGACGGTTACGAACCATGTCCCAGTTATTTCTGAACAATTAAGGGTAGTTGACATCACACTGACAGGAGGTTGTGAAGTGTATGCTATTTGATATTCCTAGTAACAACATAATGAGCTGCGCTGACCGGCTCACTTCCTCGCCTTCTACCACCACTTTTCAGAGATACTGCCAATTAAACGATACTAGGTCAACGGCATTTGCAGCAGAATTATCTATAAAAAAAAGGTCAAGTCGGGAAATGTGAACCAGCGTTATTGCACACGGTTATGAACCATAAGTGCTGTGCCGCCAGTACGGAGGACAGCTGATAAGAACTGTCCGTCTGTGTCGCCGTTCGCAGGTAACTCTATTGCTACTGCGACGTTCCTCAATTTACCCCAGAATGTCCACTCTGGTATCCATTTCATAGAGGCTGGGTGAACCCCGGGAGCCGCCCGGTTTCGAACACAGACCGTGTGCTGCAGCGAGTCGCAGCTGGATTTGAAAGCGAGCCCCTTATCGACTGCGCTAACGCGGCCCCTGATGGCCACATTATCTCATCATCATTAAAAACTTAACTCTTTTCTGGAATTATTTTTTTTTTTCGGAAAAGAAGGAATAAAATTAGACCCGCGATGCTTTTCAATAAGCAGGCTCTGTTGATTTATTTATTTATCTGTGTGACTAGAGCGATACATGCCAGAACGTCTTCTTGTCACCAGCTGTACACTCTGGCGGAAAGTTCTGGTTGTTCGTCCATTTCTGGACTGCAGTCCCGCTCCAGAACCAGAGTGTTGCGTGTGCATCAGTTTTATAGATTTGATTCACTTAAATGCAGACTGTTGGTTCCTTGCCTTTCAGGCAGATGCACCCCTGCTTCAAAGGAAGCTCCCAATTAGTCAACTCTTACGACATGCTTTTTGGGTCTATTCTTGATTTTCCTACAATGTGGCCCTGAAACCCAAACGGGGAAAATGAGAAACTTCTGATCTAGAGGCAGCCACCGCATCTTCTCTAACGACGCCTACCTTGTCACCTGATGTCATTGCCCCTTGTCTATTCAACAGTGTATCTCTCTGAGAAAACTATTCTCAAACATCATTTGTCATTCTCCTGCATGGGACAGGTTGGTTCGCTACTGATACAAGTTAAAGCTAATATGAGGCGACAGAGTGCAATATTGATTGACCGTATTTACTGACGTTTGAGACAAGAAGTCAATGAAGTAGCGAGCTGACAGTCTATGAAACTGTAGAATGCCAGTAGATATTGAAAGGCTTGAGGGGTGATCAGAAGTGATCAAACCACAATGAAATCCTAAGAGAAAGAGTCGTCACAGAAACAATTATAAATTTCATACAAAAAAAGCAAATAAACTGACTGACTTTCTACCCCACCAGGAAATCACACAAGCGATAAACACCCGATGACACAATGTGCCACCATGTGGATGAGGATCACCGTGGAGAGGTCCCGGAAATTGTGTACAACCATTAGGCCATATTTATAGCCAGGCTATATTGCGGCCCCTGGCAAGAGCCAAAGTAGGGCTTCAAATAACGAAAAATTTTATCCTGAAAAGGACGGGAATTGTGTACAAGTATTATTTTTAGCAAATAAACTGGTTTCCTTTATACTTATAATGCCTTGCGACGCCATGCCACACAAGGCCAAAAGAGGAAAGTAAGAAATAAACCACAAACAAAATAGAAAGATAATACCAGAGAAGCTCTACAGGAGGGCAAGAAGCAGAACTTTGTTTCTACTCGACACCCGAAGTGGCAAAGGAGAAAGGGGGAAATAAAAAGGAAGAATACGGAACCTCAATTGAACAATATTAGGAACGACTCAAATACATAAAATGACTGCAGATAATATTGAGATTTTATTTTTCGAAAATTATATTCAAAAGAGGAAAAGAACTGCTCACTTAAATCCAATATCACGTGGCTTAAAATATGTTAACATCTAACGCAGTGGATCTCAAACTGTTTAATGCTGCGACCCTGTAATAGAGTGCCTCATGTTGTTGTGACCCCCAATCATAAAATTATTGTCTTTGCTACTTCCTAACTTTAGTGTATATGTGTTTTCCGATGGTCTCAGATGACCCCTGTGAAAGGGTCGTTCGACCCCCAAAGGGGTCGCGACCCACAGGCTGAGAACCGCTGCTCTAACACTTCATATTCCACATGAAGAATCTGACATTAGAATATTTGTAACCACATGATGAAGAAGTCTCCTCCTCCTTCTTCTTCTTCTTCTTCTTCTTCTTCTTCTTCTTCTTCTTCTTCTTCTTCTTCTTTCTTCTTCTTCTTTCTTTCTTTCTTTCTTTCTTTCTTTCTTTCTTTCTTCTTCTTCTTCTTCTTCTTCTTCTTCTTCTTCTTCTCCTTCTTCTTCTTCTTCTTCTTCTTCTTCTTCTTCTTCTTCTTCTTTTTTCTTCGCGTTCATAGGCTGTAAGCTCCGGCGGAAAGTTCTGGTTGTTCATCCACTTCTGGATTCTAGTCCTGTTTCAGAACCTGACTTTTGCGTGTACATCCGTTTCACAGGTCTGACTCATATGCATGCAGACTGTTATTTACAAGCAAATGTACTCCGACTACGAAGGAAGCTCCCAACTAGTCGACTCTTACGACATGCTTTTGGGCAGGCAGTAGGTCTACTCTTGTTTTCCCCACAATTGGGCCCCGGAACCCACACCGGGAGATGAAGAAGTGATTATCCTAACTGGTCACCATAGTTCTAAAATAACTCAAAATTGGCTGATACAGACTGAAGATAAACTCAGGAAATATCAGATCACCTTAGTGTGACCAAGAGGTTAGTTAAACGGCTTCGTAATGCAGTCCTAGCCGTTTACCATGGTTCGATTCCCGCGATGGAGATTTTGGAAAAAGACCGTTCATGTGGCTCTCAGACAGTGGTACTTGAGTGGTACAGTTACAGACATTGGGATCTCACCGCGTAAGGTTACCATAGTTAGCTGCCAACCTCTGTTTTGGAATCCATATACTTTTTTGGTCGGCTCTGTGGCTAAGTCGATGCGAACGCTTCGCTTCGAAATGCCGGGATGCCGGGTTCGATCCCAGTTGCGGGCAATGCGCCTTGCGTTGGTTTTTGACAGTGGTATCAAGAAAGCCGACCGTCCAGCAAGTAATGGCAAACTACTGGACGTAAATCTACCAAGAGAAACCACACAACAGCCAGGGGCTGTTAGGGTTGGTTCTGCAACGTCCTGTAAAGGATACGCAACTAACTTTATTATTATTATACTTTTTTGGGAAGGAGGGGGGAGGGGTTGAGTATAGCCCAACCTGAGGGAGGGAGTGGTAAGGGAATGGTTAAGTATAGCCTAACCTGGGGGAGGGGGTAGTAAGGGAATGGTTAAGTATAGCCTAACCTGATGGTTGGGTTATAGTAGAGCCTAACCCGATGGGGAAAAAAAGCACAGAAAAAAGGCGGTGGGGGGAGCGGAACCCCTAGAAGACGTCCATACGCCGGCTGACCCACAACATTATTATAATCTCCTTATTTCTACACGCATGCACCTGTACGTAAATACGCACGCACGTGTAAATGTTGAATGTTAAATTAAGCATCGGCATCACACAGCGCTCAGGACATTTTTATAAGTGATCCGTCCCTATCTTCAGCAGCAAACGTAAATTTCTAGTTCTGATGGTACCAGTCTGTCTGTATTTCAGTCCTTGCCTTTAACTTGTGTGTCGAGCCTCAGCCAGGTCCCATGGTCACTCTTATACACGTATACATTAGTCTCTAACCAAATCTTTTTAACACTGGAACCATTCAACACTGTTTTATTAACGTTTGCATTTTACATATACGTTAATTACGCGTAAATTAAACGCATATAGAATCGCAAGCTAGCTTGGTTTGGGCACGCAGTGAGTCATTATTCGACTGCAAAGACTGTACTTCAAGGAACAGGGGGGGGGGGGGGGGTTGGGGATAGTCGAAGAAGAGGATGGCGAAGAAGAATCTAGAATGACAACATCAAGAAATGGACAAGACTGTTATCATACGCTTAGCGCAGTTGATAGGAGGCTCGCTTTCAAATTCAGCTCTAGCTGCGACTCGCTGCAGCCCACGGTCGTTTGAAACCAGGCGGTTCCTGGGGTTCACCCAGCCTCTAGGTAATAGATACCAGAGTTAACACTGTGGGCTAAATGGAGAAACGTCGCTGAGCTACGGAGTTGCGTACAGAAGGCGACACCAGCGGAATGTATCAGCTGTCCGTACTGGTGGCAGAGCACTTACGGTTTATAACCACGTGCAATGACGCTGGTTCACATCTCCAGACTTATTTATCAAGCGGAAGACACAGAAAGATGTCGGGTTTTATGTGCTAGTGCTTCCATCAATACACATCCACGACCCTAATGGTTCGAGGGTTATGTTATGTTAGAATCGCAAATAACAGATGCATTTTGTTGTTGTTTGTTTTAGTATTAAGAAGCCATGAGTTGTTAACCCTTAGGCTCGGTATTATGGATATCGCAACCTTTCGGCCTTGATTCCATTGTAAACACCGTAAATCTGGGAGAAATGTGGCTTTTCTGCCCACCCCCTGGAGTGAACCCGGACCACAAGGAGTTCGTCACCCGGTCATCGCGCAATCCAGTTTAGCCAACTACGCTAGAGAGCATTGTTGTGATAAGCTGGGTGGATCACTTGAAGATGTAAGCTAGAATCCTTCCACGTTATTTTTCACATAAATCAAGTGAACTGCCAGAAACCCAATTACCGCTTTGTTAGAATCAATGTCCTAATTAAGCAGGTACACGGGAAGTGGCAGAATTCACACATTACAATATGTCGCTGTGGTCCCTCTATATTTACTGACGGTTTTCTTTCGTTACAAGGCATCTGGTTGTTACTGTACGTGTCTGGCAAAGATGTCTACACTGTTTATGTTGCTGTGGGTGACCATAGCCGGACTTCTTGCAGTCACTATCGCCCAGAAGACGTTTAATACCAGCGGTTGTAAGTGTTCTGTGTGTGTTTTCCTTTTCTTATTCTCCCTGCCTTGTGACGCTAGTCATTCTGTCTCTTTGGCGAAGTGGTTACGGCCGATTGTTTGCTTTCTGAGGGTCAGAAATCCAAGTCTGACCTTTTGTTCGCAGTTCAGGGGTTTCGTGGAGGTCGTTGCTGGTGCTACAGAATGTCGTGTTGTGTGTGATGCTTCTAGCTGATAAATATTTCGCTTTGAGCATAGTTATGGCTGCCCTGGATAAAACAGCATGCAACAAAATCGACTCTACCGGCATTAAGGGACTGTTTTATGTCATGTCTATTTTCTGTTGATCATTGATGATGCAAATATGCTTCGATGTCATTTATGACTAAACTGTTTCAACATCCCCTCTCTCTCTCTCTCTCTCTCTCTCTCTCTCTCTCTCTCTCTCTCTCTCTCTCTTCTCTCTCTCTCTCTCTCTCTCTCTCTCTCTCTCTCTCTCTCTCTCTCTCTCTCTCGCTACGTCTTCACCTGCGTCTTTTCCCATTATTTAGGTTTTCATGTTCCCTGCATGGTAACTATAGCTTTCAATTGTTATGTTGTCTAGTGTGTCCTTCTAGCTTTCTACTTCTTTTTATGAGTGTCGAATGTCGGGTTACCTGGTTTTGTGCTGCCATTTAGCCTTTTAGGGCTACGTGTTTAGGAAATCAAGTGCCTTTTGGACAATGTCTTAGTCATTGATGTGTACTACACTCTAGAGCTGTGTCTGCCCCCTCCTTCCCCAATCAATCATTCCTTTGGATCATCCAAGATTATAGTCGTGTTGATATACATATGTCTGTGTGTGTGTGTGTGTGTGTGTGTGTGTATTCCTCTTACAGCCCATGCCGTGCGGCACTGGTAGTCTGGCCAATCCACAACCTTCTGCCTCGTGTATTAGCAATCAATTTGACACAGACGATCTTCTTTGCCATGATGTGAAACTGCCCAGCATCTTCTCTGTCGGTCTCACCCTGTCTAGTTTTCTCTTCCAACCTTCCCACCGCCACAGTGTACTCCCATTTTCTTCTTCTCCTAACATGACCAAAGCATATAGATTGTCTTGTATCTGGTTTATCTTTTTTTTTTCTGATATGGGGCAATTAGTTTTCTTTGCCAGCCGGTTTCTTTCAAGACATTTTCATTGCTATTTTTATACATCAGAGTATTTTTATCATTGGTAAATAAAACCACATTTCCACATCTTCCAGCCGATTTTTTTACTAATTGTCCAATTTGTCTATGATTTAATTCCGTATATCAGGATATGTTTAATATAGTTCTTGACAATTCTCTATCTCGTCTTAATTGACAAAGACAAACTGCATAGAATACACTTCACTCCTATCTAACGCCTTGCTTAATGTTTGTATACATAGAGATATACATCATTTATAAAGTCTAGAAATTTCGATATACTGAAGAAGACACCGCGTAAACGGATATTTCATGGGCGACTGTTTCTATACTACTAGAAGATTACTCACTTGCTCTGAGAACTTTGAAATGTTGCTAAAAGCCTAGGGTTTAGTCTTAAGCCAAAGAGACGTGGAAGCAAGTGAAAAGTATTAAATTATTCACCTCAAGAAATCCTGCATGTCTGATTTAGGGAGAACAGTATTTAAAAGCATAGTTTCTGTGAGACAGCACAAGCATCATTAGCAGGAAGTCGGGCACAAGATATTCGAGAGACTGTGGACATCAAAATACTCGAGTCGGGGAATTGACAAGGCCATTGGGGCGAGTCTGATGGGAGCTAGCTATGTTGTGATGTGCTACATGATTATGATGAAGACTCTACATGACTATGATGAAGACTGCAAATAATTGTAATTGCCAATCGCCTATTCTTTTTTAAAGAAGTTCAGATAAACTGAATCACACAGAAAGTTACCAATGCATTACACTTAAGAGAAAATAACGAATTGTGTGATACGCATAAAACATGGCATTCAAATTACAGTATTTTTCGTTAATAAGTAGATATTTCCCCCAAAATTTGTTCAATTTAAATATGGGGGGTGGCCTTATACAAAGAATGAAAGAATGTTGCAGTTAAATATATAAATAAATTTACACTGGTATCCTCATCCACTATCTGGTTCCCAGTCTCTCCTCCCTGTTGGCCCCTGGTATGGTGCACCCACTACCCACAACTCCCCCCTCAGAAGCTCCCACGCCGGACATCGTCCCTTCCACCTGGTCCATCAGCCCCCCACCTGGCTACTCAGATAGAGCCCTTCCTCTAAATCAGAGTTGTTCTGTTTGGTGTTTACAATATTTATTTCTCTATTTTGGCATTTTTAAAAGAATACGCGTCATCGTATACACGTAGGTCCCTTGTATTAGAACATTGCCGGTATTTTAAACAAAGAGAACAAATCCTTTCATTAATACTAGTCGCGACAGCTCAGTGGCTAGACACTTGTGTGTGGGTGTGTAAGGTCTAGGGTTCATGCTGGAGATTTTTTAACTGACAGTTCTCAGGTCGATCCACCCTAAAATGGGCACCTGTAAATGAGTAAATGAAATGGGAAGCACATATGACCGACATGGCGTTGATCACATTAACCAACAAGTGTCGATTTGTTTGTACAAATATAGGCCTAGCAATTAGCATTCGCATTTTGACCCAATGACTTTAAAAGGTCGTTTATTATTCCCTTTCCCCTCTCCCATTGTTATACAGATGCTACACTAATACTGTTTTTATTTCTACTGAAGCATCTGGTCAACCCTGCGGACGCGCACACCACCACTGCTTGTCTACAGCTAGATGCTACAGGAGGAAGGCCGTCTGTCATTGTGATGCTCCATTGTATGGGAACGGACAAATCGGCTGTTTCAGACATGGAGACGCTGTAGCTCTTCTCCAACTGGACCCAAATCTGAGAACTTTCAACAACGATTACTTAAGTATAGCCACTCCGTGTCGCTACAAGGTGGTCCATTACTCTATGGGAACCTCCAATGGCACCAGAGCTAGCGCCGAAGTATACGCCAAAAACGGCCTGACTCCCAAGGGAGAATACTACGTCAAAAATGTGCTTGTCGTTATTTCTGTAATGACTCACAGCAAAGTTGGCAAACACAGCGTTCTTCTTGAAGGCAACGCAACAGACGGCAACTACACTTTTGTGACCACAGAAATGGAAGATTCCATGACCGAGACGTCACTGAAGCAACACCTGGACTTTACGCCATTCTTTATATCTGTGACCGTTGATGAAGTCGATAACTTTATCACTGCTAGGGCAGAAGGTGTTGGTTTAACAGTTAGATTCAGACCCGCTGCAATTGGACAAGATGACCAGAAGATGCGTCCCGGAGTTACAATGGTCGTTGACAAAGAAGTCCTTCATGCTGTTAAGTTTCTAAACGGGACGCTATCTTCCTCTCCACATGGGGTCAGAGCTTCGGAACAAGCAAAGCAACTGGGTCTGGATGTCCAAATGTATACTTCCTCCCTAGCAATACTAAGTACTCCCGCTCTCATCATGGACGACCCAACGTGCCAAGATGCTACCGTAGTGTACAAAAATATTTGCACCGCCGCCGACAGAGTACGCCTACTTCCAACGTGTACTTCTCTGTACTCGGACAAAGACTTTGTCAGCTGCATCAGAGCTAAGTGGATGGAGAACAGAGAAGTCGCAGGCCACACGTTGTTGTTTCGGTACTGCCTGCAGGCGTTTTGCCTAGGCCTGGTCAATGTCTGTGAGGTTATGGTAGAGCGTATTCGGGGAGCCCAATGTCCACTGCCTGCGGCTCTCCAGAACTTCCAATGTTCGCTTGAAAATCTGCGTGGCAATTAATTGTTTGCTTTGTAACAGAATCTGTGGTATTCTTGTAGCTGCCCCATCTGCTTAAACCACTGGTCTCCAGGCGACTATTAAACGTCCAATAAGTTTTTTTTTTTTTATAAATTAGACAAAAGAAGCTGAATCAATAGATTGCATCATTTTTTTTTACCTGACATATTTCGCTGCATGTCGTCATGTTTTTTCTGCAGTCAAAACACCCCCCCCCCCTTTTTTCTCCCCCAAAGTGTGTCATTTACAGAGCGTTGTAGAACCAACCCCATCATTATTTGGGCTGTTGTGGTTTTTCTAGGCAAATTTACGTTCAGTAGTTTGCCATTGTTCTAAAGGTCGGTTCTCGACACCACTTTTGAAATGAAGGCAATGCGGTCTGCTGCCAAAACGCCTGAAGCTGGGATCACACCCCGCACCCTGGTATTTCTATGCACATTAGCAACGCCTAAGCCACAGACTACGACTACTGTAGCACAATTAAGTAATAAGAAGCAAAGAAATGAATCCTTTAAGCTAAAATTTAAAAAAATAAAAAGACTATTGCATTGAACATTGTTATTGTTTATAACTTAACTGTAATAACATCAAGGACTTTATATATGTCATCATCATCGTGTAGCAGGTCCTTTGCAGAACGTTGCTCTCATCACAGTCTGCCTGAAAGAAACTCGGTCTCTCGCCAGTTACCTCGCCTCATGAACTTTCAAACGCAAGGAGTTACTTATATCCTGCACCCATCTTCGTGTCGGTCGGCACCTGCCCCTCCTTCCTGGTACCATGTCTTCTGCTATAATTTTTTTTCAGATCCGTCGTGGCGCTTGATATGACCAAAATATTTCAGCTTTCGAGAAAGGACGCTGTTTATTAGCCAATCTTCCTTGATGTTCAGCTCTTTTAAGATGTCAATATTTCTCATCTTCTCTGTCCAAGATATTCTGAGAATCTTTCTATAGCATTTCAGCTCAAAAGCCCCTACTCTCCTTCTTAAGGACTGAGAGGTAGTCCACGGCTCACATCCGTATGTAGCCCCAGGGAAGATACATGCTCTCAAAATTCTAATTTTTATCTCCTTGCTGGTGCTTAACCATAGACTTTTAAGGCTGTTCAATCTTTGCATTGCTATGGCCATCCTCCTTTTATTTTCTGTCGGACAGTCTCCATTGTTGTTTATTACAGAGCTTAGATATTCAAAGTTTGTGACATTTTCAATTTCTTCTTCATTTATTGTTATTTTTGGGTGACAGTCAGTTTTATCTGTGGACATTATTTTTTTTTTAAATTCAAGAACAGATTTTGATCTTCACTGTGCTTTTGGACGGACAATATTAAATTTTCGATTCCCTTTACGCTGTTCGAAAGGAGGACTGTGTCATCTGCGTAGCGGAGTTCCGGAAAAGGGTTGCCACCAATTTTATCATAACTGCCACAAGTCTGGTCATTTTTGACATTTCTTATTATAATATATTATATATTTATATATATATTTAAAATGTTAAAAAAAAATTGGTAGTGCATCGTTTATTGGACGTTGCAGAACCAAGCTTATCATTTGGAACTTTGTGATTTCACTAGACAAGTTTACTTTCAGTAAGTGCCACTTATTACTGATCCGTCAGCTCTGGATACTACGGCCGAAACAAACACAAGGCGGTCAGCTGTCAAATTGCCGGCAGCTAATATAGAATCCGCCCCCCCCCCCTGGAAGTCTCAATCGCGTTTACGTTACTATAAAGGAAGAGGCATAGGCAACAAACAGAAAATTACGATACTGAGTATATAATAGAAACCTCAGCATACAAAAGAATGGGTTGCATATTATCGTGGATGAAAATAAATAAATATATATATATATATATATATATATATATATATATATATATATATATATATATATATATATATATAGAGAGAGAGAGAGAGAGAGAGAGAGAGAGAGAGAGTTGGTTGAATGTCATAAAAGGCTACTGAAATATCATTATACATTGAAATCTGGCTTCATTCGAATAAAGGTTCTAAAAATATCGATATACAGGGAAATATGGTACATTTAATCGAAGACTACAAATATCAGTATGCAGAAGTATGGGCTTGGTTTCACGATAGGCTTCAAAAATGGGATGTAGAGAAGACAGGACTGCATTTTGTGGCTAAAATTGTAAACTAATTTAAGGATGCTGGAAATGAAACGGCTGACAGAAGAAATTCAGAAACAGAGACAAGTCAAATGTGTCGGCCATTTAAGCACTGTCATAACCCAGGGGGAAAGATCTGCTTGTGTTGGGCTTATACTCCCACGTAACCTTTTTTTTAGTATCCTTGCACTGTCATTCCTGGCATTGCACACTAAAGAGATTTTGTTTTCAGTCCAACAGAAAAATTGTGTTACCACCCCCCCCTTTATTTAATAACGCTAAATTTGTACGTATATTCGCATGGGATTCAGACACTGCCGCTAGAACACGAACAGGTTTCAATAACCCGCAAATTGTATTTCTGGCCAGGATTGTTGTTTTGAAGAAAGTGCTAGCACGCATAAAAAACAGAGCGCATTTAGGGAGAGGAAAAAAAGTTGCTTAGTTATGCAGTTGTCAAAGGGTTGTTTTGTTACCGTTTTAACAAACATTGTCACATGAAAGAGACTGTGGATCAGAACAGAGCTGGAACCGGCATGTCAAAATGTATAGTTTTTAGTACGACGTCTCCAGGTACACGACCCACTTAAAAACTGGAAATGCAAGGCGAAATTAGTATAACGAATTGATCTGTTTCAACCTGATTTTGAGGGTCCTGGTCAGACATCGCACAGGCGCGACAGCCTGAAGAAGATTTCGTTTTCAAACGGCATTCGCCTTTAAAACAAAAACGACATTAGGAGTCGCAGGAGGTGCGGGGAGGGCGGGGGGGCGAGGCGGGGGGAGAAGAGAACCAACCCCTAATATAATTTTTTCCTAGAAGCCGGTTAAGGAGGCATGAATTGGGCGGCTCGCGGGGCGTTGCATACTAAGGTGCCTCAGGGGACAGGAGTCCTTTTTTTAATGCAGCAGTAATACTAATGTTAGTCGTGGTGTAGGTGGCTAGTTTAGTTAAGGTATTATCTACACGAAATTTCCCACGCCTTCAGGCATATGGCCACAGTATAGAAGCCTAGAACTCCCTATATTATAGAGCATCAGTAGAGTGTGCATGTTCTTCAAACATCAAGCTGGCTGGCTCCGTTTACTTGGCACAGGACTTTGCCTAGCGACCCTTTAAGGAAAGAAGGTCGATCTGGTTTCATTTCTGAAGAAGACGGCTAGTCAGACCGAAACGCCACGGACATTATGGATCAGCAAAGCTGAGCGAGGGGGGGGGGGGAGGGTAGCCGCTATAGCCAACGGCGGGCTCCTTTATTAGTTTAGGTGGGTATTATTATTATTCTTATTACGTTTTTGCAATGCCAAATAAATATCAGCTAAATATTTTAATATATTAATATGTTATACCATCAAATGACTTCAAAAGAGAACGTCACTGCATGGAACATGATATGATGAGAGGCACCATAACCACCTTGCAAAAGTCCTTTGCGGGACTTTTTTTTTTTGGGGCGGGTGGGGGGGGGGGCGGGCTTGGGGGGGGGTGGGGGGGGGTCTGTGGTTGAGCCAATGTCTCACTTAACTCCAAGTTTTCCAGAGGCCTCTATGTTCATGAGGGCGCCACCGTGTGGCCGAGAGGACTAGGACGCTCGCACGTGCGGATCTGAACAGCACGAGGAGTACGCTCCCTGGCCGCGAAGACGGACTGTTCTTCTTCAAAAATGACATGGGCTCCCGGGTAGACCCTAGCCTTGAAATGTGTACTGGGGTGCGAATGCCGGGTGCATAAGTAAGAGGCCGACACGTGAGACGTGATGCTGAACCACAATCACGCCCATCTTGTGCCTGATTAGGCTCTATGTAAAAATATAGGTCTAGCCACTATATGCCCTATAAAACACCTCATATGCCCACGTGGAAAAAAGTCCTTTACTTTTACAAGGTTCCTGAGACCCTGACTTGGTATATTATTTCCATTTAACCTATCCTTGTCATTTATGACTATGCCCCAGACATTCAACCGCCAATCTTTGATTAACAGTTACTGACTAATTTCTCTGATTGTGTCAGGGACTGTGGACCTCTTGAGGACTCTCTCTCAAATCATTTAAACACTCAGAAGTAGTCCTCAGTCCAGTGATTCCCAAACTATACGCCCGCAGCACCCCGGGGAGCCGCGACCTCTTTCAAAGGGGTGCGCACCACGAAAATTTTGTAAAAAGTCTCATTAATTAATGTAACCAAATACAATGAATAGTCATACTTTTACGTTCAAGGTTAAGGGCGACCTTTAATTGTAAAACTGGGCGCCGCGGACAAAGACAAGTTTGAGGAAACACTGATATAGTACAATTCATTTGAATCTGTTTAAGAAAACGACGGGAAAAATGGACACGTTGTTAAAGCAGAAAAGCAGAGTGACTATTAAAATGCCAGAATTAATTGCGCACATTTTAATACGGTAGAAAGTTCTTCTTACATATTTAGCTGGGTGCTGTGTTTTAATTTAGGCTCCTTGCTTACCCTATCACCATTAATGAACTAACCCAGTCTAGTCTACTTTTATCTGTAACTTTCACCACCGCCCTTCTGTTACCACTGACCCGCTCAAAGCAAGGTTTCAGCGACGATCCTTCTGCTGCCGCACATAAGACAGTTGTGGGCTTTGACATATTCAACTGCACATTTCTAATCCTGGTTCAGTCGTGGTTGCAGAGATGAGTTTTTTTCCGCCCTGCTCGTAGTCCTTTGAGGTATTACAGTGTTCATGCACATATGGATGACTGCGATTTTTTTGCTCGATATGGCGGCACGCCTAGCGCTTAGCCCACTCCCAAATATTGCCCCTCCCCCGCCATTTAAATAATTTGTCAGAAGGCCACCCCCCCCCCACCACACTAAAAACTGTTTACAGAAGCCCTACCCCCATCCATCCACCCAATAATTTGTCAACAGCCCTCCACGTTGAACCACGTACTGGTCAAACAAAGAGGCCCCTCCTCAAACCAGTCAACCATCTTTAGACCCATGGACAACCCATCATCGCTCCAGTGATCACCATGTAAGAATTCTGAACTCAGTTTAACATGTCGACGCTCAACACTCAATGGACAGACAACACGGAGACACGACATTACACTCAGATAGCTCTCAATCGATCCTCGGAAATTGGTAACTTCTTCGTTGCGCACGTGACTGACGCGGACAGACATACCTAGGCGAACGTGGCATGGTATATGAGCTAAACGAATAGGAGCCCCCCACACGAGTGACGAGTGAGGTAAAAGACAACGCCACTACACATCCAAGATCTCATAAGAAGCATTCGGGACCCTGGTCATACCCCCTTGTCTTGGCTCAACAAAACATTTCAAACTGACTGGACTCGTTCCCGAAAACGGGTATCTGTAACATAGGGACCACCACTATCTCAGCCCTACATGTATGTACCCCCCCTGTTAAGACGTAATGTAAAAGACTCTATAAGCCGTCTAGCTACACAGTCTCTAGCTAGGTCATGTCGCACCCCTTGACGTCTCTAAATCATACGGCCTCCATAGATGTTCCAACAATGTATAAGTGCAACCAATCTGTTGAGCGACCCGAGACTGACGGCTGGGGCCACTGTTATTTGGAATATTCATTCGATAGAAAACTCCAGCCGGCTATCTAATCCTACACCCCATCGCATGATTCTCCCATTATGCATGTAGTACAAAAGGAATCTCTTGACTGTAATAACCACACATTGATACCCCACCTGCTGCTACACACACACCCTGGACCAGAGTCGAAAGCTTGAGATATCTACCTATGTAGCGGGAGACACAATATTCCTTCTGCCGACATTCCTAGACCCAGATGATCTCATCGACGCTTAGTAAATTTCACTTAAGAAGGCGGCCTGTAGTGTCTAGGACTTTTCATATGCTTGGGTAAGTTAAATTATAGTTTTACAAGTACCTTGACTATGTCTTGTTAAAAGGGTTCATGCTGTAGATAGGCCGATATTGGCTATGGGATCACACATTGTTCGACCGGTCTTGATCCTCTCGAGAAGCGGACGGATTTGAAATATAGACCTTTCTTGCTGTACAGACTAAATAGTCTAGCCCTAAAAACCCACACATATTGGTAAGATAATGACCCTTACAAGTGGCCTCGTACCATTCAAACTAACACAAAGTTTGTGCATACGAATGAAACGCAGAATTTAGGTCAGCACTTGACAGCCCAGAGCGTGATTTGAGTGTGTTGTGACACAGATCAATGGATGTGTGGGAATGGCCCGAGAGTTGGAGGGGATATGGGTTGACGTAAACATTGGGGGCTGTTGGT